>JABMCL010000953.1:355000-502500 GCA_018857735.1 Alviniconcha marisindica
AATGTATGTCTTTCATCCAAATCACCGTGTCTGGCCTTCAACACAATGTATGTCTTTCATCCAAATCACCGTGTCTGGCTTAAAATGTATGTCTTTCTAATCACCGTGTCTGGCCTTCAACACAATGTATGTCTTTCATCCAAATCACCGTGTCTGGCCTTCAACACAATGTATGTCTTTCATCCTAACTACTGTGTCTGGCCTTCAACACAATGTATGTCTTTCATCCTAACTACTGTGTCTGGCCTTCAACACAATGTATGTCTTTCATCCTAACCACCGTGTCTGGCCTTCAACACAATGTATGTCTTTCATCTTAATCACCGTGTCTGGCCTTCAACACAATGTACGTCTTTCATCCTAACCACCGTGTCTGGCCTTCAACACAATGTACGTCTTTCATCCTAATCACCGTGTCTGGCCTTCAACACAATGTATGTCTTTCATCCTAATCACCGTGTCTGGCCTTCAACACAAAGGTGAAATACATGCAGGTCCTTCAATACTTCAAGTAAAATGCATGCCTTTCAACGGGACAAAGTGATCTGCCCATGTCTCAACACATTACAGTGGACTGTCAGCCTCACATTTAAAGTACAAAGATGATAAACAATGTGATGAAGTGAAATGTCGCACATACTGGTGGTAGGAAAGCTGCAAATAAAATGCAAGCGAGATTCAGGTGTTACAGAATACTCAACAAATACATCAGCAAACTACATGCATCTTCACATGCCAACAAAATGCATGCCAACATGATATACACATCAACAAGATACACATCACAAGCTACATACATGTCAATAAGATACGCATCCCAATGAAATACAGGTGACCGTCATGGTTTACAACAACATCTGTATGTCTGGAGTGCAGACACACCCCAGGTGCCCAGACTGCAATGCCACTTTAATCCCAGGTGCCCAGACTGCAATGCCGCTTTAACCAAGGTGTCCAGACTGCAATGCCGCTTTAACCAAGGTGTCCAGACTGCAATGCTGCTTTAACCAAGGTGTCCAGACTGCAATGCTGCTTTAACCAAGGTGTCCAGACTGCAATGCCGCTTTAACCAAGGTGTCCAGACTGCAATGCCGCTTTAACCAAGGTGTCCAGACTGCAATGCCGCTTTAACCAAGGTGTCCAGACTGCAATGCCACTTTAACCCCAGGTGCCCAGACTGCAATGCCGCTTTAACCCCAGGTGCCCAGACTGCAATGCTGCTTTAACCAAGGTGTCCAGACTGCAATGCCGCTTTAACCAAGGTGCCCAGACTGCAATGCCGCTTTAACCCCAGGTGCCCAGACTGCAATGCTGCTTTAACCAAGGTGTCCAGACTGCAATGCCACTTTAACCAAGGTGTCCAGACTGCAATGCCACTTTAACCAAGGTGCCCAGACTGCAATGCCGCTTTAACCCCAGGTGCCCAGACTGCAATGCTGCTTTAACCAAGGTGTCCAGACTGCAATGCCGCTTTAACCAAGGTGTCCAGACTGCAATGCCACTTTAACCCCAGGTGCCCAGACTGCAATGCCGCTTTAACCCCAGGTGCCCAGACTGCAATGCCGCTTTAACCCCAGGTGCCCAGACTGCAATGCCGCTTTAACCAAGGTGTCCAGACTGCAATGCCACTTTAACTCAAGCATACTCTCAGTGGTTTGAATCGAGGGGAAAGACGCATTTTGATTTTGTAAGCAAAAGACAGCACCAAATTCTATATTATCAAACCCAAAGACATGTCACTGAACCTGCCAGCAATGGAATCTTCTCTTACTCTCTCACACACCTTGTGCTTGCACTGTACTCATGTCAGCTTAACAGCAGCAAAATGCAGCCAGCATCAGCGAGCGATGGAAGACGGGTGAGAGGGGCAACACGTGTACCTGCACGGGACCTGCATGGCTGCGCTGCCTCCATTTAAATGGTGCGGGACACACTCTCACACACTGCCCACATTTAAATGGCGCAGGACACATTCTCACACACTGCCCACATTTAAATGGCGCGGGACACATTCTCACACACTGCCCACGTTTAAATGGCGCGGGACACATTCTCACACACTGCCCACGTTTAAATGGCGCGGGACACATTCTCACACATTGCCCACGTTTAAATGGCGCGGGACACATTCTCACACACTGCCCACGTTTAAATGGCGCGGGACACATTCTCACACACTCTGCTGACCTGCATGTCAGGCCGTTGCTGACACGGAACGTTAAACTGCACATGGCTTCCTCTTCCATCTAAACACTGTCCCAGCATTGGCACTCACTTATCACAACAAGAAAAAACACATGGTAGAATACTTGCTTGGTGTCTTCGCTGCATTCAGTTTTAAAGCATTAAACATTCTCCACCCTCCCCTCAGCTCTCCCACAACCCAAAGCCAACTAAGCCCCAAAAGCAGCTACAACCCCCCCCCCCCCCCCCCCACCACAAACAACAAGGGTGGGAAGCCACAGGGACACAGAACAAAGAGTGGAGTTCGCATGTCAATAGACCTCACACGTATAACATGCCACACAACTGAGACCTCAACACACAATGCATAACACTACACAACAACCGAGACCTCAACAGACCACACTCCACAGAGCAACCGAGGCATCAGCTGCCCACAGTAACTTCTACCTGGCATGCCAGTCAATGAAAGGCAGACAAAGTCCCGGGTCACACCTTGTGTGTAAGGATGTTGATCGTGATTTCCTGCCATATCTGCCTCAGTTCAGTCTTCATCGTGCCACGTCTACGGTCATAAGGTCATAACTCTGTAACACTGCTCAGCATCATACTGTCTTAAGCCCGTTCTTAATTGAGCGAATGTTTCTTCGCGAACCAAGTTGGAAGTATTCGGCGAACCTATTTGGTTCTTAATTGGGCAAACTTTTTGCGAACCTAGTTGGAAGTATTCATCAAAGCTATATTCGGGGTCCAAAAAGCTTCGCTCAACATGTTCTGGGAACATTCGCCCTATTCGACGATCATTGCCTCTGATTGGCTGAGAGCAGAGCTCTCCTGTGGATGAAGAAAAAATACAAATAAAAATGGATGACGGTGTCGCTAGGTTCTTCACTCGCTTCGGAGGGAATTTGTTTATTTGTTGACTTGTGGGAGGCGCAGCCTTGTCTCGGGGACCCAGAATGAGATAGTAGTTAGTTAAACTACCCTGTGAGGGATGATTAAAGTATATTGACTAGACCTGACTTGACTTTAGCCTACATTTTTGATCATGCTGTCTGCTGCGCATCTGCCGCAAGTTCGGGCCGAAGCTTGCATCTCATTACGAGCCAGTTGAGAACGAAGTAAAGTTTGGACTGTCCGAACCATGTTCGGCGAACTAAAAGTTCAATTAAGAAACGAATCATAGTTCGTCGAACTGTCCGAAGTATGTTCGGCGAACAAACATTCGCCCAGTTAAGAAGGGGCTTTACACAGGTCATCCAAAACATTGTAACACCACTCAGCATCACACCATCTTACACAGGTCATCCAAAACACCGAGCAATGCAAGCGGAAGACAAGGGGAACAACTACACTACTCCCCATGAATTTTGCTTCACTCTAAAATCTTACACAAACTTTGGCTGATTTTGTGGACACACACACACAAAAGCATGGGTATTAGTACAGTTGCTATATATACAGAAAGACTATGTGGTACGTAAAATGATTAACGTAAGTAGTACGACAGGAAAACGAAAAGTTCAGAGGTAACTATAAGCACATTTGGTTGTACAACAATAATGTTGCCACTGCCATGTGCTGAACCACGTGGTCCACAGCAGTACTGTTGCCATGTGCTGAACCACGTGGTCCACAGCAGTACTGTTGCCATGTGCTGAACCACGTGGTCCACAGCAATACTGTTGCCATGTGCTGAACCACGTGGTCCACAGCAATACTGTTGCCTGTGCTGACCCGTGGCCACAGCAATACTGTTGCCATGTGCTGAACCACGTGGTCCACAGCAATACTGTTGCCGTTGCCCTCTGCTGACCCCTGTGGCCCACAGCACTACTGTTGCCTTTGCCATGTGCTGACCCCTGTGGCCCACAGCACTACTGTTGCCTTTGCCATGTGCTGACCCCTGTGGCCCACAGCACTACTGTTGCCTTTGCCATGTGCTGACCCCTGTGGCCCACAGCACCTACTGTTGCCTGTTGCCATGTGCTGACCCCTGTGGCCCACAGCACTACTGTTGCCTTTGCCATGTGCTGAACCATGAGGCCCACAGCACTACTGTTGCCATGTGCTGACCCCTGTGGCCCACAGCACTACTGTTGCCTTTGCCATGTGCTGAACCATGTGGCCCACAGCACTACTGTTGCCATGTGCTGACCCCTGTGGCCCACAGCACTACTGTTGCCTTTGCCATGTGCTGAACCACGTGGCCCACAGCACTACTTTGTTTGCCATGTGCTGACCCCTGTGGCCCACAGCACTACTGTTGCCTTTGCCATGTGCTGACCCCTGTGGCCCACAGCACTACTGTTGCCTTTGCCATGTGCTGACCCATGAGGCCCAGTTGGACGTGCATTGCAAGCGGCATTGTGCACACATCCCCGCCCTGTGAGCCACACAGGTCACTCTGATCCCAACAGGCAGACACATGGCCCAAAAAGGCATGGCACCCGAGTGGCTGTGAGGGGTGTACACAGTAGCTGAGTGGTTGTACGGAGTAGCCGAGTGGTTGTACGGAGTAGCCGAGTGGTTGTATGGAGTAGCCAAGTGGTTGTACTGAGTAGCTGAGTGGTTGTGAGGGGGTGTACATAGTGGTTGTGAGGGGGTGTACATAGTGGTTGTGAGGGGTGTACATAGTGGTTGTGAGGGGGTGTACATAGTGGTTGTGAGGGGGTGTACAGAGTGGTTGTGAGGGGGTGTACAGAGTAGCTGAGTGGTTCTGTGGACAGTAGCTGCCCACTTCTCTATAAATCTACCACTGTCATCAAGCCTACCCCTTTCTAAAGCATAACGCTCCACAGAGGGTCAACTGTTCAACCCTTCCTCACAGCCACACCACCACTGGACAACGAACATTTCCACAAAAATCACTTCAAAGCAAACTGGCACTGACAATCACATCACAACAAACAGTTAAACCTCATTGTAGTGCCAACTGCACAAAGGTGACCCTGTGTACTGCATGAGCAGACCCCCCCCCCCATCTTGACATGACATACAAACATCAAAATAAATCAAATCTAGGACCCCAACCCTTCCCACCCTCTTCTGCCATTCACTGCATTAATCTGAGGTGCACTGTACACAACACATACATCCTCAACTGTGCACAATAAAAAAGGAAAAGAAACTATCACTTCGCAAAATACTACTTGGAAGAAATGTTTTTTGGCAAATGACTTTGGCCGTTTTACACTCTTTCGGTTTGCACACAAAACCACAGGGAGGAAACTGGTAACAATGGAGCTAGCTCTACCAACCCTTTCCCCACCCACCGCTCAGAAACCTCGTCTTCGTTCAAATCACAGCTGAAAGGCCATCTGCTCTCTCAAACTTCCAGTAATGCCCACTTGTTTCAGATCTGCTGTACACCTGTACCCACGGTCCACAGTCACTTCCTTCAGATCTGCAGTACACCTGTACCTACGGTCCACAGTCACTTCCTTCAGATCTGCAGTACACCTGTACCTACGGTCCACAGTCACAGATCTGCAGTACACCTGTACCTACGGTCCACAGTCACTTCCTTTTGTTCTTTCTTCTGTTTGGCATTGTATTTGTCAGACGTAGCCATGGCAGATGCTCCTATTTGTTGAGGTCTGAAACTTGCGTTGGTTCCTGGTATATTGTTTTAACTGTGACTCATTTTTGGGCGCTGGATTGTCTCATTCAACTCCCTTTACATCTCAGAACTACAGCCCGTCAAAGACAATGGTGCTGTCACAAAAGTTATGTACAGGTTCACTGACAACATAATGAGAAGCAATCAAACAACAGAAGTTTTAATCACTCTCGGACTCTGAAATGAGGTCCCTGATTCGGCTGAACTGGAGTTTGATAGGCGACAGGGACTTCTTTGGGGAGTTTGTTCTGGTGAAAAGGGCCTTGGGTTGCCGCTTGGGACGTCCTGTATCAAAAATAGAACACATACATAAACCACTGAACATAAAATATATCCACCAGCAATATACAACAGCAGGGAATAGCGCTATACAAAAGTGTATGTATTATTATTAACATGAAACTACAAACCAAGCCTCACTAAACACCAGGACTGAGAAACTCTGTATAAACCACGCCTCACTAAACACAAGGACAGAGAAACTCTGTACAAACCACGCCTCACTAAACACCAGGACTGTGAAACTCTGTACAAACCACGCCTCACTAAACACCAGGACTGAAAAACTGCACAAACCACGCCTCACTAAACACCAGGACTGAAAAACTCTGTACAAACCACGCCTCACTAAACACCAGGACTGAAAAACTCTGTACAAACCACGCCTCACTAAACACCAGGACTGAGAAATTCTGTACAAACCACGCCTCACTAAACACCAGGACTGAAAAACTCTGTACAAACCACGCCTCACTAAACACCAGGACTGAAAAACTCTGTACAAACCACGCCTCACTAAACACCAGGACTGAGAAATTCTGTACAAACCACGCCTCACTAAACACCAGGACTGAAAAACTCTGTACAAACCACGCCTCACTAAACACCAGGACTGAGAAATTCTGTACAAACCACGCCTCACTAAACACCAGGACTGAAAAACTGTACAAACCACGCCTCACTAAACACCAGGACTGAGAAACTGTACAAACCACGCCTCACTAAACACCAGGACTGAAAAACTCTGTACAAACCACGCCTCACTAAACACCAGGACTGAAAAACTCTGTACAAACCACGCCTCACTAAACACCAGGACTGAAAAACTCTGTACAAACCACGCCTCACTAAACACCAGGACTGAGAAACTCTGTACAAACCACGCCTCACTAAACACCAGGACTGAGAAACTGTACAATACTCACGCCTTCACTAAACACCATGCTGCCCCAAACTTTACAACCCCCTTTCACTTTTAATTTCCGGGTTCTTTGACATCCACCTTACAAACCCCCCCCCCTCCCCCCTTCACCCCCATGTCTGAGAAAGTTACGTGTACAAACCCGCCTTTACCCCTTCAGGGACAGAGTCCACCTTGTCAAACGGGCGCCTCGGCAAACACCAGGACTGAGATTACTCTTACAAACCAACCTCACTAAACCCAAACTGATTCATACCACCCTTCACACAGGACAATGGGGTGCCCGGCAAATTACACTTGTCCCCCTTTCACAACTTCAGTTTCTGTGGGCAAACATCAGTTTACCACCGCATTACTAAAACCAACCCAGGGCTGACCTCCCCCTCCCCGACTTCTGGCACAACCTCAGGGCTGATCTGTTGGAAAAAAGGTCCAACCCCCACTTCCCAACCTTTAGGGTTGAAAAACGTCCACCTTACTAAGGCCCCCGGGCTGACCTGCGGCAAACACACAGGTACCACCGCATTACTAAAAGGCACAACCTCAGGGCTGACCTGCGGCAAACACACAGGTACCACCGCATTACTAAAAGGCACAACCTCAGGGCTGACCTGCGGCAAACACACAGGTACCACCGCATTACTAAAAGGCACAACCTCAGGGCTGACCTGCGGCAAACACACAGGGGACCACCACACTACTAAAAGGCACAACCTCAGGGCTGACCTGCGGCAAACACACAGGTACCACCGCATTACTAAAAGGCACAACCTCAGGGCTGACCTGCGGCAAACACACAGGTACCACCGCATTACTAAAAGGCACAACCTCAGGGCTGACCTGCGGCAAACACACAGGTACCACCGCATTACTAAAAGGCACAACCTCAGGGCTGACCTGCGGCAAACACACAGGTACCACCACATTACTAAAAGGCACAACCTCAGGGCTGACCTGCGGCAAACACACAGGTACCACCGCATTACTAAAAGGCACAACCTCAGGGCTGACCTGCGGCAAACACACAGGTACCACCGCACTACTAAAAGGCACAACCTCAGGGCTGACCTGCGGCAACACGGGTACCACCGCATCACTCAAAGGCACAGCCTCTGGCACCAGCAACATCATTATATCATTATTAAGGGGGTTGACACCTTTCATTTACACATGCTTTTATCTGACCATTTTCCCCCCACACAGACCTTTGGTTTGCGGTAACTGTGCATGTTTCAGATTCGCATCCTCAAAAGCCATGATTCAAGGTAAGGCATACGATTATCACACACACACACACACCATCCATCTCATGAACAAAGAAACCATCTATCTCATGAACAAAGAAACTATCTAGACTATAGAAAGACGATACAAAACAAAACCCACCCCAAAAACTGTGGGGGAAAAGACAGAGTAAAAAAGGCGAAAAGCAGAAGGGAACAGGCAAGGGACGGAGAAGAAGAAGAGGAGAAAGCAAAGGGCATTGCCTTTCATGCCAGCCTTTCTCAGCGCCTCCTTCAGCCTCTCCATCTTCTCACTGTCCGTTGTGCAGCCCACAAAATGGACGTCATTGCGCACGAAAATCCCCACTTTTCGGCAGATCACTCGCAGCCGCTTAAGGTACGGCGCTTCACCGCCGCCTGCTGATGATGTGCCTGCTGATGAATTCACTTCTGACGGCGCTCCTTTGGATGAGGTGTCCGGCTTGGAGCTCCTGGCTTTTTTCGTTGGCTAGAAACAAGACGGCAGGGCAGAGATGAGGGTACCGAGCAACTGGATGTGTTTTATAGGCACAAAACACACATAGCTGTCTTGTGTTTTATAGGCACAAAACACACACAGCTTTGTCTTGTGTTTTATAGGCACAAAACACACAGAGCTTTGTTTTGTGTTTTATAGCCACAAAACATACACAGCTTTGTCTTGTTTTATAGCCACAAAACATACACAGCTTTGTCTGTTTTATAGGCACAAAACATTCACAGCTTTGTTTTGTGTTTTATAGGCACAAAATACACACAGTTTTGTCTTGTGTTTTACAGGCACAAAACATACACAGTTTTGTTTTGTTTTGCAGGCACAAAACATTCACAGCTTAGTCCTGTGTTTTATTGGCACAAAACATACACAGCTTTGTCTTGTTTTACAGGCACAACACATACACAGCTTTGTCTTGTTTTACAGGCACAACACATACACAGCTTTGTCTTGTTTTACAGGCACAACACAGACACAGCTTTGTTGCTGTCTTGTGTAATGTCCTTTTTACTGCTGAGGCACTGACTGATGTATAATTTGTCAACCCACTCACCTTTCATGCAAATTTTTTAAAAAGAGTTATAAAGTAGAAACATCAGTCAACTTAAATAATTATAGTAAAGAACAAGCTGGGGGGGGGGGATAAAATTTGCTAGCAATAGAACCTGCTAACCCACTTAACGGTTACTGCCTAAAAGACTCTAAACATGCCTTGGGGAGCAGCACTGTAGAGTATTTAATTACTAATTATTATTATTATCTGAACAGATCTTAATTACTAATTATTATTATTATCTGAACAAATCTTAATTACTAATTATTATTATTATCTGAACAGATCTTAATTGCTACTTATTACTATTATCTCAACAGATCTTAATTACTAATTATTATTATTATCTCAACAGATCTTAATTGCTACTTATTACTATTATCTCAACAGATCTTAATTGCTACTTATTACTATTATCTCAACAGATCTTAATTGCTACTTATTATTATTATCTCAACAGATCTTAATTGCTACTTATGATTATGATTATCTCAACAGATCTGAACAACTATTTATTACTGAATATTATCTCAACAGGTCTTTTATTGAGCTGCAACCCACACTCCTGACCTGTTTGTGTGCAAGCTCCATGTGCTGAACTTTCCTCTTGCTAAATTTGATGTTGTGACCCGAGCGCTTCATGGGTTGTGGTGGAGCCTCATTTTCACCATCAGACGACAGACTGCTGGTGTCAAGGTCGCTGTCAGGACAACCCGAAGTTTTGGCGTTTGATTTCAACGGAGAGATGACAGGGGAAGAAATCACCGCAGGTGTCCATGCTTGCGGGGACCTCTAGGGAAGAAAGACACAAAAGCATTGCATGGACTTACAGCAGAAAATACGCTGAATACCAACAGTTACAAAACAGTGCTCAATACAGATTCATCTTGGTCAGTTTTCTCAGCACACACATCTCTGGGTCTGAATCGTTTGTCAGCTGCTGGATCCACTGCTGCAAGTTCAACCACCTTCCTCCTCAACAGCTGTGGTTTCATTAAAGACACTGTCTAATGTTTCAATAACTTGGGCTTTCACTGGGGTCAGTGAAACAGCTGTGGTTTTAGCTTAATGACATGTCTAATGTTTTAATAACTTGGGCTTTCACTGGGGTCAGTGGGGTCACTGGGGTCAGTGAAACAGCTGTGGTTTCATTAAAGACACTGTCTAATGTTTCAATAACTTGGGCTTTCACTGGGGTCAGTGGGGTCACTGGGGTCAGTGAAACAGCTGTGGTTTCATTAAAGACACTGTCTAATGTTTCAATAACTTGGGCTTTCACTGGGGTCAGTGAAACAGCTGTGGTTTCATTAAAGACACTGTCTAATGTTTCAATAACTTGGCCTTTCACTGGGGTCAGTGGGGTCACTGGGGTCAGTGAAACAGCTGTGGTTTCATTAAAGATACTGTCTAATGTTTCAATAACTTGGCCTTTCACTGGGGTCAGTGAAACAGCTGTGGTTTCATTAAAGACACTGTCTAATGTTTCAATAACTTGGCCTTCCACTGGGGTCAATGTAACAGCAGCAAGGTTCACATCACTCTGCAGCTTGACAAAGAAATCACTGAGCCGTGACCATGTTGCCACCAATCACATCACTCTGCAGCTTGACAAAGAAATCACTGAGCCGTGACCATGTTGCCACCAATCACTTCACTCTGCAGCTTGACAAAGAAATCACTGAGCCGTGACCATGTTGCCACCAATCACTTCACTCTGCAGCTTGACAAAGAAATCACTGAGCCGTGACCATGTTGCCACCACTCACTTCACTCTGCAGCTTGACAAAGAAATCACTGAGCCGTGACCATGTTGCCACCAATCACTTCACTCTGCAGCTTGACAAAGAAATCACTGAGCCGTGACCATGTTGCCACCAATCACATCACTCTGCAGCTTGACAAAGAAATCACTGAGCCGTGACCATGTTGCCACCAATCACTTCACTCTGCAGCTTGACAACGAAATCACTGAGCCGTGACCATGGTGCCACCAATCACTTCACTCTGCAGCTTGACAACGAAATCACTGAGCCGTGACCATGGTGCCACCACTCACTTCACTCTGCAGCTTGACAACGAAATCACTGAGCCGTGACCATGGTGCCACCACTCACTTCACTCTGCAGCTTGACAACGAAATCACTGAGCCGCAACCATGTTGCCACCACTCACTTCACTCTGCAGCTTGACAAAGAAATCACTGAGCCGTGACCATGGTGCCACTCGACTGGGCTGCAGATTGTTCCTGCTGTCACAAACATGGTCCGTTAACTACCTTCACTTTCAGTGGAGCGGCATCATCACTGTCTTCCAGACACTGCGGCACGGCACCATCATTATCATCGCTGCTCTCATCACCACCCCCGGCCTTGGCTGCAGGTCGGGCTTTCAGCGGCACATCGTCTTCGTCGTCAGAGACCAGCTGCACTCTCTTCCTTCCCTGTGGGCGTTTCTGGAGGAAGAAGAAAAGAAAACAGCATGGGTTACCACCAACAACAAAACTCAGACATTTTAGGATCAGCTGTACTTTTCTCCCAACATAGCAGAAAAGGAAAAACAAATGCATGGCTTGATTGTCCCCCCCCCTCCCCTGATATATTCATTCATTCAGGGTGCACACAGAGTGTTATCCAGTCAAGACTTTAAGACTGGCAGGAGGGGATGCTGGGGCCCAGTGACAAAACCGTTACCAAATTCTATAAGCAGGAAACTGCTGCGCCAGCTTTTGGCCAGAATTTGCTTGACCTGTTTCTGAATAAATGAAATTCCCATACATGTAGCACGTGCGATCCCCGTTATGTACGTGTGGCTGCGTCCACTAGATCTGCTCTGAAGTCTCACGTGGCTTCGTACTGACTCGGCCAACAGGTGAGTGATGATTAGATCGCTAAACTAGTCTTACATTAGGAAGCTGCAGCTTAACTAGAATTATTGTGAGCCTGTTGGCTGGAAGGGAGAAGCTACGTACCCTGCGGGTTACAGTTCATGCCAATCACTTACACTGACTGGCCCTGTAATGCTGTAAGTCTAGTGGCCACAGCTGTGCCCTAGCCTTTGGCCTGCCAGCAAGTTCGCACCCACACAGCGTCTCCCTTCCTGCACATACGCTCACAATAACTCTCACTAAACTGCAACTTCCTAATGTAAGTGAAGATTAATTATTCAATAACCACCTTTGCTTTTACCGGAGTAGCATTGTCGCTACTTCCCTGGTGTGCAGACGCAGCAGCATCGTCATCGCTGTCCTCCTCCTCCCCTCGCATCCCAACAGCTGCAAGTCTGGGTTTCAGTGGCTGGTTGTCTTCATCCGAGGAATCCAGCTGCACCTTCGGCTGCTGCACTTTCGCTTTTATCAGCTTCTTCTTTGGTTTCTGGTGCAAGTACAATATGCAGCGGTACACAGATGTACGCAATTCATTACACCACCAACAAAGTGTGATTCACAGTTCATGACACTTCCGTTTAGGCCTGGAGAGGTTTGGGGGAAATGAAGTGGAATGCACTGGGATGGCAGCAGCTGTCCTGACCTTCTCTCCAGGCTCAGCACAGACAAAGCGGATGGTCTGGATGAAGGGCCAGAGGGGCCCTGTCCGTATCCACCGTGCCTGTCTGTGGGGCCATGGGCAAAGAATTTGGACGCTTGAATTTCTCTGACCAATATCTAGCTTCTCCCTGCTACTTTCATGCCCACAAAAAGTCACACTGAACATGGCAACATGCATACAAATATAAATAGAAACTAGTGTAACTTTGAGTAAAAAGATGTCATCTAGTAAAACATGTCATAAGACAAGACACGTTAAATAAAATATTTTTTTTTACAAAAGACAAAGCTTTTCAGCCATCCTCAGCTCATACAGGTACACGCCTAGCCTCGTGATCCTTACTGCTCCATTGATAAAGTACCTTGGTCTTCACTGCTACGGAATCCACAAAATCTTCATCCATGGAACTGGATGCACCGTCATGTGACTGGTCAACGCAGGCCACTGTCCTCCTCCTTAGGGGCCGGTCATCTTCATCCGACGATGAGGACTCCAGCATGGTTTTTCTCTTCTTCGACCTTGCCTTCTGCAATTAAAGCAGTCAGTTCAAGTCGCCATGTTGGTGCATTCTTCCAGCGGCTTCTTTACTTGCCTAATCAGTCTTTGCCTAAATCAATGTTTGTGCTTGCATGCTAATATTTCTGTCGGCGTAATATGTTTGCATAAACTATGTTTCTGTTTGAATAAATCAATATTTGCCTTTACATAAATCAATATTTTTGTGTAATGAATGTCTGCATTTGCATAATCAATGTTTGTGTTTGCCCCTCTCCTACTGCCTAATTCCCCCTCTCCTACTGCCTAAGTCCCCCTCTCCTACTGCCTAATTCCCCCTCTCCTACTGCCTAATTCCCCCTCTCCTACAACATAACTCACCCCAAAACATCACACCAGAGTAGTTGGGGGGGGGGGGGGGGATTAAACTGTCTCCAAGCCAAAGTGGTTCACTGTTGCTAGCGCCTGTGAGGGCACTGTCAGGTTGTACAGCCCTGATGGCCAATGACTTGTTTGTACAGCCCTGATGGCCAATGACTTGTTTGTACAGCCATGATGGCCAGTGACCTGTGTTTGTACAGCCATGATGGCCAGTGACTTGTTTGTACAGCCATGATGGCCAGTGACTTGTTTGTACAGCCATGATGGCCAGTGACTTGTTTGTACAGCCATGATGGCCAGTGACCTGTGTTTGTACAGCCATGATGGCCAGTGACCTGTGTTTGTACAGCCATGATGGCCAGTGACTTGTTTGTACAGCCATGATGGCCAGTGACTTGTTTGTAGAGCCATGATGGCCAGTGACCTGTGTTTGTACAGCCATGATGGCCAGTGACCTTGTTTGTACAGCCATGATGGCCAGTGACTTGTTTGTACAGCCATGATGGCCAGTGACTTGTTTGTACAGCCATGATGGCCAGTGACCTGTTTTGTACAGCCATGATGGCCAGTGACCTGTGTTTGTACAGCCATGATGGCCAGTGACTTGTTTGTACAGCCATGATGGCCAGTGACCTGTGTTTGTACAGCCATGATGGCCAGTGACCTGTGTTTGTACAGCCATGATGGCCAGTGACCTGTGTTTGTACAGCCATGATGGCCAGTGACCTGTGTTTGTACAGCCATGATGGCCATCTGTGTTTGTACAGCCATGAGGGCCACTTTTTTTGTACAGCCCTGATGGCCAGTGACTTGTTTGTACAGCCTGTGGCCAGTGACTGTTTGTACAGCCATGATGGCCAGTGACCTGTGTTTGTACAGCCATGATGGCCAGTGACCTGTGTTTGTACAGCCATGATGGCCAGTGACCTGTGTTTGTACAGCCATGATGGCCAGTGACCTGTGTTTGTACAGCCATGATGGTCAGGGACCTGTGTTTGTACAGCCATGATGGCCAGTGACTTGTGTTTGTACAGCCATGATGGCCAGTGACTTGCATTTGTACACCATGGTGACTGACCTGATAGTTATTATAATGACCTATCAATATCATCACACAAAGTGTCTGATTGATGGAGATAAATCTCAGTGTTGTCAGCTGCTGTCACAGCTATAAAAGTATAATACATTCCATAATAAATTATTTGTCCTGTTTTTGTTTTTTAACTTGTGAAACTCAACTGCTGTATGTACACAATAATAATGGCAATAAACCTAGTACACATTACATACATGTACATCACGTGTCTACTCATGTAAGTGCATTCTTACATAACTGACACAAGCAGTGCATGCACTTACACTACACACACATGTGCACATATACACACGCACTGTCAGTTTCACACATACATGCACCACACACACACACATGCACAGCAAACCATCAAAAGCACAGCGTTAATAAGAGAGCAAGAGAGGCCGATTTTGAGGCCTGTTTGTCAAACTAGCAAGGGAGGATGGGAAGAGGGAGTTAAGGTCCTTGTACACCATCCACCACAAGCAGAACACATGTACCCCTCATTCAATCAAAAGTAAAGGAAAAGAAACATGCGCACACACACACAATCCCTGCAATTTACATGTGTAGGCAACCCCTGCTGACACAGGCAATTTGCACAAGTGCTATTTCTGCTCAAGTGCCTAAGAGTAACACTGTAATTTGCCCTATGCAGTACTGTGCAGAATCCTAAGTCCTATAAAGTGTCTATGCAGTACGGTGCAGAATCCTAAGTCCTATAAAGTGTCTATGCAGTACTGTGCAGAATCCTAAGTCCTATAAAGTGTCTATGCAGTACTGTGCAGAATCCTAAGTCCTATAAAGTGCCTGAGCATAACAGCGCAGAATCCTATAAAGTGCCTGAGCATAACAGTGTAGAATCCTATAAAGCATCTAAGTACAACATTGCAGAATCCTATTAAGTGTCTAAGCACAACAATGCAGAATCCTATAAACAATGAAGTATCTAAGCACAACAGTGCTGAATCCTATAAATAATGGTGTCTAAGCACAACAGTGCAGAATCCTATAAACAAAAAAGTGTCTAAGCACAACAATGCAGAATCCTATGAAGTGTCTAAGCACAACATGCTGAATCCTATAAATAATGAAGTGTTTAAGCACAACAATGCAGAATCCTATAGCATGTCTAAGACAAAGTGCGAATCCTATAAATAATGAAGTGTTTAAGCACAACAATGCAGAATCCTATGAAGTGTCTAAGCACAACAGTGCTGAATCCTATAAATAATGAAGTGTTTAAGCACAACAATGCAGAATCCTATGAAGTGTTTAAGCACAACAATGCAGAATCCTATGAAGTGTCTAAGCACAACAATGCAGAATCCTATGAAGTGTCTAAGCACAACAGTGCTGAATCCTATAGCATGTCTAACATTGTAAGGACAGAAGTGCAGAATCCTACAGCATGTCTAACATTGTAATAAGGACAACAGTGCAGAATCCTATGAAGTGTCTATGCACAACAGTGCTGAATCCTATAAATAAAGAAGTGTCTAAGCACAACAATGCAGAATCCTATGAAGTGTCTAAGCACAACAGTGCAGAATCCTATAGCATGTCTAACATTGTAATAAGGACAACAGTGCAGAATCCTATGAAGTGTCTGAGCACAGTGAAAATAGTGCAGAATATGACGTGTCTAATATTAGTAATATTAAATAAGCACAATAGTGCAGAATATGACGTGTCTAATAGTAGTAATATTAAATAAGTACAATAGTGCAGAATTCTATTCCATGTCTAATGAGCACAACGGTGCAGAATCATATGAAGTATCGGATAAGCACAACGCTGTAAACTGTAACTTGTTTGAGCAGAACACTGCAAACACAATAACTTGCCACATTTTAACATCTGTCAACTGTATTTTCTGTCCAAGCAAACAGTGCAGAACATAAAATCTGTTACTGTTAGTATCTGAACTAAGACATGGCAGCACGCAGCCCTGTAACCTGTCTACTCGCAACAGCACAGAACACTTTAACCTGTCTACTCGCAACAGCACAGAACACTTTAACCTGTCTATGCACAACAGCACAGAACACTTTAACCTGTCTATACACAACAGCACAGAGCCCTGTAACCTGTCTATGCACAACAGCACGGAACACTGTAACCTGTCTACTCGCAACAGCACAGAACACTTTAACCTGTCTATGCACAACAGCACAGAACACTTTAACCTGTCTATACACAACAGCACAGAGCCCTGTAACCTGTCTATGCACAACAGCACAGAACACTGTAACCTGTCTACGCACAACAGCACAGAACACTGTAACCTGTCTACGCACAACAACACAGAACACTTTAACCTGTCTATGCACAACAGCACAGAACACTGTAACCTGTCTACGCACAACAGCACAGAACACTGTAAACTGTCTACGCACAACAACACAGAACACTTTAACCTGTCTATGCACAACAGCACAGAGCCATGTAACCTGTCTACTCGCAACAGCACAGAACCCTTTAACCTGTCTATGCACAACAGCACGGAACACTTTAACCTGTCTATGCACAACAGCACGGAACACTGTAACCTGTCTACGCACAACAGTTCAGAACACTGTAAGTGTAACCTAAGCACAACGGTGCAGAGCACTGTAACCTGTCTAAGCAGACCACTGAAACCTAAGTACAACAACGAGGTACACTGTAACCTGTCTCAACACAACAGAGAACAAACTAACATGTGTGCACAGTGAGATGCATCAAAGACAATCCCTCCCTTGTACCGTTGCTAATTAGCTTCAAAGTCCAGTTACTATATGGCATGTCCCTCTTTTCTGTGGATAGCCTGTTACTGTTAGCATTATCTTTAAACCCATAAACTTTATGGTGTGTTCCTCTTTCTTGTGGATAGATTCGAACTATGAATGGTTGGGGACACAGCACATGGCAATGCAGGAAAATGGTTGCATACACAAACCTCTTACCTTCTTCTTCTGTCTGACCATAAAATTCAATTTCACACAAGAATTTTATTTTTTATTTTAAAGTTGTGGGTTTATCAAAGCACCACTCCACACAATCATGCGCAGTGCAAAGGTTTATAAAAACACCTCTTCACATAATCGCCCACAGTGAAATGAAGCTGAAGCATTTAAAAAGCCACACATGCCACTTAAAAAAAAAAAAAAAGGAAGAAAACAACGGTGAACACATAAAGTGTCCCTGAAACTGTAAGCTCAACAGAAATACTACAGCGACCACTCCCAGGTACAATATCTTCACCCTGTTAGGAACACAGACCACAGCCACCGACAACACAGCACACACCTTTCTGCTCAGCCCCTGACGCTGGGAGAGTTCCCTCTGGCAATAAGCACCGCCAGGCTGATCGTCCTGAGTGACCACCGTCCACTCCTCCACTTCGGATGAACTGTTCAGCTTGCTGGGGGACGCCTGTTTTCGCAGCCTCAAGGTTGTGCAAAGCTTGGGCGCCAGTCTCTTCACTGTGCGCTGTTTTCTCAACACTTGTCGAGACTCATCCAAGCTGCCAGCCTGCTTCATTCTGACACCGCGTCCACGCTCTGATGAGCGCGCAGCACTCCGCTCTTGCGCCTTAGCCAGCTTAGGAAGCCACGCGGACGAGGTGGACGTCTCTGAAGCGGCGTCCGCACAGTCAGGCTGACCCACGGCAAGGCAGGACTGCTCCCTCTGGCTGCTGGACTTGAAAAAGTCAAACAGATTTCTCTCTCTTCTGCAGTGTGACGCGATCTCTTCGCCGCAGTCACCCGTGGGGTGCGATTTTGAGTGCCGTACATCTTGCAGTTTTATGACTGGAAATTTGAGCATTTCTCCCTTGTAGGGAACAGCCTTCCATGGCTCATCGCTCTTGGGCTGATCCTGGCTGCTGCAGCCTCTCCTGGCTGTCGTGAAATTCCTCCCAACTGAACACACCTGGTCTCCTACACTGTCTGTCAAAGCAAACTGCAACCTTTTGCTGGGGACAACGTGTGTTTCAAAAACACTGAACATTCCTCGCCCCTTCCTCCCGTTTGCATTCTCCAGGGATGTTTTCAGGTTTTGATTCACGACGGCTTCATCATCGGTGCTTTGTGACAAAGAAGACATTGATCTCTTGTGGGAGGCAGTGTCTGCTGCACACATATTCCATGCACCTTTTCTCTTGGGAACTGCTGGTCTTCCAATCAACTGTTTCTGGTTTTGCCTGGTGCTTTTCTTCACTACTGGTGAGAGAGGAGGAGAGAATGGAGAAGGTGATGCATGCACTCGACCTTTCAGGTTGCTTGCATTCTTTGGTGGTGGTTCCAGTGTTTCTCTCCTCTGCTTCTTCTTCAGTGGCTCCTGCTCATGTTTGTGTCGCACTTTTTCATGTCGTTTTGAAAACTCAGCATCGTCTGGACCTGCACTGCAGTGCCCTCTATTGTCGGAGTTTTTTGGCTTTGTATTCATCTGTCGCAGACGGCTGGGCGGCATATCGCCCAGGTCTAATTCATCACCAGCCGCCATCAACTGTTCTGTGATGTTTTCTCCATGTACACACTGACGCTGCTTCTTCTCCTTCAACGTCCCAGACCCTTGACTTTGACCATAAGGGTAGGCAACTTTCCTGAGTGGCACAGTCTTCAAAATGTTAGCCTGTCTTTTGCGTTCTGCTTTTTGACCAGTATCAGATACTGCCTTCGAACACCGCCCTCTCTTCCACAAGTCTGCATGCACCTCTGTCTTCTCTTCAGCGGAAGGCTTTGCCTTCGTTTCTAACATTTCACCCAAATCAGAGTTGTCACTCTGCGCCTTCAACATCACCGAATCTTGGGAAGTGTCCGAGCTGGATCCTACGACCAGTATCGGTTTCTCACTGTTGTCAACGGTCCTCTGGTTGGGTGTAATCTGCGCTGGTTTCTTCCTAAAAAAATGGAAGGTTGCAAATCCAGTGTGCTTGATGTCCTGGGATGATACGGCCTCTCTTGCTCGGCCAGCAGGTTGACAACAGGCACCAGAAGTGGACCGACCTGACGCTGAGTCTTCACAAAGATCCAGCAACTCCTCCTCATCGCCGTTTCTCTTCTTCAGCAGAGAGTCTTTGGACCCACCGCACACCCTTGAAGACTGCCGACGAACCTTCTGCAGGCTGTGTCAGTGGGCAGAAAGAGTCCTCCTCCACTTCTGATCCTCTGGGAGACTCGTCAATGACCAGCGGGGTGTCCAGAGAATCATTTGACTCTACGTCTAAGTCGCCACACAGCTGGGAATTGCTGCCAAATTTGTTCAAAGCAGACAGTTTCTCTGAGTCTGCAGTCTTGTCCTGCAGACCAAATCTCATTTTCAGACGAGTGTAAATGTTGGCATCTTTGGGCCCATTATATTTTTCTTCTGAAGGCTTTGAAAGTTCTGCAGATCCTGCTAGCTGTGAAAATCCTGTTAGTGTTGATGGCTGTGAAAATCCTGTTAGTGTTGATGGCTGTGAAAATCCTGTTAGTGTTGATGGCTGTGAAAGTCCTGCTAGTGTTGATGGCTGTGAAAGTCCTGTTAGTGTTGATGGCTGTGAAAGTTCTGCTAGTGTTGATGGCTGTGAAAGTCTTGTTAGTGTTGATGGCTGTGAAAGTCCTGAAGGCCGAGCTATAGGAGAAGACACCTCTGCGACACTCACCACCGACGTTTGAGAGTCATCTGACTCTGACTCCATGATGGCTGACAGAGCGGTTTGCAATGACACCTTCCTGGTTGCCTTGGTTTGTTGCCTCACTCTCGATGAAGCAACGAAGTGTGCTTTTCTGTGGCCACCAGGAAAGGAAGACAGCAGCTTGGACTTTTCACAATTGTCCTTGGAGGTGCCAGTTTCTCTCTCCCTGTTGGCCAGTCTGGCCCCTTGACTGTGTGTGGATGCAGAGGTGCTGGAGTCTGACAGTGTGAGCAGAAGAACCCCATCCTCTGAGGACTCGCTCTCAAGATCTGTGTCAGTGACCTTGGTGAGGTGTTTGTTTTCACTCCGATGGTCACCAGTGGAAGGTTTTGCTTCACTGGAACTGCCTGGAGATGTGCGGTGGCCTGCTCTGTCTTTGTGGGAAACTGTTATTTCAGACGCATCACACTCTGTTCTCTGACCATTGATTTCAGATGCGTCACTCTCTGTTCTCTGACCACTGATTTCAGATGCGTCACACTCTGTTCTCTGACCACCGATTTCAGATTTGTCACACTCTGTTCTCTGACCACCGATTTCAGGTGCGTCACTCTCTGTTCTCTGACCACTGATTTCAGGTGCGTCACACTCTGCTCTCTGACCGCTGATTTCAGGTGCGTCACACTCTGCTCTCTGACCACTGATTTCAGGTGCATCACACTCTGCTCTCTGACCGCTGCTTGAGGCGGACTCATTGCCAGCTCTACTGGACTGAAAACCTCTCAAAAGCTCTCTTGCTGGCTGACCGTTTGCTGAGGAATCCTCATCGTTTCTGGAAGAAGAGTTCCTCGAAGTCACATGACTACCACCATGGTTCAGGGACAGTTGGATTCGTCTCAGGTGGTTGTGTCCGAAGCAGTGATCGCCGAGCTCCACCCGACTGACCTTGTGCACCACTTTCTGACCAGCGAGCAAGGCAGGAGATGGAGGGTTTGATAAGCAAACATAGTCGCTACGAAGATTTTCTTTGCCTTGATCCAAATTTCCATTTCCTCCAATATTTACATGTGGCACCGGGTCCTGTGAAACACACAAGATGATAATAATCCGGTTACATACATGGGTTCAAAACCTGCCACTGTCTGTCCGCTCACTGACTAATTTCTGATGTGTCAGAGCCATTAAACTGCAGATATTACAAGTCATCAAATGACAAATAACAGTGTGACTCACTGACAAGTAACAGTGTGACTCACTGACAAGTAACAGTGTGACTCACTGACAAATAGCACTGTGACTCACTGACAAATAAAAGTGTGAATCACTGACAAATAGCAGTGCGACTCACTGACAAATAACACTTAACAGTGTGACTCACTGACAAATAACAGTGCGACTCACTGTTCATGTTACAGGTCAGTTTACATCTGAAGATGACAGGGAGGGGAAAAAGTTGACTGAACTGCAAAGTGAGAAATGACAGTGGCAGAACTGTTGGCAGAAGGGGAAGCATGTCAGGGCACAGTGTCAGTGGTAGAACTGTTGGCAGAAGGGGAAGCATGTCATGGCACAGTGTCAGTGGCAGAACTGTTGGCAGAAGGGGAAGCATGTCATGGCACAGTGTCAGTGGCAGAACTGTTGGCAGAAGGGGAAGCATGTCAGGGCACAGTGTCAGTGTCAGAGCTGCTGGCAGAAGGGGAAGCATGTCAGGGCAGTGTCAGTGTCAGAACTGCTGGCAGAAGGGGAAGCATGTCAGGGCACAGTGTCAGTGTCAGAACTGCTGGCAGAAGGGGAAGCATGTCAGGGCAGTGTCAGTGTCAGAACTGCTGGCAGAAGGGGAAGCATGTCAGGGCAGTGTCAGTGGCAGAACTGTTGGCAGAAGGGGAAGCATGTCAGGGCAGTGTCAGTGGCAGAACTGCTGGCAGAAGGGGAAGCATGTCAGGGCAGTGTCAGTGGTAGAACTGCGGGCAAAAGGGCCAATCAAACTCAGTCATATTCTCATAAGCAAACATACACTTCAAAACCTCTCATATGACATATGTTTAATATATAAAAACTTTCTCAAGTCAAATCTACAAAACCAGTCCCTACACAAACACAAAAACCATCAAACACATACTTTCTTAGTTAGTCCCTTCAATATTACCCCTGATTAAAGAACACATAAGGCTAGACATGCTAGTAGCGTCAACCATTCTGTCTAATTTAAAGGCTAGACGTGCTGCTAGCGTCAACCATTCTGTCTAATTTATTGATACCAGATTGAACAAAAATATGCTAGTCTTACAAATTACTCAGAAATTTTCAAATACTTATTTAAAAATAAAACCACAAGAGACTGAACGAAAGCTAACTCATCCAAAAGCATTTCCTAGGTAATTGTTCACTTCAAAACAGCAACAGTGGTCAGTGTCAAAAACCTGCAGAAGCTGATGGCAACCAATCAGTCAAGCTGAGAAGGGAAACCAAGACACCTTTTGCTTAGCATTAGGGGTTAATGTCACAATCCACGAAATATATTTGCAGACGATTTGCAAATGCCTATTGCCTTGCTATTTTTCCACAACTGGTGTTGCAGACATTTTCTTCAGGTGCAAAAGGGAAATGAATCAATTCATCAATAATATATCATACTGTGCAGAGGACACAGATGCCTATTCATCATTCAGAAGTCTTGATTTCTTTCAAACCTTTGTCAATGACTCATTGACTGATATGTGTTCAGTTATATCTGTTAACTAGTCTATAGTATTAGCCAGTATACATAAATATGTGTGTACCTAATAGTATAATTTATAATGCATTATTGAATATTGTATACTGTGTTTATTGTAATGTAACTCAAGAATACAGCACACAAAAATCTTCCACATTCACAGAACACACTTATATTCCATCCTAACTAATATCAGTACCCAGTTTCTGCTACAGTCAGTGTGTGTGTGTGTGTGTGTGTGTGTGTGTGTGTGTGTGTTGTGTGTGGTGTGTGCGTTACTTTATGAAAATTGTTTTGGTAGGACTATGCTCTACATGTGTATAAAATTTCATAAGTATGTTAATATGTATCATGTGAGCGCTCAGGGCGTTGATGAGCGCATGATAAATGTACATTATTATTATTATTATTATAGTGCTTGAATAAGAGAAGAGGATACGTTCAAACAAACAAAGCCCACCTTGAACAAAATCAAAAATGTGAATAGAAGTTAAACACAACGTTGCTCATTGGTGTTTTGATGAAAAGAAAACAAACACTCAACTGCATCCCAAAACACCAAGTCGTCAATGTATCTATATCATGTGTGCAAAACACCATGTACCCATCCATCCCAATAAACTTGCACAATTTGTATTTTTGTCACGTTATAAAAAATAAAAATAAAATATTTGATAACAACTGAAACTTTCCACAGCAAACGCCTCCGTATTTTTAACACAATTCTAAAATTTTAACTTAGGGCTATCCCTGGTGGACTGTCTAAGCTTATAAATTGAATCTATTAAAAGTATTAGCTTAGACAGTCCACCTTGGATATCCCTAATTAATCTGTTTCACAAAAGATGAGCTACCATCATTAAATTGCTACCCTTTAAGCACACAGCGAAATCAGGACCTGTACCATCACTGTGTGCACAGCATGCACTATCTATTGATTTCAGCATGGACAATAAGCTATCTATCAACTCAAGAAGTAAGAATAGACTGCTGTGCACATTTACAATTCTACGGACACCTCTTGTTGTCTTAAGTCTTATCAAGAAAAGGCCAAACACCCTCTGGCACAGAAATGACAAAAACAAGAGAGCGAGAGGGAGAGGGGGAGAGAGGGAGAGGGGGAGAGAGGGAGAGGGGCAGAGAGAGAGAGAGAGAAGGAACTTACAAGTTACAGTTACAATGAATAAATGGCTGCTACCTGCTGGACAAAGCCTTGTTTCAGCAGGTTTCTTCTTTCTAACTCAGGGTTCCACCGTAACTACACTGTAACAGTAACGCTGTAAGGCTGAACGACTGTTTCAGTTCATATTTGACTGTTTATGCATGTGGACAGGCATCTTAGCGGACGTTTGACACACGCATTCATCAGTGAACACATTTGCCACTCCATGGTGAAGTACAGTCAAAGGGTGGCTGTGATCCTTGTAAAGAGTGGTCAGTTGCCACCTGTGTGATGTACATCAATTTTTGCACTGGCCGTGGGGGGGTTTTCTGGGTACTTCCGTTTGTTCCCCTCTGTCTTCATAGACTGATGTCAAAGCCCATTCACCTGTCCTTTCCAAAGCGTCACCAAGACCACAGAGGGAGAAACATTCCTCTGCCAGTGACTGTAAGCAGCCCCACGCCAGGAGATGCTACTTAGTACTGGCAGATGGCTTATTACATATAAAGACTTAAATCTATTAAATGTAAACAAGGTGGTTCAGACCAAATGGAACCACTGTAAAGTTGGGGGGGGGGGGGTGTAAAGCCTTCAGACCAAACAGAACCACTGTAAACGGGGAGGGTAAAGTGTTCAGACCAAATGAACCACTGTAAAAATTACCCTAGACTGGTCAGCCAGTTCCTGGATGACATTTTCCAGAACTTCGTTGATTTTCTCCTTCTCCTCCCTCGTGACTGTCGACTTGTTGAAGTGGGACTGGTACTGGGTGCGTATCAGCCTCTTGGTCAACACACTGAAAACACACACACGCAACTCTCAATAGGCCTGCAAGTTATATCATTTATGTAACGTTTGTTGTTGCATACAATTATACATTTTATGAATAAAATGTAATATTCTAATATTGATCACTTATGGTTAAACTTACATAATAGAACATATCTAGGAAAATGTACACAAAGAACAATGAAACACAAGCGCTTTCAACAGAAAACTGTCTTCATCAGGAGAGTGAGTATATTTCCCTAGATGTGTTCTATTTTGTCAATCTCACCAACAGTCACTCACTCATTCCTTAAACTTACATAGTTTACTAACACAGAAGTCACAAACGGAACTGACTTGAAACAGAGTTTTAGAAGATCCAAACACATAAAGAGTTAAAAAGAATGATAAATTAACTATTTATTGTGACAAAACACAACATGCAGGATTCTGGAGTCAGCCCCCTTTCAGGCTACAAAACAACACTTAAGTTAAACAGTGAAAAATGAGATGTAGCCTGGGAGTAGGATACTTATGATACTCATCTGCTTTTGGTTGATCTGTTAGGTTATGTTGTTTTACTGTCCAGTGTTCAGAGGAAGACTTTCAGAAGCTGATATATTTGATAAACTCTTGGCCTCAACAACTACAGTAGTGTGAACAGACCAAACAGCTGACTCTAGTTTAACTTTATGAGTAAATTTATATCATTATTATACTACAGTATAACATCACCAATCACTAGATTGAGTGGTAAAATATAAAAAATCTCTGTCCCACTAGTCCCAGAACACAACTCAAAATTTGTTTGTGGACAAGTTTCAATACATATTATATGATAAATATTTTAGTAGGAAAATTGTATCATGCATAAGCAGACCAAAAATAGCATCAATTATTTTGATAATTAGAATAATATGGGATGTTAAAAGGCTGAAACAGTGTAAAGCCTGATTATTCCTGTAAGTGTAACTGTATTTCAGCCATGTGTGTGCATGAGGCTGTGTGTATGTGCGCGTGTGTGTGGTATGTGTGTGTGCATGTGTGTGTGTGGGCGGTCACAGCTGTGTGTGTATGTGTGTGTGCATCTGTGTGTGCATGTGTGTGTGTGGGCGGTCACAGCTGTGTGTGTATTGTGTGTGCATGTGTGTGTGTGGGGGCATGTGTGTGTATGTGTGTGTGCATGGTGGTGTGGGGTCACAGCTGTGTGTGTATGTGTGTGTGCATGTGTGTGTGGGCGGTCAGCTGTGTGTGTGTGTGTGTGCATGTGTGTGTGTACAGCTGTGTGTGTATGTGTGTGTGCATGTGTGTGTGTGGGCGGTCACAGCTGTGTGTGTGTGTGTGCATGTGTGTGTGTGGGTCATGTGTGGTGATGTGTGTGTGGTGTGTGTGTGTTCGGTCACAGCTGTGTGTGTATGTGTGTGTGCATGTGTGTTGTGGTGTGTGTGTATGGTGTGTGCATGTGTGTGTGTGTGTGGTGTGTATTGTGTGTCATGTGTGTGTGTGGGCGGTCACAGCTGTGTGTGTATGTGTGTGTATGTGTGTGTGCATGTGTGTGTGTGGGCGGTCACATGATGTGTGTGTGTATGTGTGTGTGCATGTGTGTGTGTGGCGGTCACAGCTGTGTGTGTATGTGTGTGTGTTGTGTGTGTGTGTGACGTGTGTGGTGTAATGTGTGTGTATGTGTGTGTGCATGTGTGTGTGTGGGCGGTCACAGCTGTGTGTGTATGTGTGTGTGCATGTGTGTGTGTGGGTGTGTGTGTGTATGTGTGTGTGCATGGTGTGTGTGGCGGTCACAGCTGTGTGTGTATGTGTGTGTGCATGTGTGTGTGTATTGTGTGTGTATGTGTGTGTGTAGTGTGCTGTGGTGTGTCACAGCTGTGTGGTGTGTGTGTGGATGTGTGTGTGTGTGATGTGTGTGTATGTGTGTGTGCATGTGGTGTGTGTGTGTGTGATGTGTGTGGTCATGTGTGTGTATGTGTGTGTGTATGTGTGTGTGTATGTGTGTGTATGTGTGTGTGTATGTGTGTATGCGTGTGTGTGGGCGGTCACAGCTGCGCATCACTCATCTGGTCACGCCTTGAGACTGAATGAAGACCACATGCAGTGATGTACCTGCTGGGCGATCAGCGAAGCTGGTTTGCTAGAGTGAATGCGCTTTGTAATCTTTCGCGCAAGAAGTCACGAGAGGTCGCAGCGCACTTCCGGGCCGATTTCTGAGTAGGCGTTGCTTCACGCTGTGTATAACAGTGGAAGGTGAACCTAGAATCGCGAAGCAGTACAAATGCCGATACTGTTGCAGTTACAAAAATTACCGTGGAAAGGGATGGAGGGTGGAAAAAAGTGTCTTTGCGTCGTTTTTGGGCTGACCAGAAGATCGCGAGTTCGAGAAAAAATGCGTTTGGGGGCATCCTATAGCACAAGCAACAAGTTATTGCTTATTGCCAGACACATTATGACTACGGGCCTCCAAAAATGCCTTTAAAGTTGGCAGTGTAAAATTTGAAAATTCACTGTCACCGCCTTCCATTGTGAAGAAAGTACGCACTGGAAGTAAAAGCAGCCAAGGGACTTAAGCGATGCCGGGCAAAAGTCAAGGGAGTTAACAACCCCGCCTGAATCGCCCAATAGGTCCTATGTTAAGGAAGGTACACAGTTAGCCAATGAAAATCACCGAAACAGGGTGAAATGGGAGTTCATGGCTGACAGGCCATAGGCCCTATGTCAAGGAAGGTACACAGCCAGCCAATGAAAATCACTGAAACAGGGTGAAATGGGAGTTCATGGCTGACAGGCCATAGGTCCTATGTCAAGGAAGGTACACAGTCAGCTGATGAAAATCACTGAAACAAGGTGAAATGGGAGTTCATGGCTGACTGGCCAATCACTGGACTGTAAATCCAGTGGCCTAGGTTTGACTCATGGGGCTGTAGAATAACTGGGCCTAAAGCTGTAGGGTGGTCTAAATCTCAAGGCCAGGAACAATGGCTCCAAAATGGTATCCATGGACTGGGACTACACCAAAGTCCCAGCCAAACCTCAAGTCTAAACATCTGAGATTTAAGCTAGCAATTTCACTGGCTTAAAGGTTATAGGCCTGGGATGACAGCTTTAGAGTTGTTCTGCTTGGAATGTTGGTTGTTGTTGTTTTTTTATGTGCTTTTGTCGTTGGTTTTTGTGTGCTTTTGTTGTTGCTTTACATCTGAATCCAGTTTCTATGTGTTTCTTTCTCTTTCTTTTTTATGTTATTTTTTAAATGATCAAGACTGTATGTTTGGATTGTTTGCTACTGGAACACTCACAAGTCACATGAATTGTGGTAACTAGTGACATCTTCCATTTGGCATTTACTTCATCAAATCATACTAGATGAGTGTCAATGGCCATTTCAAACTCTTATTTTGAAGAGGAGAAAGGTCACACAAGCCAAATGATGCTGGCATAATGTGACTGTATGTTTTACTATTTGCTAATAATTATGCCAGCAAGTTTGTTTGACATCTTATATTTTAACTTGATTTACTTTCTTGTTATTTAAATTCATTTGCACAGTATAGCCTACATGATTGCACAGCGTCCATTCTCCTTTCTGACAAGTTCAAAATGGCAGAAACAGCATATGATGCTAGTTACTCTATGCAGTAAACGCCAAGAATACCCCACTGAAGATGTCGATAGGTTAGCATTTTTACAATTAATGACCTCATTGAGATTACTTGGGAGTTGCAGAAGTAAAACATGGTGAATCACATCCACAATATGGGCCTGCCATGCATGCCTTCATCTAATATGCATGTTTACCAATCTCTGCACGTGGGAAATCTGTTGTAACTAATGTAACAAAGCATGTCAGTGCGCATGCCCAGATGAGATTGCCGCATATAAAATTAACGCAAGTACTGATGCTTAACGTCTTTGTTCTCCACGTGAAGTCAGTGACTGTTGTCTTGACTATTGTCAGCATCCACGAATAGGAACTTGGCCTAATTCAAAGTCATGGACTCTGAAGTCAGGGACTTTGGTTTAGGCCTGGCCTGCAACAGGGTGGTGGCCTGTTTTTCTGTTCTTCAACATCACCACTTCTGCACAATCACCAGTGCCTGTTTTGCCTTTCATGTGCACAGCACGCACCAAGAATGGGCAAGATCCTTGCGCACATTAAAGACAATATGTCCACTTTTTAATAAAACTAGACTTTTTCATAAAAACTAGAAGGCTGATAAATGGCAATGGAACACAAAAAATGAAAGAGTGGATAATATTTTTTAATGCTGATACTGTAAATAGTAGCAGAGTAATCAAATAATGATCGTGGCTGCTCCAGTTCTAGATTAATGCAATAAGTACATTTACAACAAACTATTTTCTTGATCTTAATGAATTATGTTGGCAACGCCCAATTTTGATACAAACACCAACAGAAAAGGGGGAACAGTTTGAAAAACAACAACTAGGAGTAGGACAAAGTAGTATGATATTAACGTCTGGGGTCTCTGTGTGTGTGTGTGTGTGTGTGTGTGTGTGTGTGTGTGTGTGTGTGTGTACGCGTGTTTGTGTGTATTGGGGGGTGGGGTGCGTACGTGCGTGTGCGCCTGCCTTCGTATGCAATTTTGACACATTTGTGCTAAATAACAGTCACACTTACAGTTATAGAACACTATAAGACTAAGAGCAACACGCGATACAATTCTCACTGATTCTCCTTTGTCTGGCTCCGACTGGTACCTCGAAGTGGCCAATGAGAGCCATAATCACGACGGCTAACGAGTGCCGACCGAGTCAGACTGATTGCGGCCGTTAATGGGAAGAAGTCTTACTGAACTTACTGCGGGCACGGGCTGCTGGTGCGTGTTGTTAAAAAATTTCTCTCTCCAGATGGTGCGCACAGAACCATGCCGATAATGACTTACCTCAAGTCCCCCTCAGCACACAGTTTGCGAACAAACGCTTCGATTTCTTCCATTTTCTTTCTCTACTATATCTTGCAGACTTGAGCTCAGCCTAATCGATTTTCATTCAGCCGAGTCCTTCTTGATCCTGGGTCGCGCCATTTTTTATCACTTTTCTGGCATTTGGTTCTCCAGTATAGGAGCTTCATTTAGGGGAAGTAACTCTGATTGCCCACCACTGCGTTTGCTGACAGAAGATTTAATAGTCGAGATCCTCATCGTTGGTATGAAAGCCGACTTCATCGCATCGAAGTGGTTAAAACAACAACAGGGGAAAATTGTCCAAGGTCCGTGCGGCAGGTGTACTGCCGGTAGGTCTCGCTGTGCCCTCTTCTGGATCGGAGTGCTCGTTGCATCCAGGAGACTGGCATTCGAGGACCTGTCGCCTGTACGACCCTTGACCCGGGTATCTGCATTATCGGGAAGAAGGAAAGGGAAGGGTGCTGCGCCACAACCGGCAGCCCCAGCTCTGTGCATCATATGTAAGAGGTCACGGGGGCTGCACAGTTCCTTTCCCTCCCTTCCTGATAATGTACCCCCCCCCCCCCACCCCCACCCCCCGCGCGCGCGTTCTTCCTTCTATAGGCAGCCAGTGTCAGGAACTGCTTGAAGATTATGCTGCACTTTTTGGGGATGGGGGGTCTGCTGTGTCGTACAGGGTAAAGTGGTATGAGTAAGCAGAAATAAAAAGACTAGACAGAAACTTTAGACAAGGGGAAGGTGTACCAAACTGAGAAGATGAAGAAGAAGGGAAAAAAAGAAGAAGGGGGAAAGATGGAAACAAATAAATCTTTATGTACAACTATAAGGTAGCTAGCGGGCTGATTCCTGCTGCTGTTCCACCTGACAACTACCTAACACCACTGAAAAACAAAAGATGAATAGGGCCAAAAAGATCAGAAGACTTCAGGACAACAAACTGTAGACTGATCAGCAAGAAAAACCACCCACTGCTATGCTGTAGAAACCAGCAAGACAGCCATCTTCAGAAACAGCTTTTTCCACAGACAATTGTAGACTGGAACGACCTAGAAAACAGCAGTCTGCACTGAGACAGTTGAGAGATTAGATCTTCTCTCCTGTCCTCTCCAGTCTACATTTTTATATATTTTTTAATGCTCTCCCCATTTTTCTATTGGGGTTTGTACCACAGAACTGGGTGTTGCCAATGTAGTTCATCAAAATCAAGAAGACAGCATATTAACTACTATGGAATGTAATCTGGTGGCGGTCCCAGGGACTAATGAACTCGGCCAACAAAGCTCAGTCTTCACTTACCCTCTTTACCTTCATGAAAACAGAACACATTGCCGTCATCTTCCTTCCTCTGCGGTAATGTAGACACCCCCATCACCTGCCTTCCTTCCTGACAGTGTAGACACCCACCCATCATCTTCCTTCATAATGTAGACACCCACCCATCATCTTTCTTCATGACAATGTAGACACCCACCCATCATCTTCCTTCATGACAATGTAGACACCCAATCATCATCTTCCTTCATGACAATGTAGACACCCACCCATCATCTTCCTTCCTCCATGGTAAGTTGGTGTTTTACGCCCAGTCAAACAGTTCCTCCATGGTAATGTGGACACCCACTCATCATCTTTCTTCATGACAATGTAGACACCCACCCATCATCTTCCTTCCTCCATGGTAAGTAAGTTGGTGTTTTACGCCCAGTCAAACAGTTCCTCCATGGTAATGTGGACACCCACTCATCATCTTTCTTCATGACAATGTAGACACCCACCCATCATCTTTCTTCCTCCATGGTAATGTAGACACCCACCCATCCTCTTCCTTCCTCCATGGTAATGTAGACACCCACCCATCATCTTCCTTCATAATGTAGACCCCCCCCCCCCCCCCCCCCTCCTCCATTGATAATGTAGACACCCCCATAAAATTCCTTCCTTCATGAAAATGTACACTCGCCCATTATCTTCCTTCACGACAATGTAGACACCCACCCATCACCTTCCTTTGTGATACTGTAGACACCCACCCATCACCTTCCTTCCTTTGTGATACTGTAGACACCCACCCATCACCTTCCTTCCTTTGTGATACTGTAGACACCCAACCATCACCTTCCTTCCTTTGTGATACTGTAGACACCCACCCATCACCTTCCTTCCTTTGTGATACTGTAGACACCCACCCATCACCTTCCTTCCTTTGTGATACTGTAGACACCCACCCATCACCTTCCTTCCTTCGTGATACTGTAGACACCTACCCATCACACTTCGTTGACACTGCCTCTACCTCCGCCACCAAACAGGAAGAATAAACTTGCTGATGCATTCTTTTTTGAACATCTGCATGAACACTGTAAAAACACATGCACACACAGATATCAGAACTGGAAAAGACAACTTTCCATTTGACTATTTTCAAGACTTTCCCCAACACTGGAATGGAATGGGTGAAGGTCATCAAACAGCATGGTCAAGCCAAAACAGCATGGTCAAGCCAAGGAGCTCCTGAGCAAGTTTTGGCAGACCTTGCTTAACCAGCGCACCTGGAAATTCCTTACATTTACACTGCCAGCTTGTTTTCTACCGTCCAGAAATGTGCTAATTATCTCTTGGTAATTATTGAACATCATGGTGTCTGAGTTCAAAACTCAGCTCAAGACTTTCCTCTTTGGAAAGGTGTGTTCACAAACCTACGTAGACCATTGCTGCGGCCTAGGATTACGTGTATGTCTATTGTATTATGTGTGTGAAAGGTGTGTGCTAACGCATTAAGTTTTTGTTTTGTGAAAAGATTAGCCTTCTATGAGAGCCATCATTATTTCACAAAAGTATGAAGAGATATATTCCACTTACTAAAAGTGCTATGAACACCATCCTGCCTGTGAACCCAAAATTTAACCTCTGTCAGGTCAGAACTAGGAGCGAATACACACCTACAGATTGTTGCGTGTCAGGATCAAATTTGCTGAGTCAAGCAAGCTAACTGGAAGTGACCATATGCAAAGTTTAAAGATCTGACTTTGCCGTCTTTCATACCAGCTGAGAAAACTCCATCAATTTTTTTGCAGAGCCGTGCTGCCAGCAGCACAAGCGCTGAACGTTACAGTCACCTGCTTTTTTATGCCAGTAGAAAAGCAAGTTCACAAATAGTAACAATGATCATTTCTAAAGTGCAACTTCTTAAAAAGCCCTGAGCACTTTACAAAGAACATGATGGGAGGTGGGCGAGTTGCTTAATGTACATGTACAAAAATCAAACATATACACTGAGTCACACACACACCATGGACATGTCAAATCAAACAGGGCTGAACAGGGACAAACAAACAAAGACGTAAACAAGACTCATGTTCTACACTGAACTTGTGACAGTTCTACACAAAAGACGCAATACTGCCAGTGTAATACAAATTTATTTACAGCATTTGTTTGTAAACATGATTTTGCACACATAATCTTTCATACACTCTCTCTCGCAGGCAGACACACCTCATTGCTACACAGGTACTGAATTATACAGGTACTGAGCACCTCACTGCTCCACTTTGTTGTGTCAGAATTACGCAGGTGCTGAATTATACAGGTACTGAGCACCTCACACTATCTCCGTCAGGACTTTTGTCCTGATGACTTTGTCCGTCACTTGATCCAGCACCGCTGCAGCCACTGTCTCCAAGGCAACACATGGGAGGTGGAGGGGGCTCTTCAGTCATGCCACCACCGCAGAGTGCACATATTTACCACAGCATGAAATGGGGGGGGGGGGGGGTGTGCTGAAATTGTTTTACTTTTTTTTTTTTTAAACAAGCCACAGGCCAGAATGAAAACCCAAGATGTGATTAGGTGCCCCCAAAACTACCAGTAAATCTTAAGCACTCGCTTTGCTGCTCTCCCTTGAATTGATGCCTGGATTGGGGGCGGGCAGGGGATCTTCCAGCATTTGAAAGCTGAAACCCAAACACAATCTCTTGCATTGAACTGAACTTAATAGCACTCTCCTTCTATCAAAAGACAACACAACAACAAAAACTCCACCATGGCCATCTAATCCAAGAAGTTTAAAATTCTGAGCTGCTTTGCAGGCGACAACACAACTAGACTCAGCCAGATGGTCCCTGGATTTGTCACACAGGCCTTCACAGCATGGTGTGGGTCTCATAAGACCCAGAGGACAGTCACATACCCTGGAGGGCAGTCACATACCCACAGTGGCAGTCAAATATCCAGAGGGCAGTCACATACCCACAGTGGCAGTCAAATATCCAGAGGGCAGTTACATACCCACAGTGGCAGCCAAGCCCGGAAAGCTCCTGAACTAGCATTACTTTTGTAAAAACTCCAGGTATCACTATATAAAGGCACGAGCAGGAAAACAGTGTTCACCCCGGTGTTAAACTAATCAACAGTATATGATGTGAAGTACACAATCCTTAAGTCATGGGTTTGAGGAGCCATGCTTATGCAGCATTAGGCCTTCATAAAAAGCAGGGTTCCCCAGTTCCCCCAATGCAGGGACTGTGTAGTTCACAGCAAAGGGTGGTCCATACACCGTGGGTCTGTGTCTGTGAGCACCCTTACTCTTTATACAGGCCCAGCACTACCAAAGTCTGCGTTCTCATAGACCCGTGACCCGCACTGATGACCCATACCTTTATACAGGCCCAGCACTGCCAAAGTCTGTGTTCTCACAGACCCATGACCCGCACTGATGACCCATACCTTTATACAGACCCAGCACTGCCAAAGTATGGGTTCTCACAGACCCGCACAGATGACCCATACCTTTATACAGGCCCAGCACTGCCAAAGTACGGGTTCTCACAGACCCATGACCTGCACTGATGACCCATACCTTTATACAGACCCAGCACTGCCAAAGTACAGGTTCTCACAGACCCATGACCCACACTGATGACCCATACCTTTATACAGGCCCCGTACTGCGGAAGTATGACTCGCACAGACCCATGACGTACAGTGTGTGCAGTTAACACTGTGAAGGCTAACCAACAACAAACCCACTGCTCTTATCCCTACTCCAGTATTCCATGGGTGCCTGAACACAAACTGGAATAATTACATCTTGGGTGTATGTCAGTCTTAAACTTGTCAAAATGTACAGCTGAGCCTCACTGTAAAAACAATGGCAGGGATGGTAAGTAAGTAGGTAAGTAAATTGGTGTTTTACGCCCAGTCAACCAGTGCGTTATATCTGGGCAATGTAAGGCAGGGATGGCCTGTTATGAAAATGTCAACTCTACATAATACCCACATTGACACAACATAAACTTTATGAAGAAGCCTGTTTCAATTAGCTTTTACGTGTGTGTTTGTGATCAAAGCACAGTTACATCCACAAAGCGGAGCTGTGAAGCAGTGGGCTGCGCTGTCACTTGATCCTAATGCACTGTGCCGTGGACAATATCTTCAGTCTCCAGCTGAACTCTGAACCTGCCCTGCCTGACCAGGTTGGTCCGTCAGTGGTCAAAGCCACCAACTCCAAACTCCACCCAGGCACATCTCCACCTGGATGTCATTACCCGTCACGAGAACTACACTCGCGTTTTGGGTTTTGTCCAAACAGAACGTTCACTTTCTGGTTCTGTCCAAACAGAACGTTCACTTTCTGGTTCTGTCCAAACAAAACATTCACTTTCTGGTTCTGTCCAAACAGAACGTTCACTTTCTGGTTCTGTCCAAACAGAACGTTCACTTTCTGGTTCTGTCCAAACAAAACATTCACTTTCTGGTTCTGTCCAAACAGAATTGACATTCATGTTTTAGCTATATCCAAACAAATCGTTCACTTTTTAGTGCTGTCCAAACAGAACATTCACTTTCTGGTTCTGTCCGAACAGAACTAACATTCACTTTTTAGCTCTATCCAAACAGAACTAGTGTTCACTTTTTAGTTCTGACCAAACAGAACTAACATTCATGTTTTGGTTCTTTCTAGATGAAACTAACATCCACATTTCGGTTGTCCAAACAGAAGTACCATTCACTTTTTGGTTCTGTCCAACCAGAACTAGCATCCACATTTCGGTTGTCCAAACAGAAGTACCATTCACTTTTTGGTTCTGTCCAACCAGAACTAACATCCACTTTTTGGCTCCACCTAAACAGACCAAAGGGTGCTGTCCATCACTTATTAAAACTAAGTTCACTTCCAAAACAGCGTTCAAACCAACTGCTGTCAAGCTGTCAACAGACTGTGGGCCAACTGTCAAGCAGGTGCTATCCAACTGTCAACAGACTGTGGGCCAACTGTCAAGCAGGTGCTATCCAACTGTCAACAGACTGTGGGCCAACTGTCAAGCAGGTGCTATCCAACTGTCAACAGACTGTGGGCCAACTGTCAAGCAGGTGCTATCCAACTGTCAACAGACTGTGGGCCAACTGTCAAGCAGGTGCTATCCAACTGTCAACAGACTGTGGGCCAACTGTCAAGCAGGTCATTAGGCGGAGCCAGCCTCTGGCTCCTCCCCGCCGGACTTTTCACTGGCTGATGCTGCGGCTTCCTCCCCACCGCTGGATGCTACAGGGGAACTCTTCTCCACCTGCTCCTCAGACTCCTGGTGTGGGGACAGAAAAAACACAATCACAGCTGTGTCACTGGTTAGCAGTATGTATCGGCACAACTGTACACACACCCAGTCTGCAACATCGTCACAGCTGTGTCATTGGTTAGCTGTACGTATCGGCACAACAGGACACACACCCAGTCTGCAACATCATCACAGCTGTGGCACTGGTTAGCTGTACGTATCGGCACAATTGTACACACACCCAGTCTGCAACATCATCACAGCTGTGTCACTAGTTAGCTGTACGTATCAGCACAACAGGACACACACCCAGTCTCTAACACACACACTCTCTCTCTTAATTATCCAAACTAGCATGTTTGTTTGACATATTTTTCTGCATAATTTCTTCTCATCTTATTATTTGCTGTTCCTGCACATCAGTACATACACCTGCCTGTAACTCAAATTTCCCATACTAGCAGCATATTCATCTGACATTTTTAAAATATTTTTTATATTAACTGCTCCTGCATATTGGTATACATACCCCGTCTTTGACACATTCTCTCTCTCTTAATTACCCAAATTAGCATTTTGTTAGTCATGTTTCTGTATTTCTTTTCTTTTGATTGTTCCCCCCCCCCCCCCCCCCCCCGTTTGCCTTCTTTCACCCTTTCCTTTTTTATGTTTTAATGGTGCGTTCATTTCTGCTCCTGTTCCCAATTTTTTGCCCTATGAATGTGTTGATCAGAAGTTGCACTGTATCAGCAGCAGGTATGCAAGACAGCCTTTGTGCCAGCATCTCCACCACTGAGAAATAAAGTTTAACCAGTCAACCCATCTCTCTCGGACACATACACAATAACCCGCTTCTCTAACCTCTGATCATCACAAATTCACTGGTCTCAGTATTCACGTACACACACAATAAGCACTGACGTACTCAAACACACGCACACACAGAGACCACATCATGCATGCACACAAATAGACGCAAATATAATGTAAGAGAATGCATTAAGCGTGAATCACATGCTCATTCAAACCTAATCCAAACCAATGATGCAGAACACCACTTGCCTTTTTCTTGGTCTTCTTTTTCAGTGGCTTGTCCGAGTCTGAACTGGATTCATCCGACGAGATGAATTCCTTTGATTTGAAATCACCACTGGCGTCCGATTTTCCTGCCGCTTTCTTTGGACTTTTTCGAGGTGAGGCAGCCTTTTTGGTCGTCTTCTTCTTCTTCGTCTCCCCACCAGAGTCTGAGTCACCTGATGCAGCATCCTTCAGCTTTTCACGATACTCTGCCATGGCAACCTCATACTTTGCCTTGGCAATCTTGGCTTTCTCGTCCCATTCCTGCAAGGCAGAGCAAACAACTCAGCACCACCTGGAGACCTCCGGCCGCAGGCAGAAATAGTTCAGACCCCCCCCCCCCCAAATTTCCTAAGACATGGCCAAAATAATGTTGAATGGGACCCGACAGTTTCCATAGACATGGTTGAAACAACGCTGAATGGGACCCCCCAGTTTCCAGCCTAAGACATGGCCAAAGCAATAAAGGAAGACAACTTCAGCTGAAACACAGAAAATGGGCAAAGAGTTCCAGCTGCAGGGAGTCTGTGGTTGTTCTGTCAACATTTCATGCAACAGAAGCATGTTGTTTGTGTGACACGGAGCTCCTCAGGGGGCGGCCCATGTTGGGTCACTCTTTACACCAGACCACTCTGAATGACCATTACTTCAATGGCCATGTTGGGTCACTCTTTACACCAGACCACTCTGAATGACCATTACTTCAATGACCATGTTGGGTCAGTCTTCACCGCCAGACCACACTGAATGACCATTACTTCAATGACCATGTTGGGTCAGTCTTCACCGCCAGACCACACTGAATGACCATTACTTCAATGACCATGTTGGGTCACTCTTTACCACCACACCACTCTGAATGACCATTACTTCAATGACCATGTTGGGTCACTCTTTACCACCACACCACTCTGAATGACCATTACTTCAATGACCATTACTGAATGACCATTACTATCACTGCATGCAGACTTACTGTTCTGTCCTCCACCTCCTTCCACATTTCTCCGGCGATCTTGGGCACTCTTGGTACCACACCACTCTGAATGACCATTACTTCAATGACCATTACTGAATGACCATTACTATCACTGCATGCAGACTTACTGTTCTGTCTTCCACCTCCTTCCACATTTCTCCGGCGATCTTGGACACTTCAGTGATAGAGATACCAGGATTCTCCTCCCTGATCTGGTCGCGATTCTCGTTGAGCCACAGGAAGTAGGCAGACTGCGGTCGCTTGGGGGCGTTGGGGTCCTTGTTGCTCTTCTTACTCTTGCGCTTCTTGCGGGGCCCTTCAGGCTTACAACAGAAAGAGGCCATCAGTCACTCACACAGCCAGACAACACAACAGAAAGAGGCCATCAGTCACTCACACAGCCAGACAACACAACAGAAAGAGGCCATCATTCACTCACACAGCCAGACAACACAACACAATAGAAAGAGGCTATCATTCACTCACGCTGCCAGACAACTCAACAGAAAGAGGCCATCATTCACTCACACAGCCAGACAACACAACAGAAAGAGGCCATCAGTCACTCATACAGCCAGACAACACAACAGCCATCAGTCATCACAGAGCCACAGGCTCAGTCACTCACACAGCCAGACAACACAACAGAAAGAGGCCATCAGTCACTCACACAGCCAGACAACACAACAGAAAGAGGCCATCAGTCACTCACACAGCCAGACAACACAACAGAAAGAGGCCATCAGTCACTCACACAGCCAGACAACACAACAGAAAGAGGCCATCAGTCATTCATGCAGCCAGACGAAAAACAGAAAGAGGCCAATATTCACTCATGCAGCCAGGGAACACAACACAACAGAAAGAGCCCATCATTCTGCAGCCAGACAACACAACAGAAAGAGGCCATCATTCACTTATGTAGCCTGACAGAACAGAAAGAGGCCATCATTCACTCATGCAGCCAGACAACACAACAGAAAGAGGCCATCATCATTCATGCAGCCAGACAACACAACAGAAAGAGGCCATCATTCACTCATGCAGCCAGGAACAACACAACAGAAAGAGGCCATCATTCACTTGAGCCAGACACAACAGAAAGAGGCCATCATTCACTTATGAAGTTATGCAGCCAGACAACACAACAGAAAGAGGCCATCATTCACTTATGAAGTTATGTAGCCAGATACAACAGAAAGAGGCCATCATTCACTTATGTAGCCAGACACAACAGAAAGAGGCCATCATTCATTTATGTAGCCAAACAGTGAACAGAAAGAGGCCATCATTAACTTATGTAGCCAGAGAGAACAGAAAAAGGCCATCATTAACTTATGTAGCCAGAGAGAACAGAAAAAGGCCATCATTCACTTATGTAGCCAGATAGAACAGAAAGAGGCCATCATTCACTTATGCAGCCCTACAGCATAACAGAACTAGAAAGAAGCCATTATTCACTTATGTAGCCAGACAGAACAGCAAGAGGCCATCATTCATTCTGGATGAATGAGACATGCAGACATTCTGCAGACAACATAACAGAAAAAGGTCATTATTCACTCTTGCAGCCAAAAATCACAACAGAGCTAGAAAGAGGCCATTATTCACTCATGCCACCAGACAACACAACAGAAAGAGGCCATCATTCACTCATGCAGCCAAACAGCATGACACAACAGAAAGAAGCCATTATTCACTTATGCAGCAAAGTAGCACAACAGAAGAAACTCAAGTGGATGGTGAAGCATTTACACATATGAATGCATCAACGAAACCTGTGATGTAAACAACACAGATGGGGGCTGGGGAAGGAGCGGGAAGTGATGAATATACCCAGGTGAACAAATCCATCAGGTTTAACAAGGGACACAGGCAGGAGGAAGGGGGGTGGGTGGAGGTGGAACTGTGTTGCGGCACTTAGAACCATACCTGGGTCAACAAATCAGGATTTATAAACATTATTGCTTATTCTCTTCTGCTGGTCACCTTCCAAGCTCCTACCAAGCATAGAAAGGCTTGCAAGTTTTCCCTACGTCAATGCTGAGGAGCTGAATCCAAAACCGACACACACAACAAACAGCCCCACACAGGACAAAGACAACTCCCGACTACTTGTAGCTTACCACCGTCTTTGCGCTTCTGGATTTCTTCTTGTCTTTCTTCTCCTTCTCTTTCTGCAGCCTCCTCCTCTCCCTCTCTTTTTCTCGCCGCTCTTCAGCCGCAGAGTCTTCACTCTCAGAGCCCCCGCCACCGCTGTAGTCGGAATCGGAGCCCTCGGAGCTGTCTGTGGTGGGCGGGTTACTGTCATACCTGTCACCAGACCCTCACATCGTCAAGACACATGCAGCCTTCTCTACAAAATCATATAATGCTGCTGTCCAGATTACATACAGCTTTCTCTACAAAATCATATAATGCTGCTGTCCAGATTACATACAGCTTTCTCTACAAAATCATATAATGCTGCTGTCCAGATTACATACAGCTTTCTCTACAAAATCATATAATGCTGCTGTCCAGATTACACACAGCTTTCTCTACAAAATCATATAATGCTGCTGTCCAGATTACATACAGCTTTCTCTACAAAATTGTATAAAGCTGCTGTCCAGATTACATACAGCTTTCTCTACAAAATCATATAATGTTGCTGTGCAGATAACACACAGAGCGAAAACCTCTTGAGGGCAAACTCCTTTCTGATGAAATTCTGCTTGTGGCAAAATGATGAAAATGTCCTTCATGCACAGTCTTTTCCTTGCTGTTAGCTCTTTTAAGCAAATTTCTGTTCAGCAGAAGTGGTTCTGTTGGTCCCAGAAATCATCCTCATGTGACTTTCGACTGCACTGTCAGGTCAGTGCCACTGAGAAAATGTGATGCAAAATCAAGTCTAGTCTGCTACTAGTGCTACCTACATCTGTGGACATTTCCTGCTTACAAACTTTTGCAACTGCAGCAGACTTACCCAGACATGACAACCAAAATTTCATAAAATGGATCAATAAAAAGTATTTTTTAAACAAGAACAGCAAATACACTCATACAATTCACATTCATCTGCAAAATCTGAAGGAAAAAATGTCATTTCTCTAAACACCCAAAAGCACTATTGTGCATGAGCTTTCAATGTGTGTAGTAACCACATAACATTAAACTACAGCGAAACAAGAATATAACAACCTTATTTTACCATTTATGTTCTGGACACACCTGTAACCTTGTAACAAGGTCAAGGTCATCAGATCAGGTATGAATCAGTAGGCCCCAAGCAAACTGGTAATCATGCAGAATTTGAAAGACCACATAACGTGTCTGACAAAGAAAAGAAAAAAAAGCTAGTTTTTGTAGTTGATAACAATCGTACAAAGTTTCACCGTAATCAGATAAAAACAGCTTTTTTCAGTTGAAACTGTTTGACACTGCTGTGACCTTGAAATATAGTCCCGGTCACTGAACAAGTAAAGCCCAAGGACTAGTACTGTCATGCGAGGTTTGACATTTATGCATTTGAGAAAATGGCAATGTTTAAGTCTTCGACACACCAGACAGCCAGCCAGCCAGCTGGCATAACACTGATCACTGCCAAACTCACATTTCTTCATGCCAGCAAAAAAGAAAGATGGGGAAAGAAAGGACAAAGAGTAAAAGAAAGGATGAAAGGAAGGAAAGAAAGGATGAAAGGCTGGAAAGAAAGCATGAAAGGAAGGAAAGAAAGGATGAAAGGAAAGAAAGGATGAAAGGCTGGAAAGAAAGCATGAAAGGAAGGAAAGAAAGGATGAAAGGAAGGAAAGAAAGGATGAAAGGGAAGGAAAGAAAGGATGAAAGGAAGGAAAGAAAGGAAGAAAGGAAGGAAAGAAAGGATGAAAGGAAAGAAAGGATGAAAGGCTGGAAAGAAAGGATGAAAAGAAGGAAAGAAAGGATGAAAAGAAAGGATGAAAGGAAAGAAAGGATGAAAGGATGAAAAGAAAGGATAAAAGAAGGAAAGAAAGGATGAAAAGAAGGAAAGAAAGGACAAAAGGCTGGAAAAAAGAAAGGAAGACAGGAAAGCAAAGAAAAAATAGTGGAAAGAAAGAAAGAACGAGTGAAGAAGACGAAAAGTGACGTACTCCTCTGCCACCTCACTGCCGCTGTCACCAGGGTTGAAGGATTCATCTGAAAAACACCAACACCACGTGCCCATCACACTGGTTTCCATGGCCACCAGTACAGAAAAACACTACCCACCAGTACACAAAAACACCACCCACCTAAGTAACTCACTACTTTAATACCCAGTCAAACATTCACCTAAATAACTCACCACCTTAATACGCAGTCAAACATTCACCTAAGTAACTCACCACCTTAATACGCAGTCAAACATTCACCTAAGTAACACTACTTTAACAGTATAATACCCAAACATTCACCTAAGTAACTCACTATTTTAATACCCAAACATTCACACAAGTAGCTCACCATTTTAACAGTATAATATCCTCAAACATTCACATAAGTAACTCACTATTTTAATGGTATAATAGATCATATCTGGGAAAAACACATTTTTCACCAGTCAGGTCAGATTCACGGCTGATGATGTGTTACTTTCAGTTTGTAAAGGTCAGGAATGAGGCTGAACAAACCAGACAGGCACAAATGAGACTGCCCCTCCATCAAGATGAAGACTGCATGGGGAGGGAGGGAACCACTGCCATCTATAACCAGGCCTGTTTCCATTCAGTGAAGGGGAGGGAACCGCTGCCGTCTATAACCAGGCCTGTTTCCATTCAGTGAAGGGGAGGGAACCGCTGCCGTCTATAACCAGGCCTGTTTCCATTCAGTGAAGGGGAGGGAACCGCTGCCGTCTATAACCAGGCCTGTTTCCATTCAGTGAAGGGGAGGGAACCGCTGCCGTCTATAACCAGGCCTGTTTCCATTCAGTGAAGGGGAGGGAACCGCTGCCGTCTATAACCAGGCCTGTTTCCATTCAGTGAAGGGGAGGGAACCGCTGCCGTCTATAACCAGGCCTGTTTCCATTCAGTGAAGGGGAGGGAACCGCTGCCGTCTATAACCAGGCCTGTTTCCATTCAAGCCTGATGCACATGAACTCATCTCCCAATTTCAAGAGTTCACACAGCGTGTTATAAAAATGCACCATAATATACTTTGCTGTGTCCACACTTTTTAAAAACTTTCCTTAGACATTTCTTTTTGTGATAACAATGCTGACTACCAGCATTCTAAAACAAGACCAAAACACCCAAAATGTTAAAAAGAATATATATCTTAATTAGACAATGTTTTGTACTAACACAAAGAAGCATTTTGTTTGTATGTTGTTTTTTTCTTTTTTCTTTCCTGTTCTTTTTCATCCTGTGTAAATCCTTCGTTCTTTCATTCCCATCCCCAATTAGTTCGTCTAACCCACGTGTTCTCCTGTAAATCCATGGACACTTTGCCCGTTTTTTGGCTTTATTACAATCAGGGCATCAGAACAAGAGAAACCCTTCGTCATGCAATCTTGATAAAAAAAAAAAAAAAATGCAAAACCCACCGGAGCTGTCGTCATCGTCATCATCATCCTCATCTTGCCGCTGCTTGCCCTCTCTCTTCATCTTCTCCAGGTAAGCATCATGATCACCTTTGTCTTCGTCGCTACCCGACATCTCTTCATAGGTCAGCGCCGCCGCCTTGTCCTGTCAATGCCATTGATAAATGTCATCACTGTAATTGTCATGTCAATGCCATTGATAAATGTCATTACTGTAATTGTCAATTTCATCACCATGACTACTGTGACCAGTCTCTCTAGTCTACAGGGTCAGACATGGCACGTGAGCTTGGTAGACAGAGGGAAGGGAGGAAGGGAGAAGGTCAGTGAGAGAAAGAATAAAACTGCCAAAGAATAAATCAACAACTTTTCCAAGTCAGAAAGAGAGAGGTAGAGTAAGTAACCTGGTGTTTTACGCCCAGTCAACCATTAGACAGGTAGAGTAAGTAATCTGGTGTTTTACGTCCGGTCAACCATTAGAGAGGTAGAGTAAGTAACCTGGTGTTTTACGTCCAGTCAACCATTGGAGAGGTAGAGAGAAAAGAAGAAACATGACGAAGATTTGTTAATGCACTTTGTAAACCGTAGCCACACGTTTTCTGGATGAAGACTACTCTCCTGCAGCCCAATCATACAGACAGACCAGCACTCCACCGCAGTAACCCTCTGCATGCTGCATGTTCACCCCTTCACCCTCACATGGTTGGGCACCTTTTTAATGCCACAAATATTGAGCGATACTCTGAAATATCACCTACCAATCACAATCAACTGCCAATTTTTGAACATGTGCAACTCACCAGTCCTCCACCAATGTTCTTGACACGGAGCTTCTTGCCCGTCACAAAATCATAAAGCTTGCCGTATTCATCCCTGCAACAAGCCACCAAACAAGCACTCAGCCTCAACTACAATCCACACAGTATCACTCACCTCAACTACAATCCACACAGTATCACTCAGCCTCAGCTACAATCCAAACAGTATCACTCAGCCTCAGCTACAATCCAAACAGTATCTTACTACTGGACCAGGAAAATAGTTCTGTTTGGCAAATTAATGTGTGGCCAGGAGAGAGAATAAGGTCTGACTAAAGTGGGGTGGTGCCTGTCTGTTTGGAACCTTACCTGATGTAACCTGTCACAGTGGTTAAAAGACTGATGTGTCTCATCTGCGCATGCTCACTGGGAAATTGCAGTCCGCACGTTACCTTCATCCACCTTTCTCGTGTAACACACTTTACCTTCATCCACCTTTCTCTAGTAACAACGTTACCCTGAAAGTGAAGGCTGAGACAGGTGCCAGATTACCATAAAACACACAACTACCAACCTAACAACAAAAACACAATCAAAAACAAAAAACTGTATGCTCATGTATTTTAACAACATAGTTATTGATGTTGTCCAACATAGTTTCCATGTCAAACAGTTACATACACCAACACTCACTTTTCAATGCCAACAAAGTTGTAGATGTTGCCTGACTTGGTTTCCACGTCAAAGTCAAAGGACCGGGTGTTGCCGGCGCTGCGGGCAAAGTTCACCACGACGATCTCATCAAATCGGATGTGCAGAGGGGGCTTGTGTACGAAGATGAACCCCCTCTCCAGTGGATACAGCAAGCCAGTGGCCGCCTTGTAGGAACAGCCGATAGCCTGTGTCCCGGAATGACTGTAAACAGACGCTCACTGCTTTATGGGGTGGTTTCCCTGCTTTAGCACGCTGCAAAAGTTCAACAATGGGGCAGTTTCCCTGCTCTAGCCGGCTGCAGAAGTTAACACTTTTTACCAGCCGGCTGGTCTGGTGCCTGTAACACTCCAGTAGCTTGCAGGATTATTACGAGCTCAGATTTCTCCCTGAAGTTTCATGGAAAATCCCCCCCCCCCACACTGTGTGCCTAGTGATTGTGCAAGTCACAGTCTGATAGCCACTTGACTTGCACTGGGTCTGCCTGTGACTTACAGTACGTCAACACATCCAGTTTGGCTGCAAAGGGCTCGGTGGTACAGAAAATCTCATCACAATTCACTGAGGATAAATGATAAAATGATATACCATCAAACTAACTTTGGTCACGCAATGAGAACCAGTCACATTTTGATTATATGAGACTTTAATGTGACCTTGAAGACAGCCAACTAAGTGTAATTCATGCTATACCAGCTCATGGTGCATCATCATACCAAGTTTGGTTACAAAGGCTTTGATGGTTCACGAGATATCACCCAGACAAAATCCTGACACACAATGATTTTAATACACTAATATAATGCAAGACATTTTGCGGAAATCAGAGTAATTCCAGTAAAAGGCGTACCTGATGAAAGATCCTGGCACAGTGATTTTGCGCTGCGTGATGACCTTGAAGATTTTGCTAACCAGCTCATACTCTGGACCCGACATTTCTGACTGAAGCTTTCCCTTCGTACTTCTGACTCAGGTCGTCCCTGCAACACAAACAGGCGTTCAAAGCAACAGCCTACCATCTGACTCAGGTCGTCCCTGTAACACAAACACGCACTCAAAGCAACAGCCTACCTTCTGACTCAGGTCGTCCCTGCGACACAAACACGCACTCAAAGCAACAGCCTACCTTCTGACTCAGGTCGTCCCTGTGACACAAACACGCACTCAAAGCAACAGCCTACCTTCTGACTCAGGTCGTCCCTGTGACACAAACACGCACTCAAAGCAACAGCCTACCTTCTGACTCAGGTCGTCCCTGTGACACAAACACGCACTCAAAGCAACAGCCTACCTTCTGACTCAGGTCAAAGCAACAGCCTACCTTCTGACTCAGGTCGTCCCTGTGACACAAACACGCACTCAAAGCAACAGCCTACCTTCTGACTCAGGTCGTCCCTGTGACACAAACACGCACTCAAAGCAACAGCCTACCGTCTGCACGAGTAAAGCAACAAGCCTTCCAAATACACGTCTTGTCCAACAATGCCAGTCTTTCTCTAACAGTCATCACAATCAAAGATCAAAATCAAAGATGCGTCATGACACTTTGTTTGGCATTATTTGCTGTTGGTTGTTTGGCATTGTAATACTTTGCTGTTGGTTGTTTGGCATTGTAATACTTTGCTGTTGGTCATTGACTGTAATACTTTGCAGTTGGTCATTGACTGTAATGCTTTGCTGTTGGTCATTGACTGTAATACTTTGCTGTTGGTCATTGACTGTAATGCTTTGCTGTTGGTCATTGACTGTAATACTTTGCTGTTGGTCATTGACTGTAATGCTTTGCTGTTGGTCATTGACTGTAATGCTTTGCTGTTGGTCATTGACTGTAATACTTTACTGTTGGTCATTGACTGCAATACTTTACTGTTGGTCATTCACTGTAATACTTTACTGTTGGTCATTCATTGTAATATTTTTCCATTGGTCATTCACTGTAATATTTTTCCGTTGGTCATTCACTGTAATACAATGCAAACGAGAGAGCAGGGCTTACTCGGACAGCCCCATCTCCACGGTCATCTCGTCCTCCTTGTTGAAGAGCAGGATGAGGAAGTGGTAACGAGTCTGGCCTTGCTTGATGGGAGGGTCCAGACTCACCTGCAAACACACAACACACCTGAGAAACCAGTCACTGACCATTCATAATGTGCTGGGTAACAAACAAGTCACCTGAAAGGCCAGCTACTGACCATTCTTCACACACACCAAAAATCATCTTAATGAGCTAGGTCACAAGATCCGAAGTGAGGCTGGGGTGTCATCAAACACAGAGCATCAGATGATGAACAAATGCGGCACTAGACACAGAGCATCAGATGATGAATCAAGTGAGGCACTAGACACAGAGCATCAGATGATGAATCAAGTGAGGCACTAGACACAGAGCATCAGATGATGAATCAAGTGAGGCACTAGACACAGAGCATCAGATGATGAATCAAGTGAGGCACTAGACACAGAGCATCAGATGATGAATCAAGTGAGGCACTAGACACAGAGCATCAGATGATGAACAAAGTGAGGCACTAGACACAGAGCATTAGATGATAAATGTGAGGGTGTGCACTATCATCAGACAGAGCATCAGATGATGAACAAGTGAGGCACTAAACACAGAGCATCAGATGATGAACAAGTGAGGCACTAAACACAGAGCATCAGATGATGAACAATGTGAGGTGGGGTGTACACTGTCATCAGATACTGAGAGCATCAGACAATGAATACAGTAAGGGTGTATACTGTCATCAGACACAGAGCACCAGAGAATGAACAAAGTGAGGGTGTGGCGTACACTGTCATCAGACGATGAACAAAGTGAGGGTGTGGCGTACTGTCATCAGATGATGAACAAAGTGACGGTGTGGTGTACACTGTCATCAGACAATGAACAAAGTGAAGGTGTGGTGTACACTGTCATCAGACAATGAACAAAGTGAGGGTGTACACTGCCATCAGACAGAGCATCAGATGGTGAACAAAGTGGCGCTGAGGTTTGCACTAGATACATTGCATCTGATGATGAACAGTCAGTCGCAGATTGCACACAGTTTACCCCTCCTTGATAGAGGCTTCCCAAAATGGCTTACTCAGAGTATGTAACATGTCTGGTCTAAGAAGCCAAGACTACTCAAACACACATATTCTTCTTAGCATCATCAGTGATCACAGGTATCATCTGAAGAAGGATGATGATGCATGTCTCCCTCTAGCTCGACAACACTCATGCTACATGTTTTCACCACCGACGCACTGTCGACAGTTGATATTCTGTTGTGTGCCTGGCAATGCCAACCTTCACCCACATTTCCATCCCACAATGCCAGAGACTAAGGCTAGCAGTCCACCAGAAATTGGTATCAGACATCAAACGCATTGTCCTATCACAGTGTCTGACAGTGGGCCACAGTGAACTGCCCCCTTCACCATCCCAACACGCAATGCTTTGTCCTGCCCTAGTGCCTCACAGTGATGGTCTTAGTGAACCGCCCCCTTTACCACCTCACACTGCAAAATGCAGAGATAGTACATCATCCCCTCTATCATCCCACACTGCAAAATGCAGAGATAGAACATCATCCCCTTTACCATGCCACACTGCAAAATGCAGTGGTAGTACATCATCCCTTTTACCATCCAACACTGTAAAATGCAGAGATAGTACATTATCCCCTTTACCATCCCACACTGTAAAATGCAGTGATAGTACATCATCCCTTTTACCATCCCACACTGCAAAATGCAGAGATAGTACATTATCCCCTTTACCATCCCACACTGTAAAATGCAGTGATAGTACATCATCCCTTTTACCATCCCACACTGCAAAATGCAGAGATAGTACATTATCCCCTTTACAATCCCACACTGTAAAATGCAGTGGTAGTGCGTCTCCCCATTAACAATCCCACACTGTAAAATGCAGAGATAGTGTGTCCCCCCATTAACAATCCCACTGTAAAATGCAGTGATAGTGTGTCCCCCCATTAACAATCTCACACTGTAAAATGCAGTGATAGTGCATCCCCCCCATTAAAAATCCCACATTGTAAAATGCAGTGATAGTGTGTCCCCCCATTAACAATCCCACACTGTAAAATGCAGTGATAGTGCATCCCCCCATTAAAAATCCCACTGTAAAATGCAGTGATAGTGTGTCCCCCCATTAACAATCACACTGTAAAATGCAGTGATAGTGCATCCCCCCATTAAAAATCCCACATTGTAAAATGCAGTGATAGTGCGTCCCCCCATTAACAATCCCACACTGTAAAATGCACAGGTGTGTGAGACTGCACTTCAGCTCCTGCAATCGTACAGTGAGGACTGAGGGCCAAGGTCAGACTGAGTACGCACCACAAAGAACATCTGTCGGCCGTCTTTGTGGGGCAGGAGGAAGAGACGCAGGATGGTGGTGTAGGGAATCTTGTAGTCAAATGTCTTGCCGTGCAGCTGAAGGAACGTTGGGTACAACTTGATGTCATACCGACCTCTGCAATCACAAACAAAATCACATTCACAAATATGTTTTTTTGTGTGTGGCCTTTTTAATGTGCATAAATCTTAAAACTCAAAGCCTCCAACTATATGTCTTTGATAATGCCATTATCTATGGTATGCTGGTCACAATTTCTGCCCAAGTTGTTAGAAGCATGGTTAGTTGCTTCAGATCCTTAAGGCCTCCACCTGCACAACGCCCCCCAATACACAAGCCCCCCCCCCCCCCCCCCAACCTGCACAATGCCCCCCACCTGCACAACGCATCCCACCTGCACAACCTGGTGTTGAACACCAACGCACACATGATAAAAAAAACTTCATTCTTTCACACCCAGATGAAAACTCGAATGTCACGGATATGGTGCTATTTAATTCAGTTTGTGGAACAGCTGAACTGTTCATGCTATGCTTCAACTGCAAAATTCATGGCTTTGCTCTTTCTTGCACTTCAGTCCCCGCATCTGGAATAATCTCCTCAAAGACGTTAGACACTCTGCTACTCTCTATATGAAAAACTACATTTCTATTCCATCTTTTGTTTGTTCTTTCTTTTTTCCTTTAGTGGCGTTGCAAAATGCACATTTCACACACACAATTACAATTTAAGCATAGAAATGTTTCCTCTTTCAAAAAAGGTGCCATTCTTCAACTTGTGTTAAAAGCCTGCAGTAAACTCCACACCTACCTTGGCGTGAGACATTGCACCTCAGACAGTGTGACGATAGCATCACCAGTAGCCTGGATGATGTCCGCACAGTCCAGCACTTTACTGTAGAATTCCTGTCAACATAAAGCATTATCACAGCCTGGATGATGTCTGCACAGTCCAGCACTTTACTGTAGAATTCCTGTCAACATAAAGCATTATCACAGCCTGGATGATGTCCGCACAGTCCAGCACTTTACTGTAGAATTCCTGTCAACATAAAGCATTATCACAGCCTGGATGATGTCCGCACAGTCCAGCACTTTACTGTAGAATTCCTGTCAACATAAAGCATTATCACAGCTTGGATGATGTCCGCACAGTCCAGCACTTTACTGTAGAATTCCTGTCAACATAAAGCATTATCACAGCTTGGATGATGTCCGCACAGTCCAGCACTTTACTGTAGAATTCCTGTCAACATAAAGCATTATCACAGCTTGGATGATGTCTGCACAGTCCAGCACTTTACTGTAGCGCTCTTGTCAGTGTCAAGCACACAGTTCAAACCCAATGATAATCAGATGACATCCACACAGTTCAGCACTTCTACAAATGACATTTTGTTTGTGAGGGTCACACCCAGTGTTTTTTCCAGCAATGTGTAAGGGGATAGGGGACAGCGCAGGATGGGCAGGTTCTGTTCAGAGGTCACTCTGACCTAAACAAGCGATGTAGAGGCCAAGGAAAGGCAGGCCGAGTGGCTGACCCCATAGCAGACTGCAGGTGTCAGAAGCAGGGGGCGCCAACCGTGGCGTGGCTAAGTTTGAGACTTTACCTGCACTGGGTCGTTGTCTGGGTTGCTGGCGTCGCCTGGCACGTGGAACCTCAGTTCCATCAGGTTGACGGCAGCATCGTCATTCTGGTGAAACTCCAGCGTCACCTCGTTCTTGCTTGTCGTCGTGTGGGACACGTTTGTCAGAGGAACTTCAAAAACAAGGTTTTTGTCCACTTCAAAATTCAAGGAGTTCCCTGGTAGAGAGAGAAAAGAAAAACCAGTTGACAGCACTGTTAACCAGTCTCACTCTAAGGCCAATGCTGTACACAGTGACTTCTGACCGTTAGATGTTTTGTCAGGCTGCTCTTTATCAATCACTTGATGCTACCATTTTTTTTTTTAAATCCAAAATAAATACTGAAAACAATTTAAAATACTGATCTGTTGTCATCTGGCAGTTTAAAATGTTCTGGGTTTTTTCAAGGGGGAGGGGGGTGCAAGTCAGGGTTATGGTTAGGTCCGACCTTTTTAACAAACAGTTTAGACACATTAAGCATAAAAATGAAGTGCTAGCAACATCGCCGCTTTTGCCAGCTCTTGCACTGGAATGGCCAACTTGGTTCTGCTGTGGAAAACAATCATGTGCCATAAAATGAAGATCTATCAATGACAAACAAGCACACATGCATACCAATATACACGTACACCCACAGAGAAAGAAAGATTCAGGACCTACAATGTTACAAAAGATGAATTAAAGAAAAACAATTCACAGATATCTGAACACGGGTTGCGGGTAGGGTCTCTTGACTTAGCTGAGTGCCACATGAACCCCTGCCCCAAACTGGGCAGTGGGGCACAGGGTCAACCCCTGCCCCAAACTGGGCAGTGGGGCACAGGGTCAACCCCTGCCCCAAACTGGTCAGCGGGGCACAGGCCAGGTGTGGAACATCAACCCCTGCCCCGAACTGGGCAGTGGGGCACAGACATGCAACATCAACCCCTGCCCCGAACTGGGCAGCGGGGCACAGACGTTCAACATCAACCCCTGCCCCAAACTGGGCAGCGGGGCATAGGACGTGCAACATCAACCCCTGCCCCAAACTGGGCAGCGGGACACAGGACGTGCAACATCAACCCCTGCCCCAAACTGGGCAGCGGGACACAGGACGTGCAACATCAACCCCTGCCCCAAACTGGGCAGCGGGGCACAGACGTGCAACATCAACCCCTGCCCCAAACTGGGCAGCGGGGCACAGGATGTGCAACATCAACCCCTGCCCCAAACTGGGCAGCGGGGCACAGGACGTGCAACATCAACCCCTGCCCCAAACTGGGCTGTGGGGCACAAAACGCGGAACTGCTGATGCCATTTTCCACAATGTTATTGCTCGCTGACTGAAATACAGAGAAAAAGCAAAGGAGGCACATTTGTGATGGTGCTGTTGTAGCAGCAGCTGATTTCTTTTAAAGTTAAAAAACAACAACAACAAAACATGTTCAATGGAGATTTGAACCTGGACCACTGGTGAGAGTCCAGAGTGCTAACCATTAGACCACAGAGCTACCTGACAAATGGTAACAGAGTGAAGTTTATAACAACCTCCACTTGCGTCACAGCGACTTGTTCGCTTCAATCATCTAGAGCACTACGTTTGCTTTTCTTCTACATTTCAATCAAAAACAAAGCAGGATCTGGTGTCTGCACTACATGTGCTTGGTCCAAACTGATCTCATCCACTCCACCCTGTCACCAAAGGGTCTTATGTGGAGCCAAGTGCAGTGAGCTAATGTCTAATGATGAGCCAAGGTACATCTTACCCACGTCACGCATCCCACCAGCAGCCGGTAAGCTGCAAGCTGCAGTCAGACTCCAGCGAGATGCACATGCAGCACAGTGTCAGCCAAAATCTTGGTATTAATAGGCATTGACCACTGCAGTTTCTTCGCCAAACGAAGATGACACGCTGACGGCTGTCACTACAACTCGTTCTCAAACCTGGCATCTTGAGCTTGCCAGTCCAATGACGATGACAACTTTCAGTTTTACTGTCATTCCAGGCCAGTCATACTAGTTGCATGAAAACAATAACTGTCACCATCACTCATTGTCACACCTGGCAGTTGAACCTGTTGGTCAAGTGACAATGGCACCCATCACTCACCATCACACCTGAACCTGTTGCCAAGTGACGGTGGCACCCATGACTCACCTTCAAACCTGGCAGTTAACCTGCTGGCCAAGTGACGGTGGCACCCATGACTCACCTTCAAACCTCGCAGTTAACCTGCTGGCCAAGTGACGGTGGCACCCATGACTCACCTTCAAACCTGGCAGTTAACCCGCTGGCCAAGTGACGGTGGCACCCATGACTCACCTTCAAACCTCGCAGTTAACCTGTTGGTCAAGGGGTGGCACCCATGACTCACCTTCAAACCTGGCCAGGCCCCAGTTCCAGCCCTTGATGGACATGTCCACTTTCTCCAGAGACGTCTCATAGAAATCATCCAGGAACTTGTTAAGGCGGTCAAAGTCCTACATACAACATGAAGAAACCAAACCAAATATCCGACATTTTTTAAAATATAATTCACATGTTTTCTTTTTTACAAGTACAAAATTATATCTTATACATTTTCTTTTCTTGTATTTTATCTTAAGCAGAACTTTCTTTTCATGTATAATATAAGGTTGAAGAAACAGAAAAAAAGTTGTTTTTACGCAAAATTAAACCCTCTGCTCAAATCCCCTGCGTTTATTATAATTATGCAAAAAAAATTGTGTTTAAATGAAAGGCATTAACTTAAACTTTAAGCTGTCTCTCTCTCTCTCTCTCTCTCTCTCTCTCAGCCTTTATAGTTTAAGCTCTCTCTCACTTGATCTCTGTCTCCCTAATGTTGCTGTCTCCCTGATGCTGGGGGTGAAGTCAGAACATATCAACTCCGACAACTGCCAGGCCAGGGTGGGCGACAATGCCGACACTGAATAAGGTCAGCAGTAATTCGCCTATGTCAGTTTCTGGCTGCATTATTAGTTTCCCACTGATCGTTTACATGCGGGCCCAACCACATTTCACAGAACGGCATCATGTCATGAAAGCTGGAAAGACAACACAGAAAACTCTCTAAGTTCATTTTTTCATCGTCACAAGTTCCTTCCACTAGCTCTGGGTCTGAGCCAATGGGCACACAGGATTTTGTCCTCGCCCTCAAAGGACGAGACTGGAATTGACACCACAACCGTAAGATCACAGAGAGTGAGGAGAAAGCTGTACTTGTGCCCAAAGGACTTGACACCACTACCCTAACGGTAATACCATGGAGAGTGAGGAGAACGTTGAACTTGTGCCCAAAGGACTTGACACCACTACCCTAACGGTAATACCATGGACAGTGAGGAGAACGTTGAACTAATGGTAATACCATGGACAGTGAGGAGAACGTTGAACTTGTGCCCAAAGGACTTGACGCCACTACCCTAACGGTAATACCATGGACAGTGAGGAGAACATTGAACTTGTGCCCAAAGGACTTGACACCACTACCCTAACGGTAATACCATGGACAGTGAGGAGAACATTGAACTTGTGCCCAAAGGACTTGACACCACTATCCTAACGGTAATACCATGGACAGTGAGGAGAACATTGAACTTGTGCCCAAAGGACTTGACACCACTACCCTAACGGTAATACCATGGAGAGTGAGGAGAACATTGAACTTGTGCCCAAAGGACTTGACACCACTACCCTAACGGTAATACCATGGAGAGTGAGGAGAACGTTGAACTTGTGCCCAAAAGACCTGACGCCACTACCCTAACGGTAATACCATGGACAGTGAGGAGAATGTTGAACTTGCAGCACAAACCATAACTTAATTCCAGCTGGTAACCTCTCGACTCCCTGTCCAGAGCCTCCACCTGTGCGCCACAGCTCTGACTCCCTGTCCAGAGCCTCCACCTGTGCGCCACAGCTCTGACTCCCTGTCCAGAGCCTCCACCTGTGCGCCACAGCTCTGACTCCCTGTCCAGAGCCTCCACCTGTGCGCCACAGCTCTGACTGCCTGAGCATAGCAAACAGGGGGACCCTCGCCCAGCTGCAAGCCCAACGCCACATGGCACTGTGTTCACTGTCAGTCTCAGTGGAATGCATAATATTTTGAGGTCAATTCCATTTCTGGTGTTTAAACAAATGTAAATTTTAATTTGCCTCATTTGACTGTATACACATAATAATGATACTTCTCACTATGAAGGTCTTGCTCTGAATCCACCAGTCTTTTGCGCTAGTTCTTTTTATTTATTTTTTATTTTTACTTCAGCTTGTTGGCCAAAGATGGCAGCTTTTCACACAAAACATTGGGACACTGAGGTTGGCTGAAGCTGCTAGGGTCATGGGCAGCCTTCAAATTGAAACCTCTCTTGAAGCCTTACCGTTTCTTTGAATCCATCGTATCTGTGAATGTTGCCACTCTTGAGCACCAGTTTCAGGCAGTGTCCCCTGGCGCGTTTCAGCCACTGACACTTGTCCAACTCTGAGCTCTGGAACTGGTCTACTTTGCCCGTCTTGTTGTTCTTGAAAATAATGCTGTTGCGCTGTAGCTTCAATCGTCCAGGATTCTGCACAAACAGGTGAGATAAGTACAGAAAATAAAATAATTGACTAGTCTTTTTTGTTTTTTGTTGCTGCTGTTGTTGTTTTGAGGGGGGGGGGGAGAGGGGGGGTATTTTGATTATTCCACAACATTCTATGGTAGTTCACTGCCCATGTCAGTTTCCACATACATAACTAGCTTTCTGCCATTCATATGCGTACAGGACTGACCACATGTCGCAGCTCAGCATGATTATGCTGCAAAAGACAATGTGGGCAACACTGATTTGGCTTTTCTGCAGTCCTGACTATATTTATTGGATCAGCCAGGTCCTCCCACTAGCTCTGAGCCGGTTGACAACAGGCAGCCTACTCAAGAAGGTCAACAAACCAGCCAGGAATCAGTCATACCATCAGGCACTGTGGGTAAACAAAAAAGATATTTCCATGGAGGGTCCTGATCTTGAGGATACTGGAAGTAGGCTTGCACAGAATTCTACAGTATGCATGAGAGACAGAATTTCTACTAAAGTACTAGGTATGCGAGGATTGTTCTTAAAAAAAATCTTTATCAGTGTCACTTGTCAGTGTGTGTAGCATCATATTTGGTTGTACGCATTTTCCCCCCAAGGCCAAGACACTACATCTGCTGTATGCAAGTTCTAAAATGTGTATGCATTTTCTTTGCAACCCCTGCTAGTGTTGTGTTAGTTACTGATGATGTGCCCTTCTGCATGTAAATTTGTTGCATCTTTGATCTGGATGAGAATACCTCAAACTGTCAAAGGGTTTGAATTAAATGATGTACACTGCGTCAGTACTCACTTTTCTCATGTTTCAAATTTTGATAAGAATATATATATATTTAGTGTCATTTCAAAGGATCACAATGCAACACTGAAGACCACAAACACATACAGTGATACACCTTTCCTGAATCACTAACTGAGGCCTGAGCTGAAATCTTGAACTGTGCATTTTACAAGCTTGTATAAACTATAATGTAAGACTTCAAAACATCACACTGACAATTTGAGGTGTTTTCCTACCACTGTAAGTGTTGTCATTGGCATTACCCCCCTCCCCCCCTCCACTGTAACAGTGTTGCCATTGGCATTACCCCCCTCCACTGTAACAGTGTTGTCATTGGCATTACCCCCCCCCCCCCCCCCCCCTCCACTGTAAGTGTTGCCATTGGCATTACCCCCCTCCACTGTAACACTAACAGTGTTGCCATTGGCATTACCCCCCCCCCCCCTCCACTGTAACAGTGTTGCCATTATCCCCCCCCCACCCCCCCCCCCCAAGATTTGGCCCGTTCTGTTTTGTCATTCTGATCAAGTTCTACTGACTTCTAAAATGTCCTATTGGGTAATTCTTACTGATTTCTTTTGCTGTACGACATACGTCCCAAGCCTCTGAATTCTGGGATAAAACACTGCGTTATCTGTGTGTCTGTGCTGCCGGCTGTTCGGCCTCCTCATACTGTCATACCGAAAGGTCTACGATTTAGTAACAAGCGCAATGATCTTAATTCTTAGTGACTTCACATGCTGTGATGGACGTTTGGGCAGAAGGCAGCAAAAGAAAACATAAGATACCCAAGTAACTACTAACCAAAGCTCCCCTGACTTCCTGGACAACATCTGGATACTCTTGAATGTCGCTCATTTTTTCAAGAAGATGCTTCGATCTGTCCTACACTTCAGTGTTGCTTTCCAGCATGGACGGCTATGAGACCTGTGAGGACTTCCGGTTCTGTGTGTCTAACCAAAAGCTTTTGTTCCCACTGAGGTTCACTGTTACTTTTCTTATGAAAATGCTTTTAGATTTCGTATACTTTTTTGCACTCAGAATTGATTTTTTCAACTTCGCCAAATTAATGGCTTGAAATGTTTCTTGTCTTGAAAAGGAGAAAGGTTGATCATTCCATACGTGTACCGTCAGGGTGACAGTGAAAAAAATATGGCGCGAAAATATGGCGCCTCCAAACCTACTTTTTGTTTCAACTGACCTAGACACGATCAGAACTATTTGCACGTATGACATATATACCTATTTTAACAATAAAACTATAATTTGGTTTGTTCTTTGACAAATTTCAGAAGCAACTATTGCTATGAACATAAGTCAGGATTTTTGTTGTTGATTATATGACCTATTTTTAGAAATGTGTTTACATGACGTCATACGCATGGTTCAACCACGAGAAAAGGGGTGTCAACGTCTGCAAACGCGCTGCATTGTTTTGTTCACTGTGACATCGTGATCGACGACCGAGACAGGTCTCAAAAATCCAAAATGGTAGTTCATGGACTGGTCAGCGTGTTAACCGTGGTGTGGTTGGCGTAGTTTGCAAGGTAAGGCCGCTTGTAGCGCCGTGCGCTTCCCTTTGTGTAAAAGAAAAAAGCGGGAGCCCCGTGGCTGTACTGATGTCAACAATAACGCTATCTCTCGTGCACGCTGCTTCAGTTCTGCTTCGGTTATTGACGTCTGCACGCGGAGTTTTCTTTTCAATGTTTCCTTTTCAGTATGTGGTCACCCAACTGGCGATGAGGCTGCTGTTAAAAGCAAACTATATAAAATGTAGCAAGTACCGTACGTGGTAGCAGATTTTTTTTTTAGAGGCTGCGCTTGGTTATGGGGTCAATGACAACATTTTACTGTGTGTGAGGCGACCTACATAGAACATCTACCCCACTTTAGATCGCAAATAGGCTTGTAAATTTTATGGAAAGATTTTGGATTATTTCTTTCTCTGTGTATTCTACTACTGTACTAGTGCTACTACTACCCAATAAAATAAAGTTTATTGATTCTCTCTCTCTCTCTCACAGTCATGGTAATAGAGATGTTGACATTCAGCTGCTCACAGTTTTGATATATTTAATATTAGATGTCTTTGTTGCTTCTTGTTGTTTTAGGTAGGTAGTGTTGCTTAATGTCCTCGGATGTTGGTTGACACATTAGGGACAAGCTGAGACCAATGCCGAAGCATGGTTCAATATAGCTTTACGTCCACAGAAACCAGAAGGCTCGTTAGGACGGACAGCCCTCACACAGCTCCTGTTGTTTTAGGTTTGTTTGATGTTTTTATACCTAACCCTACAATGTCAATCCTCAGAATGATTCTGCATTAAGATGGGCAGTGCTGTGTGAGCTCTTTTCATATTTCATTGCAAAGTTACAATTACAGATACTAGATAGTGTCCATACACCACAATTTTTTAGAATAAGCAGAGCTGAAGTGGACTCAAACCAACATCAGTCTGCTTACCATGTAACCATCAGGTCACACAGCCTCACAACCAGTTCAGCTGCAGAGATCAGGGTCCATCCATGTCTGAATGTGTCACACTCTAATTGTGGAGTAATCTCCATGAGGAATATGGCCACACTCCAGTTGTGGAGTGAAAGGAATGTTGCAAGACTAGTGGAGTGATAGGAATGTGGCAACACTCCAGATGTGGAGTGATAGGAATGTTGCAAGACTAGTGGAGTGATAGGAATGTGGCAACACTCCAGTTGTGGAGTGAAAGGAATGTGGCAACACTCCAGTTGTGGAGTGATAGGAATGTGGCAACACTCCAGTTGTGGAGTGATGGGAATGTGGCAACATTCCAGTCATGGAGTGATGTCAGTGTGGCAACACTCCAGTCACTGAGTCAGTCAGCATGGAGTAATTTGAATGTTCAAATATTCCAGTAATGGAGTAACATTATTCTCAATAATTAGTACATTTTCTGACTTAGGGCGAGAGATGCAGTATTACCCACATTGCTGCCACAGCCTAATGACTTAGGGCGAGAGATGCAGTATTACCCACAGTGTTGGCAGAGTCTAATGACTTGGGGCGAGAGATGCAGTATTACCCACAGTGCTGCCACAGCCTAATGACTTGGGGCGAGAGATGCAGTATTACCCACATTGCTGGCACAGTCTAATGACTTGGGGCGAGAGATGCAGTATTACCCACATTGCTGGCACAGTCTAATGACTTAGGGTGAGAGATGCAGTATTACCCACATTGCTGGCACAGTCTAATGACTTAGGGCGAGAGATGCAGTATTACCCACAGTGCTGGCAGAGTCTAATGACTTAGGGCGAGAGATGCAGTATTACCCACATTGCTGCCACAGCCTAATGACTTAGGGCGAGAGATGCAGTATTACCCACATTGCTACTAGCACTGTAGCGCAACCTAATGACTTAGGGCGAGAGATGCAGTATTACCCACATTGCTGGCACAGCCTAATGACTTAGGGTGAGAGATGCAGTATTACCCACATTGCTGGCACAGTCTAATGACTCGGGTCGAGAGATGCAGTATTACCCACATTGCTGGCACAGCCTAATGGCGACACTCCTTCCCTGTACGTCATCATCTGCCAACCCCGCCTTCAGGCTGGGAGGCTGTAGCTGCACGTGCCTAGCCGTCAGTGTGCCAAGGCAGGTAGTTCTCAGTGCTCCCTAGTGACAGCTGGGATGTGAAGGGGGAGTGGGGGTGGGGGGCGGTCAGCGGCATCGATTTTGGCTTATGCTCTGGCTCGGGGTCCAGTGAACCACTGTGGCGGAGTGAGCGGTCACTGGTTTCGGTTGGAACTCTTCAGGTGTGGGCACCGTCACAGGTGGCCTGATGACACACACCAGCGGCGCTTGTGTTGTTTTACCTCGGGCGGCCTGTGCCCGCACGACCCCGCCACACGCGTCCTGCGAGTCAGTGTACAGAGAGAGTCGTTTTCTAAAATGGCCGTGAACCTTTAATTGGCAGTTTAATGGCCACCTCCCCTGCCGTTGGAGAAAGACCGTGTTGCTGGGGCACTAGTTAACTTGTGTCGTCACGGGGGGTTGGGGAGGTAGGGAACCTATACCTAACTTCGCTCGCTTTGCACGTTTTCGGACCCTCAAAGTGTGGACCGCCGCAAGAACAATAGTCTAGATAGTTTCAGATGGTAGGGAACTCGCCGCGCTAAACCTTGTGTGGGGCAACTTGTGTCCACGGTAATGTTTCAACCGCTGTAGGGAACACCGTCACAAACTGACAAAGACGGTAACCCGTGTTGCTCACACGGTCAGTTCTTGTTGAGGACTTGTTGCATAAACCCTTTGGTAAAGGGTAAGGTGGGGAGGGGGGGGGGGGGGGGGGGTGAAGGACTTGTTGCATAATCCCTTTAGTAAAGAAAGGGTAAGGTGGGGGGAAAGGACTTGTTGCATATGTAACGTCTCTAGTGCGTGAAGGGATCAAATGTCGTCGAGCTATTCAGTCTGTGGCCACCGCAACTGAGACGCTAGCAGGTTAGGTTATACTGAACATGTCTGCCTTAATTAATTGCACGTGGCATCTCATAACTACCAGGAAGTGATCCAGCACACACACACACATCCACACACTCACTCACAAAATCATTCTATTTTTTCTCGCTCAACTCCCACCTCTCTTTCAACACGAATTCAAGTGGAGAATGAAAGTTCCAAATATGATTGAATCAAAAACATAAGTCACAAGCATGTCATAAGCAGGCAAAAGAAGGGGTTAGAAGGCACAAAGGTTCGAAAAGCCAATATAGCTAGGTAAACTTTATCTGGTTGTCTCAGTCCCTGAGAATTTAACATAAACAACAATTAAGTCAACACAAAATCGTTCGTGCGGGTTACGAAAGTCTGAGCTACAAACCTGTGAAAAGACAGTTCACAACCGGTGTATCATCAAAAACATCGCCGCACTTTATAATTTCTCAGTAGGGTCTTACACTGAATTTATGGAAGAAAACTTTAAGGTATCTTCCAAGTCTGTGGATAGTGGAAGATGGAATACACAAGAGAATTATTTATGGAAAAGTCAAAAAGCTAATCGCGACTGTCGCGGAGCTGGCCTTTTCACATAACATTAAATAGAAAAGTCGAACCTGTTAATCGCGGATACGCGGAACAGGCCTTTTCTAACCAGTAAAATAAAGGAACTCCATTAGGAGGTTTAGATCAGAATGGAAAAAATGGAGCCAGGCTCGGATAACGAACCTGACCTCTCAGTCAGAACATCTGTAGCGAAACACAGTTTAAGATTCAAAAGTGTTATAACCCATATATTTGAAACAACTCGTGGCTACCACGAAGCTGGCCCCTGTACTTAATCATTTAACCGAACGTGAAAAATTATGAAACATCAACGACGCCAGATCTTACGGCAAGATTGATTGATTGATTGATTGATGATCGCTTATATAGCGCTATTCTCCGCTCTCTTGAGCAGACTCACTGCGCTCGCATGTAATTCTACATGAGTGACTAGCTTTTTATAGCGCGTTTTTTTGGATATCCACCGAAGTGGTGTACTTACAGCGCTGGCAGGGCTGGTACCACATGAAACTGCTGCCGTCTCGGCGCAGGTCTGTGTGCACCATACAACCATGCTCCATGTCATTTCATGCAAAACCACATACGTAAGGTGTATGCGTGTTTAGCTGTAACCTGCCACCTGCACTTTTGGCAGAATGACCGGGATCTTTTACGTGCTACTGCGGTAACACGGGGGTGGAACGGATACCGAAATAAGATAAATAAGACCAAACCATAAAAACTACAACAATAAAACAACAATAAAACATCAGTCAGAAACTAGGAAGGTAAAAGATAGTCAAACCAACCTGTTGAATGTGGATTAAATTGAGCCAAAACACTAGTTGCACGAATGAAAAACTTTGACTTGGAGACTTAGGGACTGACCTGGAGACTTGGCAAAGTGACTACAAAAGAGGGCACACGGTCCTTAGATTTCTGTGAGGGCGAGTGGTGCGGGGATAAGTAAGTAAGTAAGTAAGTAAACATGGTGCTTAACGTCCACAGAAACCATAAGGCTTATTAGGGACGGGCGGTGCTGGGATTAAAATGGAGGGTCTTTTATACCTTCAAAAGTACGGCATCGGTGGCCCAGAATTTGGAATAAAAGAAGAATGTGTAACAGAATAGGGAAGGCAGCCTTTCCATGCCCTTGCATGTACAGGGAGGCTTGTTGTCTACAGCTCGGCCAGCTGACCGGCGCTAACTGGAACCGATCCTTCACACGGGAAAGGAGACTACTGCACCCCACGACCGCACTAAGACCCAGCACCAAGGAACTATTGACTGAACTAAAAACATTCTCATCTTTTCAACTTCAAAACTTACAAAGACCATTTCACCAACAGTCTGACTAAAGTTGAACGTAGACTGAAAAAAGGGGGGTCGGTAACCCGATGTACTTTAATAGAAGGACTTTTCTCCACACATAAACCCTTTGGTAAAGGGTAAGGTGGGGGGAAAGGACTTGTTGCATAAACCCTTTGGTAATAGGAAAAGTGGGGGGGGTGACTTGTTGCATAACCCTTGGTAAAGGGTAATGTGGGGAAAGGAGTTGTTGCATATACCCTTTGGTAAAGGGTAAGGGGGGGACTCAAGTTGTTGCATAACCCTTGGTAAAGGGTAAGGTGGGGAGAAGGACTTGTTGCATAAACCCTTTGGTAAAGGGTAAGGGGGGGAGGACTTGTTCATAAACCCTTTGGTAAAGGGTAAGGGGGGGAGGACTTGTTGCCTAAACCCTTTGGTAAAGGGTAAGGGGGGGAGGACTTGTTGCTAAACCCTTTGGTAAAGGTAAGGTGGGAGAGGACTTGTTGCATAAACCCTTTGGTAAAGGGTAAGGTGGGGAGAAGGACTTGTTGCATAAACCCTTTGGTAAAGGGTAAGGGGGGGAGGACTTGTTGCCTAAACCCTTTGGTAAAGGGAAAGGGGGGGGGACTTGTTGCATAACCTTGGGGGGGGGGGGGACATTGGACTAACACTGTAACTGTGGCGCTGCCTGCTCGTCAACACGCGTTAGCAAACAAGGTCGCGCTGTTTAGTTTTCCTGTCAGATAACTTGTCTTGGCTGGATGCTCGGCTATCGACGCATGTTTCTAGTATTTAACCGCCCCCCCCCCCCCCCCCCCCCACCGCAACCGCCCCCACCCCCATCCCCTTCGCTGGTAAAGAAAGAAAGAAAGAGATGAGCCTGAGCGGTCTTGCAAGACGTGACTTATGACTGATTATATCGGCTCACACTAACACGCTGTCATAATGAGTACAAAATGACGCGGGGGGGGGGGGGGGGAGAGTAGCAAGGTCCAGTCCAGTGTTTGCGGCCCTCACTTTGGTCCGCTGTAGCCGCTGGGTGTGTCGGAGGCAGGCGGCGGTGGGGTGCCGGGCTTTCCACCCCGGTGAGTGTGCTGTGGCAACGCGCCACCTGGCCGTCTTTGTCCGCCCGGCCCCACAGGCCCCACAGGCCGTCACAGGCCGTCCGGCCGCTCCGCGGGGGCCTCTGCCCAGTGCACACCGCGCTTACCTCCCCTGGGCTCGCTCGCTCCGCGCAAATTTGTCTGTGAGGGGTCACTTTACTCTCGTCTGACCAAACAGCCCCACAGTCTGAGGACATCACCCCCCCACCCCCCACCCCAACAAACACACGCTCCCTGGACCTACTCCCCCTTCCTCTCCTCCCCCCCCCCCCATCTCTCTCTCTCCCCCCCTGCCCCCCCCCCTCCCCCAAGTATTTATTGAGGCCACCCCTCCCGGTTTATTAAGGTATTTTCTATGTGTGCCCCCACCCCCTCCCCTTTTTTAAGGTTGTGTGGGGGGGGGATAGTCTCTCTCTCTCTCTCTCTCTCTCTCTCTCTCTCTCTCTCTCTCTCTCTCTCTCTCTCTCTCTCTCTCTCAGATGTGTCCGGCGTTCAAGTCAGCAGTGTCCACTGACTTCTCTCGTCCATCCTCTGAGCTTGTGGCTGATGTTTTTCGGTCTGACCGGATAGATGAGGTTTCCAAAGCAGTCAGCAGAACTTCACGAGTCAGTCGTCGGGGAACGTTCCTGATCATCTCACTCTCACCCTTAGTGCCACTTCCGTACCGCTGATCGGACACGGTCTGGTTCTAGCGCTTGTCGTCTGCTGCCACGGCTGACTGCTGCGCGGAGCTGACGGTGAAGGCAGGTGGCGGCTGTCGGAAATGCCCTCAGTAACGGTGAGACGTTCACTGGAGCAGATCGGATTTAATTCCGTTTTGTATGGTTTTGCTTATTTTGTGAATTTATTTGTGATGTTTATAAATGTGGTCACAATTTCAGTAATAACCCCCCCCCCCCCCCCCCCCCTTGTTTTTTCTTGTTTAGTTTGGTATTGGTTGGTCTTTGTTTTTATGTGTATTTTCCCCCGAATGGGTACATTGCGTAGTGTGTGTGTGTGGGGGGGGGGGGGGGTATTTTTCTCAGTTTCTTCTCTCTCTTAAAGACAAATTGTTGGGCTTTTTAAAACTAAGTTAGGGCGCTATACTAGAAACTGGTATCTGTTCGCGTGTCCATCTCCGCCCCCCCCCCCCCCCCCCCCCCCCCCCCCCCCCCCCCCCCCAACCCATCTCTCTCTTTGTTTCCGGAAGATATCTTCTGAACCGCTCAACCGTCAGTAACCAAACTTGATATGGCAGTGCATCATCGTCAGTTGGAGTATAATGCAAACACACACACACACACACACAATACACGTTGCTATCTTCAAGGTCAAGGTCAGAGTGAGGGCTTATAATATAATCAAAACGTGACTCAACTAATGGTCGTTTTACGACGAGAACTAATGGTCCTTTTACGACCAGACTTTGTTTGATAGGATATCACCGTATGCCGGAGTGTCTTGTAAAAAGCTTGCTTTGCTGTGTTCAAGGTCAACGTGACAGCGAAGATTCACAACGAGGCTGCTCGTAATGTTTGTGGGCCGTGTATTTTCTGTACCACTGCCACGGATGTCTTTGTAGCCAAACGAGGTGTGTTCTTGTACTCTTAGTAATAACCAGCCGAGCGGAAAGGGAAAAGGTGCGTTCATTGTGTGTGTGTGTGTGTGTGTGTGTGTGTTGTGTGTGTGTGTGTGTGTGTGTGTGGGAGAGAGAGAGAGTGTGTGTGTGTGAGAGAGAGAGAGACAGAGTTTACATGTGTGTGTGTGTGTGTGTGTGTGTGTGAGTGTGAGAGAGAGTGAGAGAGAGAGAGAGAGAGAGAGAGAGAGAGAGAGAGAGAGAGAGAGAGAGAGCGTGTTTGTGTGTTGATCGTACGTGTGTGTGTGTGTGTGAGAGAGAGAGAGAGAGAGAGAGAGAGAGAGAGAGAGAGAGAGAGCGTGTTTGTGTGTGTGTGTTGATCGTACGTGTGTGTGTGTGTGTGTGTGTGTGCGCGCGCGCGTTGACCGTCTGACTGGCCGTAGTTACAGACAGCTGTCCAGCCGGAAAGTGTCGCTGGTCAGAAAAATGACTCCAACACACAGTGGTGGGTCATCTTCTCCGATCAGCCTGTGCAGCGCTTTTGCCAGGAAACCGCCTGATGGCGCGGTGTCGCTCTAGCTCCGTGCAGACGACACCAAAAATGGCCAAGTCCTTTTGCTGTTGCAGTCTTAAGTGGATTGTTCCTGGTTACGCCGTGTGTGTGTGTGTGTGTGTGTGTGGTGTGTGTGTGTGTGTGTGTGTGTGTGTGAGACAGTGTGTGTGTGTGTGTGTGAGACAGTGTGTGTGTGTGTGTGTGAGCAGTGTGTGTGTGTGTGTGTGTGTGTGTGTGTGTGTGTGTGAGACAGTGTGTGTGTGTGTGTGTGTGTGTGTGTGTGTTTGTGTCGTGTGTGGTGGTTTTGTGTAGACAGTGGTTGTGTGTGTGTGTTGTGTGTGTTGTGTGTGTGTGTGTGTGTGTGTGTGTGTGTTGTGGTGTGTGTGTGTGTGTGTGTGAGACAGTGTGTGTGTGTGTGTGTGTGTGTGTGTGTGTGTGTGTGTGTGTGTGTGTGTGTGTGTATGACAGTGTGTGCATTGACATACGGTCCAGAGTGTGCCTGTGTGGTATTCATTTGTGTGTGCGCTGTGTTCATTTCAGCCAGTGTTTGCATTGAAAAGTGAAATGACGGCTGCACCGTATAAAGGCAGCCAGCGAGTACTTTACTACTAATGCGGTAGTCGTGGGGACCAGGACGGTGGTGTGTTTGCGGGTCCACAGGAACGTCCATCTCAGGAAGCGGACGAGGGGCGATTTGTGGACTGAGACTTTTGAGACAACGTCTGGCCGGCCCGACACGTACGTTGGGTCAGTAGGTCAAAAACAAGGCCATTTTTGGCAGTTTAGTGTGTGGGTGGGGGGTGGGGGGGGGGGGTGTGATCTGTGCAAGTTTGGAAGTCATTTGTACAAGTTTGGAAGTCATCTGTGCAAGTTTGGAAGTCATTTGACTTTTGATCATAGGTTGCATTTACATTGCTTTTGTGTTCCATACAGATACTTGTTAAATTTATGCTTACGATGTGCGAATACAAATCTGAAACAAAAATGACTGCTAGCGTTCTAAAACAAGACCCAAACACATAAGAGGTTCAAAAGAACGCTGTTTATTAGGACAAGACAAAACCAGCAAACCTTTAAGCTACAAAACGACACTTAAACAGCTAAACGGTCGAAAACGACGAAAAATGAACTGAAACAGCTAGCAGCGGGATGTTATGTGGACCTTATTCAGTCAACAGCTTGTGATGTGGTATGGTGTTGGGTGGACGTTACTCAGTCAACAGCTTGTGATGTGGTATGGTGTTGGGTGGACGTTACTCAGTCAACAGCTTGTGATGTGGTATGGTGTTGGGTGGACGTTATTCAGTCAACAGCTTGTGATGTGGTATGGTGTTGGGTGGACGTTACTCAGTCAACAGCTTGTGATGTGGTATGGTGTTGGGTGGACGTTACTCAGTCAAAAGCTAACGACTGAGTGATAGGTGGACGTTACTCAGTCAATAGCTTGTAGCTGGGTGTTAGGCGGGCGTTATTCAGTCAACAGCTAGCGATTGGTTGTTAGATGGGCGTTATTCAGTCAACAGCTTGCGATGTGGTATGGTGTTAGGTGGGCGTTATTCAGTCAACAGCTAGCGATTGGTTGTCACATGGACGTTATTCAGTCAACAGCTAATGACTGATTGTTAGGTGGGCGTTATTCAGTCAACAGCTAGCGATTGGTTGTCACATGGACGTTATTCAGTCAACAGTTAATGATTGGGTGTTAGGTGGGCGTTATTCAGTCAACAGCTAGCGATGTGATTGGGTGTTAGGTGGGCGTTATTCAGTCAACAGCTAGCGGTGTGATTGGGTGTTAGGTGGGCGTTATTCAGTCAACAGCTAGCGATGGTTGTCACACGGACGTTATTCAGTCAACAGCTAGCGATGGTTGTCACACGGACGTCTGTCGGACGTTAGGATTCCACTCCTCACGCCGCCGCCGTTATTATTATAATTATTTTTATTAGTGTTTGAAAGCCGGCCTACAAGGGACACGAGTGAAAGGAAACAGTATTCAATTATCGTCGATCTTCGGTTATCTCTTTGCTACAGCAGGGACACTGATATCTGGCTCCATCACTGTGGCCCACAAAGAGTCAGAGTGGTATTGCTTACTGCCCATAACGAGTCACAGTGGTATTGCTTACTGCCCATAACGAGTCACAGTGGTAGTGCTTACTGCCCATAACGAGTCGACGTGGTAGTGCTTACTGCCCATAACGAGTCAGAGTGGAGTGCTTACTGCCCATCGAGTCAAGTGGCAGTGCTTACTGCCCATAACGAGTCAGAGTGGTGATTGCTTACTGCCCATAACGAGTCAGAGTGGTAGTGCTTACTGCCCATAACGAGTCAGAGTGGTATTGCTTACTGCCCATAACGAGTCACAGTGGTAGTGCTTACTGCCCATAACGAGTCACAGTGGTAGTGCTTACTGCCCATAACGAGTCACAGTGGTAGTGCTTACTGCCCATAACGAGTCACAGTGGTCAGTGCTTACTGCCCATAACGAGTCACAGTGGTATCGTGCTTACTGCCCATAACGAGTCACAGTGGTAGTGCTTACTGCCCATAACGAGTCACAGTGGTGATGAGTGCTTACTGCCCATAACGAGTCACAGTGGCAGTGCTTACTGCCCATAACGAGTCACGAGTGGCAGTGCTTACTGCCCATAACGAGTCACAGTGGTAGCTGCTTACCGCCCATAACGAGTCACAGTGGCAGTGCTTACCGCCCATAACGAGTCACAGTGGTGATGCAGTGCTTACCGCCCATAACGAGTCACAGTGGTGATGCAGTGCTTACCGCCCATAACGAGTCACAGTGGTGATTGATTGATTGATTGATGATCACTTATATAGCGCTATTCTCCGCTCTCTTGAGCAGACTCACTGCGCTCGCATGTGGTTCTACATGAGTGACAAGCTTTTTATAGCGCGTTTTTTTAATTTTATATCCACCGAAGTGTACTTACAGCGCTGGCATGGCTGGTGACACATGAAACTGCAGCCATCTCGGCGCAAGTTCTGTGTACACCATACAACCATGCACCATGTCACTTCATGCAAAGCCACATACGTAAGGTGTATGCGTGTTTAGCTGTAACCTGCCACCTGCACCTTTGGCAGAATAACCGGGGTCTTTTACGTGATACTGCGGTAACACGGGGGTGGAACGGATACCGAAATTAGAGTCAGCACAGAAAGTCGACCCCGGAGAAGAAAATTATCCCGCCGCTCCTGCAGGGATTCGAACCCGCGACCTTTCAGTCACGAGTCCGGCGCTCTAACCACTGGGCTATCCCCGCCCCCTGTGCTTACTGCCCATAACGAGTCACAGTGGTGATGTAGTGCTTACCGCCCATAACGAGTCACAGTGGCAGTGCTTACCGCCCATAACGAGTCACAGTGCTAGTGCTTACCGCCCATAACGAGTCACAGTGCTAGTGCTTACCGCCCATAACGACAAATGAACGACGAAACGGACGGCTGTAGGCCTACGACAGCGGTGAAGCGGCAGCTATCGACCTGCTCAGAGAAGAAATTCTGCCTGATCTGCACGTGATCGATGTCACAATCTATTTGCGGGGCCGCACGTCTTTGTGGACAGCTCTCAATGGCGCCATTCTGTTTCTAGCGATAAAGCGGTCCTGGGGGGAAGGTATTGTTTGTGGAGATTTAATCGCGTCTTCCTCGACACGTGTGGGAGCCGTTGCTGACTGTCGGCTGTGCAGCTGTTCCTGGGTCCGCACACTCACCAGGTGAAGTCACTGCGCGGTGCGAGGTTCGGCAGCACGCTACGTATGTAGGGTGTTATTAATAGTACTCATCCGTAGGGCCAGACACACGGCCAGCTGTCGCAAGACACAATGCGCGTGTGTTTAGACACGTTTTGTGAATAAGGGCAGTGTCCAAGACGCACATCTTATACACCCCTAGGCGCAGACAGCTGTTGCTGTAGTCAACTGCGCGCGCGTACATATGTGTGTGTGTGTCAGTGTCGTGTGTGCGTGCGTGCGCACGCGCGTATGATTGTAGTGTGTGTGTGTGTGTGTGTACGGCGAGGGAGGGTGAGCCTGCATTAATGATTAGACAAGAAGAATGGGTGCCACTGCCGGCAGAAGCCAGACAAGAGCAACAATAATCTGGCATTCCGGTTTTGTGCCTTGGCTAGATGTTCTTTGGCGTCAGCCTGGTTTTAAAGCGGAATTTTTAGTTCATAGCTTAACTTGCGGTTAGTTCATAGCTTAACTTGCGGTTAGTTCATAGCTTAACTTGCGGTTAGTTCATAGCTTAACTTGCGGTTAGTTCATAGGTTAACTTGCGGTTAGTTCATAGGTTAACTTGCGGTTAGTTCATAGGTTAAGTTGCGGTGAGGCGAGGCACGCTGGAGTTCAGTTACACGTCATGACGTCACTGATCACCGCCGCTGCCCCGGTAAGAGGAGAAGGACGACGACTTTGATGATGACGATGACGGTAAGCCCCTTGTGGCCGTGCTGTGTGTGTGCAGACCAGGAGCAGCTCCACTGGGTCGGCCTGCACACTTCACAGCAAGAGGGAGTTCTGGTACCGCACACACCGGAGGCGGAGTCTGGGAGTTTCTGGTACCGCTCACACCGGAGGCGGGACGCTGGCAGCCGAAGAGAAGAAACCTTACGCGTCAGCGGCAGTGTTACGTCGACCCAGAAAGCGTGTCATTCTTTGCCCTCCCTCTCTTCCCTCCCCCCTTCTCGCGGGTCTGGCTGAGCTGTGACAGGCGGAGAGCGGTGAGTGGTGCACAGACTGCTGCCAGCCACGAGAACATCTGGCCAACTGCGAGTTCCGGCCTGGACCCCGGCCCTTCCGCCGTTGGTGCCGGCACTTGACGAAGTTCCAGCGTCACTGACGGGACCCCAGACTGACACTGTCGCTGTTGTCTTCAGCGGGCCTTTGTCGGTCAACCAGAGGTGAGTTCATTTAGTGATTCTGTGTCAGCGCGTGCTGAGTAGAGTTGATTGACTGAGTTCATTTAGTGATCCTGTGTCAGAGCGTGCTGAGTAGAGTTGATTGACTGAGTTGATTTAGTGATCCTGTGTCAGTGCATAGGTGAGTGGATTTACTGATCGTGTAGTGTGTATGTGTGTGTGCGCGCGCGCACCGTCAGTGTGTGTGTGTGTGTGTGTGTGCCCCGTTCGCGCATGCTCGTGTGTCGCGCGCTCGCACACACACCTTTTTCGACTCTCTGTCTCTCTCTGTCTCTCCACCCCGGCCCCCCCTCCCGTACGCGCGCACTACAAGTGCTAAACACACGCACTAGTGTCACAACACTTGCCCCCCCCCCCCCCCCCCCACCACGCCTCAGTCCTGACACATATCTGCGGCAGTGGTGAGTGGCTAGCGGTGTAAAAGGACGGGCATTGTAGCAGCGGCAGAACGGGAAAAAGGGAGAAAGGGGTGGCGGTGAATGCAGGGTGCTGTGTGTGCAGGCCTGTCGAAGGGAGAAAGGGGTGGCGGTGAATGCAGGGTGCTGTATGTGCAGTCTTGTCGAAGGGAGAAAGGGGTGGCGGTGAATGCAGGGTGCTGTATGTGCAGTCTTGTCGAAGGGAGAAAGGGGTGGCGGTGAATGCAGGGCTGCTGTATGTGCAGGCTTGTCAAAGGGAGAAAGGGGTGGCGGTGAATGCAGGGTGCTGTGTGTGCAGGCTTGTCGAAGGGAGAAAGGGGTGGCGGTGAATGCAGGGTGCTGTATGTGCAGGCTTGTCGAAGGGAGAAAGGGGTGGCGGTGAATGCAGGGTGCTGTGTGTGCAGGCCTGTCGAAGGGAGAAAGGGGTGGCGGTGAATGCAGGGTGCTGTATGTGCAGGCTTGTCAAAGGGAGAAAGGGGTGGCGGTGAATGCAGGGTGCTGTGTGTGCAGGCTTGTCGAAGGGAGAAAGGGGTGGCGGTGAATGCAGGGTGCTGTGTGTGCAGGCCTGTCGAAGGGAGAAAGGGGTGGCGGTGAATGCAGGGTGCTGTATGTGCAGGCTTGTCAAAGGGAGAAAGGGGTGGCGGTGAATGCAGGGTGCTGTGTGTGCAGGCCTGTCGAAGGGAGAAAGGGGTGGCGGTGAATGGGGTGGCGGTGAATGCAGGGTACTGTGTGTGCAGCCCCTGTTGACGGAGCTCAATGCCAGCCGTCAACGGCCTGACGTCGCCCGCGTCAGCTGCTTTCATCTGCGAAACAGTTTGATCGGAACGAGTCAGCCGTTCATTTCTCGTCGCCTTTCTCAACCCCCCCCCCCCCCCCCAGCCCCCGGCCCAGCTGCCAATCAGCGTTCCCCGCTCCTGCACGCTGCCTCTCTGCACTGCCGCTCTCTCTCTCTCTCTCTCTCTCTCTCTCTCTACCCCCCTACCCCTCCCCGCCGGCACCCCCACCTCCCACTTCTCTCGTTTCTGTTCTCACACACATACATGTACATAGCGCGTGCGCGCGCGTTCACATGCATACACCGGACAAATGCAGCCACGAACACACACACACACGTTTGAAGGGGTCTGTGTCAACGATATGCCTTGACCCTCGACCCTCTGAACCGACAGAGCTGCAGGTTGGTGTGAAGTGTGGATTCCGTGGGACACGGGCTGGTGGGCGGCTGGGGGGGGGGGGGGGGGACCACCAGTCCCGCTAGTTAACACCATGACGCTCAGGGGTATTGAAGGTTGAACCAAGTTCAATTGCATTGCGTCCCCGTTTGTCAGGTAGCTCTGTGGTCGACTGGGTAACACTCCGGAGGCTCGCGCCGGCGATCCGAGTTCAAATCACGTCGGGAACTCCCCCCCCCCCCCCCGTTTTTTCCTTCAACTTCGTCTTCCTTTTGTTTTTGTTTGTTTTAATTCCAGCTGCTGCAACACCAACACCATGGACGCAGTGGAACCTTTTTAGAAAATACAAAGTTTTGGTACAACCTACTCCCCCCCCTCCCCCCACCGGTGTTGCCAGTGTTCGGTCAGTAAAACAGACCTGGTGTTGCCAGTGTTCGGTCAGTAATACAGACCTGGTGTTGCCGGTGTTCGGTCAGTAAAACAGACCTGGTGTTGCCGGTGTTCGGTCAGTAATACAGACCTGGTGTTGCCAGTGTTCGGTCAGTAATACAGACCTGGTGTTGCCAGTGTTCGGTCAGTAATACAGACCTGGTGTTGCCAGTGTTCGGTCAGTAATACAGACCTGGTGTTGCCAGTGTTCGGTTAGTGAAACAGACTTCGGAAGATTATTTTTTTTTGGGGGGGGGGGGGGGGTCACAGGAATTTATGAACGCAGGACTTCTTTTTTGTGTACGTTTGTTGTGACGGTCTGAAAATGGACCCACTCCATACTGAAAATGGGCCCACTCCGTACTGAAAATGGGCCCACTACATGCTGAAGATAGACCTACTCCATACTGAAGATGGACCCACTCCGTACTGAAAAAGGACCCATTCCATACTGAAGATGGACCCACTCCATACTGAAGATGGACCCACTCCGTACTGAAAAAGGACCCACTCCATACTGAAAATGGACCCATACTGAAATGGACCCACTCCATACTGAAAATGGATACATGCAAAAAATGGACCCTCCATACTGAAAATGGACCCACTCCATACTGAAGATGGACCCACTCCATACTGAAAATGGACCCACTCCATACTAAAAATGGACCCACTCCATACTGAAAATGGACCCACTCCATACTAAAAATGGACCCAGTAGCCTACGTTTGTTTTCAGTTCCAGATGCCCTGTGCTCTGGCAGTGTTGCTGTGGACTGTGAAGAGAAAAGTTAATTTTTTCATCAAATGTTATGTTAAATCTGCAGACCAGTGACAGTCTATTTAGCGCGTATCGTTAATGTAAAGCACACCGTCTGTATTTTCAGTTCAGACCCATACGTCACGTAGGCCCGAAGATCTCAGCGGGTTGTGCGCATAATGTCTACAACTTTAGTGGAGCGTACCCGTATCATTATCAGTACACACGAGGTACATGCCGGTAGGAGCCACTGGTGTCTCTTTAGCTCAGTGATGTCACTGCGTGTGGTCGTATGCATGTGCACATGTGTGTCGACATAGCCTGCGTCACATCAAAGACTGCTAGTCAGTGACACAGTTATATAATGTAACCAAGGCTATCCGGGGAGGCGTGTGTGTGTGTGTGTGTGTGTGTGTGTGTGTGTGTAGGGGCGGGTAACTTTGTTATGCCTGCCCCACCTCACACCCCTCTCCAGTGCTTTCTGTTTATCTTTGCTCTCTCTGCCTTCTTTAACTTACGCTTCTGATCCTTTACTCTCGAGGTAGCGTTAAAACTCGTCTTTTATTTAATTTTCGTGTTAAATGTCTTGTTGGCAGAAATGTGCACGCTTCAGTTATATCCTTAACCATTGGATGCGGCAGAAATCCCGTCAGCCCGTTCTTAATTTGGCGAACCGGCTGTTAGTTCGCTGAACATACTTCGGACGGTTCGACGAACTATAATTCGTTTCTTAATTGAGCTCAGGTGAACTTTTAGTTCGACTAACATTGTTGGGACAGTTCGACGAACTAGACTTCGTTTCTTGATGGATTATGATGAGATGCAAGATTCAGCCCGAACTTGCGGCAGAAGCGCAGCAGACAGCATGATCCAAAATGTCCGCCCACACAACACAACACGACACGACACAACACGACACAACACCGCTCAGCTGTGTCAATGGGGCACACTTCCACAGCACTTGTTCGGCCACACAACACAACACAGCACAACACAACACAGCACAACACAGCACAACACAACAACATCACAGCACAGCACAACACAACACAACACCGCTCAGCTGTGTGAATGGGGCACACTCCCACAGCACCTGTTCGGCCACACAACTCAACACAACACAGCACAGCACAGCACAGCACAGCACAGCACAACACAGCACAACACAACACAACACAACAGCGCTCAGCTGTGGGGCCGCGCGGGACACGTGGTTAGGAGATCGAAGATGGTACACAGAGCGACTTAGTCATAATGGCAGGCAGCCGGCCGCTGTGTTGTGGGGGACGTGTGTGTAAGTGTGGCTGTGGACCAGTGGAAGACGAAGCAGCTAGAGGACCAGTGTGTGTTGTGGGGGACGTGTGTGTAAGTGTGGCTGTGGACCAGTGGAAGACGAAGCAGTCAGTGGACCAGTGCGGGACGTGTGTGTAAGTGTGGCTGTGGACCAGTGGAAGACGAAGCAGCTAGTGGACCAGTGTGTGTTGTGCGGGACGTGTGTGTTGTGCGGGACGTGTGTGTTGGGCTGAACTCTGAACATTAAGCCTTCATGGCCACCCTGTTCTCAGGAATGGGTCGGATCAATTTTCCCGTCAAAGCTGGTTGCTTGGTTTGCATGTCTGTCACAGCCTGTCTGTCTGTCTTTCACCGTCTGTCTATCACTGCCTTTCTGTCTCTCACTGCCTGTCTGTCACTGTCTGTCACCGTCTGTCACTGTCTGTCACCGTCTGTCTCACATTGCCTGTCACTGCCTGCTTGTCTGTCACTGTCTGTCACCGTCTGTCTCTCATTGCCTGTCACTGCCTGCTTGTCTGTTATTGCCTGCCTGTCACTATCTGTCATCGCCTGTCTGTCACTGCCTGTCTATCATCGCCTGTCTGTCTGTCACAGCCCACCTGTGAGTCTGTCTGTCTGTCACTGCCTGTCTGTCTGTCACTGCCTGCCTGTGTGTCTGTCACTGTCTGTCTGTCACTGCCTGTCACTGCCTGTCTATCATCGCCTGTCTGTCTGTCACAGCCCAAGTGTGTGTCTGTCTGTCGGTCACTGCCTATCTGTCTGTCACTGTCTGTCGGTCACATCCTGCTTGCTTGTGTTTCTGTCACTGTCTGTCTATCACTGCCTGTCTGTCTGTCACTGCCTGCCTGTGTGTCTGTCACTGCCTGCCTGTATGCCTGTCTGTCATTGTCTGTCACTGCCTGTCTGTCTGTCACTGCCTGCCTGTCTGTCACTGCCTGCCTGTATGTCTGTCTGTCACTGTCTGTCACTGCCTGCCTGTCACTGTCTGTCTGTCACTGCCTGTCTGTCACTGCCTGCCAGTCTGGCACTGCCTGCCTCCTCTGTCACTGTCTGTCTGTCACTGCCTGCCTGTCTGTCACTGTCTGTCTGTCACTGCCTGCCTGTCTGTCACTGTCACTGCCTGTCTGTCACTGTCACTGCCTGCCTGTCTGTCACTGTCTGTCTGTCACTGCCTGCCTGTCTGTCACTGCCTGCCTGTCTGTCACTGTCTGTCTGTCACTGCCTGCCTGTCTGTCACTGTCACTGCCTGCCTGTCTGTCACTGTCTGTCACTGCCTGCCTGTCTGTCACTGCCTGCCTGTCTGTCACTGTCTGTCTGTCACTGCCTGCCTGCCTGTCTCTGTCTGCCTGCCTGTCACTGTCTGTCACTGCCTGTCTGTCATTGTCTTCCTGTCTGTCTGTCACTGTCACTACCTGTCTGCCACTGCCTGCCTATGTGTCTGTCTGTCACTGTCTGCCTGTCTGTCACTGTCTGTCTGTCGGTCACTGTCACTGCCTGTCTGCCACTGCCTGCCTATGTGTCTGTCTGTCACTGTCTGTCTGCTTTGGTTTCTCTGTGCGTCGTTCGTTGGTTGACTTGTTTAACGCCGAGTTGTTCCCTGGGATGTACTGACGGGGAAGGAGATCGCGGGGTGGGTGGGGTATTCAGCGGCTACTCTGTCGTCACCAGCATGGTCTTGGGTAGCTGCCGTGAGACATGCTAACGTTTCCTTCATTGTCTGGGGCAGAGTCACGTGACAGTGTCCACAAACCACAACTCTTAAAGAGAAAGGAGAGCTGAAGAGGGTAATCGAACCCACGCCATCCGCTCACCAACCTAACGCCTTACCGCTAGGCCAAACCGGCTCACCATCCAACCTAGACTTATTGCTAGGCCAAACCGGCTCACCAACCTAACGCCTTACCGCTAGGCCAAACCGGCTCACCATCCTAACGCCTTATTGCTAGGCCAAACGGCTCACCAACCTAACGAGCGGCCAACCGGTCACCACTAGTTACAGGCAAACCGGCTCACCAACCTAACGCCTTATTGCTAGGCCAAACCGGCTCACCAACCTAACGCCTTATTGCTAGGCCAAACCGGCTCACCAACCTAACACCTTATTGCTAGGCCAAACCGGCTCACCAACCTAACACCTTATTGCTAGGCCAAACCGGCTCACCAACCTAACGCTTACCGTAGGCAAACCGGCTCACCAACCTAACGCTTTACCGCTAGGTCAAACCGGCTCACCAACCTAACGCTTTACCGCTAGGTCAAACCGGCTCACCAACCTAACGCTTTACCGCTAGGCCAGACCGGCTCACCAACCTAACGCCTTACCGTTAGGTCAAACCGGCTGTGCGTTGACTGTGTTCGTGGTAAAGTGGCTTGCACACCGTGTTCTCAGTCATTCCTACAGAGCACAGCCCGCTTTTGATCACGCCAATAAATGTAGGACCTGTATGATGGATGCCCCTCGTTTCCTGTCCCCGACCACCGCCAGGCAATTGACAAGTCGTCCCCGTGGGCAGGCAGCAGTGCGCATGTCCCTGCCAGGGTGCCAGTAAACAGCCAGCTTAGTTAGCGGTGTCGCACGTGTCGGGGCCTCAGGTCTGACACATAATACACTCCTGCTTTATGAACAGACGTGTCAGGGCCTCAGGTCTGACACGTAATACACTCCTGCTTTATGAACAGACGTGTCAGGGCCTCAGCTCTGACACATAATACACTCCTGCTTTATGAACAGACGTGTCAGGGCCTCAGGTCTGACACATAATACACTCCTGTTTCATAAACAGACGTGCAGGGCCACGGGTCTTACCATAATCACTCCTGCTTTATGAAAGACGTGTCAGGGCCACGGTCTGACACATAATACCTCCTGCTTTATGAACGACGTGTCAGGGCCTCAGGTCTGACACGTAATCACTCCGGCTTTATGAACAGACGTGTCAGGGCCCAGGTCTGACACATAATCACGCTGCTTTATGCAGACGTGTCCGCCTCAGGGTCTGACACAGTAATACACTCCTGCTTTATGAACAGACGTGTCAGGGCCCAGGTCTGACACATAATACACGCCTGCTTTATGAACAGACGTGTCAGGGCCTCAGGTCTGACACATAATACACGCCTGCTTTATGAACAGACGTGTCAGGGCCTCAGGTCTGACACATAATACACGCCTGCTTTATGAACAGACGTGTCAGGGCCACAGGTCTGACACATAATACACGCCTGCTTTATGAACAGACGTGTCAGGGCCTCAGGTCTGACACATAATACACTCCTGCTTTATGAACAGACGAACACACGCAACAAGTTCCTAGGAGAGGTCTGACACATAATACACTCCTGCTTTATGAACAGACCCGGTCAGGTGCCTAGGAGAGGTCTGACACATAATACACTCCTGCTTTATGAACAGACGAACACACGCAACAAGTTCCTAGGAAGGTCTGACACATAATACACTCCTGCTTTATGAAGAGACGAACACACGCAACAAGTTCCTAGGAGAGGTCTGACACATAATACACTCCTGCTTTATGAACGGACGAACACAGGCAACAAGTTCCTAGGAGAGCGGGCCGTTTCGTTCATTGGTCCTTCCGTCTGTAACTGTCCCCCTTTCTCCGTGCTACACGCTTCTCTGCAGGCCACAGCTGTCTCCAGCCTGCTTCAAGCAAATCGATTTGACTCTCTGTCTGTGTGTGTGTGTGTGTGTGTGTGTGTGTGTGTGTGTGTGTGTGTGTGTGTGTGTGTTGAGTAATATTGAGTTACAGACGTCATTTGCTGTAGCTTGATTATGAACTGTGCACGCCAAGGGCCAAGACCCCATCGTTGTCTGACTGTTCCGTTTGCTCGGAGGTGGGAGCTGGCAACTTCCACAATCTTCCTTCAAAGAAGGAGGGAGGGAGGGAGGGAGAGAGATAGAGGAGAGAGAGAGAGAGAGAGAGAGAGAGAGAGAGAGAGAGAGAGAACTGGTTTGGAACGCCCAGGCAAGCACAGCGGCTATGTATCAGGTGACTGAGAGAATGCGTAAGGGCCACCCTCGGTGAGACAGCACTGGAACTGTTTCAAGGGCAGCAGTTCCTACTGCTGAGAGACGGTCACGGGGTGGAGCGCATATCAGCTTTCCCGAGCGCGAAAATACCAGCCTGGAGTGAAATTCACTGGGAATGGTCTGCTCCGACCTGTGGATGTATAGTGGCGCTAGCAAAATGGAATCTGAAAATGGAAAAGCCCATATGCGCTCCACACCGTCTCTCAGAAGTTACCCCAACGTCGCCTTTAAACGGTTCCAATGTTCGTCTGACTGACGATGGCCCTCTCTCGTCCTTTCAAAAACGATCGTCTAGCGCTTCCTCTTTCCACGCCTGTTTCCTCCTCGCGACTGATGTTGTGGTGTCCTTGGTCTGGTGCCCGCAGGTGGTGTCTCAGTATAGTTTTTCCATTCAGCAACACGCCCCCAACAAACACCGTAAGCTCATCTTTGCGGCGGCGAGGGGGGGGGGGGGGGGGGTGTGTGCTTGGAAATCGGGTGAACAGAATGGTTCAGTGCGTTCTGCTGAATAGGATTGTTCACTGGACACACAGAGAAATGGGACTGACGCAGACTGACTCACAGAGAAATGGGGCTGACGCAGACTGACACACAGAGAAATGGGACTGACGCAGACTGACACACAAGAAATGGGGCTGACGCAGACTGACACACAGAGAAATGGGACTGACGCAGACTGACACACACAGAAATGGGACTGACGCAGACTGACTCACAGAGAAATGGGGCTGACGCAGACTGACACACACAGAAATGGGACTGACGCAGACTGACACATACAGAAGTGGGACTGACGCAGGCTGACACAGACGTATGACGGCTGTTCACTTATTTTGTCAGCCGCGCCCACTCTGCGGGTCTCCTTTCTGTCCCGTGTGAAGGTCTTGTAAGCCCTGGTTTGAACTGTGTGTCTGTCTACCCTCTGTCCCGTGTCAAGGTCTTGTCGGCCCTGGTTTGAACTGACTGTGTGTCTGTCTCCTCTCTGTCCCGTGTCAAGGTCTTGTCAGGGCCCCGGTTTGAACTGACTGTGTGTCTGTCTCCTCTCTGTCCCGTGTCAAGGTCTTGTCAGCCCTGGTTTGAACTGTGTGCTGTTTCCCCTCTGTCCCGTGTCAAGGTCTTGTCAGCCCTGGTTTGAACTGTGTGTCTGTCTCCTCTCTGTCCCGTGTCAAGGTCTTGTCAGCCCTGGTTTGAACTGTGTGTCTGTCTACCCACTGGATATATTGACAGCGGCATTTCTTTCTTTCTTCAGTTTTAACGTAGTGATTGTTGTCGCCATTGTTGGTGTTGCTGTTGGTGAGCCTCCAATACTGCTTGACAAACTGTCCCCGTGAAAACCAATACTCTTCGTTTTTGCCCCCTGTTCGCCCCCCCCCCCCCCCTTCCTCTCGCCCCCCCCCCCTTTCCTCGTCTTCCTTCTCCCATCCCTCCTTCCCAGTTCCCTTCCCTCCTTTCCTTGCCCCCCCCCCCCCCCGCCCCCCTCCCCCCGTTGCCCTGCTGGAATATAATTATATGTATATATAAGTCCGTTTCCTCCTAGGTGTAGGTGTGTTCTGTTCTCACGTCGGAGTGTCCCTGGTATTTGCCTCGGCTGTCGCTGTGGTTGTGCTGTCAAACAGCCACACTGCAGTGGCTAAACATCCAGGTGTTTGCCTTAAAAACCACAGGCTTGTAGGCTTCCCACCAGCCGTCAGATAACGATGTGATTTGGTGTCAGCTCCGTGAATAATCAGTCGCACGTAAACCACAGACCTACAGCAAGAGATTCATTTTAAACAACACAAAACAAAAACCTTCGTGTACACACATACACACACACACACACACACACACACACACACACACACACACACACACACACACACACACACGCGCGCGCGGGCGCGCACACGCACGCAGGCGCGCGCACACACACACGCGCGCACACGACACACACACACACACACACACACACACACACACACACACACAACACACACACACAGCAATTCTTTGACCTGCCCTATTTTTTTCTTATTTTTTTCTTCTGTTAATTAATTTGTTTCTTCGTGTAGTTCGGTATTTATCGATGTCTGACTTTTTGTTTTGTTGCTTCTACGCTATTTGTACCCGTGTTTAGCGTGGACCTATAGACGTAGGTCCGTGATGTTCAGTCCTCGTAGCACTCTCACGGTTCGCTGGGCGTTACGGAACACAGTCCGCTTTTATGCAGTTTATTGCCCTGCTGGTGTCTCAGTGTCTCTATGCCCTGCTGGTGTCTCAGTGTCTCTATGCCCTGCTGGTGTCTCAGTGCCCTGCTGGTGTCTCAATGCCCTGCCCTGCTGGTGTCTCAGTGTCTCTATGCCCTGCTGGTGTCTCAGTGCCCTGCTGGTGTCTCAGTGCCCTGCCCTGCTGGTGTCTCAGTGTCTCTATGCCCTGCTGGTGTCTCAGTGACACTGTGCCCTGCTGGTGTCTCAGTGCCCTGCCCTGCTGGTGTCTCAGTGCCCTGCCCTGCTGGTGTCTCAGTGTCTCTTGCCCTGCTGGTGTCTCAGTGTCTCTATGCCCTGCTGGTGTCTCAGTGTAACTTGCTCTATTGTTAACCCTCCAGTGACACTATGCCCTGCTGGTGCTCAGTGTAACTTGCTCTACTGTTAACTCTGCACAGGTTTGAACCACCGGCCCCACGCTTCGCCCTGACCCTTCCCGCTGACGACACCGCTACACCATGGACCCCTTCGACCCCCTCTTCACTGTTGCTGACGACGACCCCACCACCGCCACCACCACCACCACCACCACCGCCGGCACCACCGCCATTGACTCGGCGAACCAGTACCTGTTGGACATTTTGGGAGGAGGGGACGATGCGACTGGAGGTGCGCCCCAGCTGTTGCCGCCTTCAGCCCCCCTTGGGGGGACGGCCCCCCCTTCGGGGGGGTGTGACGGTGACTTCAGTCAGGACCTGTGCGACTTGACCGGCAACACGAACCAAGACGCCGTTGACTTGACCGGCAACATGAACCAAGACACCGTTGACTTGACCGGCAACACGAACCAAGACGCAGTTGACTTGACCGGCAACACGAACCAAGACGCAGGTGACTTGACCGGCAACACGAACCAAGACACCACTGACTTGACCGGCAACACGAACCAAGACACCACTGACTTGACCGGCAACACGAACCAAGACACATTGACTTGACCGGCAACACGAACCAAGACATTGACTTGACCGGCAACACGAACCAAGACCCTGACTTGACCGGCAACACGAACCAAGACACCACTGACTTGACCGGCAACACGAACCAAGACACCACTGACTTGACCGGCAACACGAACCAAGACGCAGTTGATTTGACCGGCAACACGAACCAAGACGCTGGTGACTTGACCGGCAATAAGAAGCACAAGTCCTCGTGTGAGGTGTCTGGCGCTGGCAACGAAACTTTGTCTGACGTATGGGACAGCCGAGACGATAAGGTACAGCGAGCCCCGTGTGACGTGACCGACAAAGTGAGCCGTGAGTCGGATGAACGGACCGGCATCGCCACGCCCACCGCAGACTCGATGCTTCAGGGGACGGAGCAGAGAGAGGGAGGCCTCCAGGGTCAGCATCTGGCCGCCCTCACACAAGACAGCAGCGGCGGGATCTCCGACGGAGTGGTGCTTGTCCGCGATCCTTTGGATGGGCAGTTGGAGACCAGCGCTAGCCCAGAACAGGTAAGGTTAACTGGTTACTGGCTAGCCCAGCACATGTAACGTTAGTTGGTTATTGGCTAGCCCAGCACAGGTAACGTTAGCTGGTTACTGGCTAGCCCAGCACAGGTAACGTTAGCTGGTTACTGGCTAGCCCAGCACAGGTAACGGTAGCTGGTTACTGGCTAGCCCAGCACAGGTAACGTTAGCTGGTTACTGGCTAGCCCAGCACAGGCAACGGTAGCTGGTTACTGGCTAGCCCAGCACAGGTAACGTTAGCTGGTTACTGGCTAGCCCAGCACAGGCAACGGTAGCTGGTTACTGGCTAGCCCAGCACAGGCAACGGTAGCTGGTTACTGGCTAGCCCAGCACAGGCAACGGTAGCTGGTTACTGGCTAGCCCAGCACAGGTAACGGTAGCTGGTTACTGGCTAGCCCAGCACAGGTAACGGTAGCTGGTTACTGGCTAGCCCGCGAGTTGTACAGGTAACGTTGACTATATGCAGCCGGCGAGTTCTAGAGACGGGCGGAGGGGACCTGCTCACGGTTCAGCCAGACATGAAGGGCCGGTCTGCTGTGACAGGAGAGCTGTCACGTGGTCTCTTCTCAGGGACGGGTAGGCCTGGAGGGTAAGAACGGAAGGGTATGCCTGGAGGGGTAGGCAGGGAGTGTAAAAACGGAAGGGTAGGCGTGGAGGGGTAGGCCTGGAGGGGTAGGCCTGGAGGGTAAGAACGGAAGGGTAAGCATGGAGGGGTATGCGTGGAGGGTAAGAACGGAAGGGTAGGCATGGAGGGTAAGAACGGAAGGGTAGGCATGGAGGGTAAGAACGGAAGGGTAAGCATGGAGGGGTAGGCGTGGAGGGTAAGAACGGAAGGGTAGGCATGGAGGGTAAGAACGGAAGGGTAGGCATGGAGGGGTAGGCGTGGAGGGTAAGAACGGAAGGGTAGGCATGGAGGGTAAGAACGGAAGGGTAGGCGTGGAGGGTAAGAACGGAAGGGTAAGCATGGAGGGGTAGGCGTGGAGGGTAAGAACGGAAGGGTAGGCATGGAGGGGTAGGGTGGAGGGTAAGAACGGAAGGGTAAGCATGGAGGGGTAGGCGTGGAGGGTAAGAACGGAAGGGTAGGCGGGGGGAGGGTGGAGGGTAAGAACGGAAGGGTAAGCATGGAGGGGTAGGCGTGGAGGGTAAGAACGGAAGGGTAGGCTGGAGGGTAGAACGGAAGGGTAGGCGTGGAGGGTAGGAGGAGGGTAGACGGAGGGGTAGGCATGGAGGGGTAGGCGTGGAGGGTAAGAACGAGGGGTAGGCATGGAGGGGGTAGGCTGGAAGGGTAGGCATGGAGGGAGGGTAGGCGTGGAGGGTAGAGATAGGAGGGAGGGTAGGCATGGAGGGAGGGTAGGCGTGGAGGGTAGGAGGAAGGGTAGGCTGGAGGGTAAGAACGGAAGGGTAGGCGTGGAGGGAGGAGTAGCTGGAAGGGGTAGGCATGGAGGGGTAGGCGTGGAGGGAAGAGAGGAGGGGGGTAGGCATGGAGGGAAGAGACGGAAGGGTAGGCATGGAGGGGGGTAGGCGTGGAGGGAAGAACGGAAGGGTAGGCATGGAGGGTAAGGGGAGCATGGAGGGGTAGGCTGGAGGGTAAGAACGGAAGGGTAGGCATGGAGGGGTAGGCGTGGAGGGTAAGAACGGAAGGGTAGGCATGGAGGGTAAGAACGGAAGGGTAGGCATGGAGGGGTAGGCGTGGAAGGGTAAGCATGGAGGGGTAGGCTGGAGGGTAAGAACGGAAGGGTAGGCATGGAGGGGTAGGCGTGGAGGGTAAGAACGAGGGTAGGCGAGGGGTAGGCATGGAGGGAGGAGTAGGCTGGAGGGTAAGCATGGAGGGGTAGGCATGGAGGGTAAGAACGGAAGGGTAGGCGTGGAGGGTAAGAACGGAAGGGTAAGCATGGAGGGGTAGGCGTGGAGGGTAAGAACGGAAGGGTAGGCATGGAGGGTAAGAACGGAAGGGTAGGCATGGAGGGGTAGGCGTGGAGGGTAAGAACGGAAGGGTAGGCATGGAGGGTAAGAACGGCATGGAGGGGTAGGCGTGGAGGGGTAAGAACGGAAGGGTAAGCATGGAGGGGTAGGCGTGGAGGGTAAGAACGGAAGGGTAGGCATGGAGGGGTAGGCGGGAGGGTAAGCATGGAGGGTAGGCGTGGAGGGTAAGAACGGAAGGGTAGGCATGGAGGGGTAGGCGTGGAGGGTAAGAAGGAGGGTAGGCATGGAGGGTAAGAACGGAAGGGTAGGCATGGAGGGTAGGCGTGGAGGGTAAGAACGGAAGGGTAGGCATGGAGGGTAAGAACGGAAGGGTAGGCATGGAGGGTAAGAACGGAAGGGTAAGCATGGAGGGGTAGGCGTGGAGGGTAAGAACGGAAGGGTAGGCATGGAGGGTAGACGGAAGGGTAAGCATGGAGGGTAGGCGTGGAGGGTAAGAACGGAAGGGTAGGCATGGAGGGTAAGAACGGAAGGGTAAGCTGGAGGGGAGGTGGAGGGGTAGGCGTGGAGGGTAAGAACGGAGGGTAGGCATGGAGGGGAGGAGTAGGCATAAGAAGGAAGGGTAGGCATGGAGGGGTAGGCGTGGAGGGAAGAACTGGAAGGGTAGGCATGGAGGGAAGAACGGAAGGGTAGGCATGGAGGGGTAGGCGTGGAGGGTAAGAACGGAGGGTAGGCATGGAGGGGGGTAGGCGTGGAGGGTAAGAACGGAAGGGTAGGCTGGAGGGAAAACGGAAGGGTAGGCGTGGAGGGTAAGAACGGAAGGGTAGGATGGAGGGGTAGGCATGGAGGGGTAGGCGTGGAGGGTAAGAACGTAGGGGTAGGCGTGGAGGGAAGAGTAGGCATGGAAGGAAGAGTAGGCATGGAGGGAGGAGTAGGCGTGGAGGGAGGAGTAGGTATGGAGGGAGGAGTAGGCTTGGAGGGAGGAGTAGGTATGGAGGAGTAGGCATGGAGGGGTAGGCATGTGGAGGAGTAATGAACGTAGGGGTAGGCGTGGAGGCATAGGCATGGAGGAAGAGTAGGCATGGAGGGAGTAGCGTAGGAGGAGGAGTAGGTATGGAGGGAGGAGTAGGCATGGAGGGAGGAGTAGGATGGAGGAGTAGGCATGGAGGGAGGAGTAGGCATGGAGGAGTAGGCATGGAGGGAGGAGTAGGCATGGAGGAGTAGGCATGGAGGGAGGAGTAGGCATGGAGGAGTAGGTATGGAGGGAGGAGTAGGCATGGAGGGAGGAGTAGGCATGGATGGGAGGAGTAGGCATGGAGGGAGGGGTAGGCATGGAGGAGTAGGCATGGAGGGAGGAGTAGGCATGGATGGAGGAGTAGGCATGGAGGGAGGAGTAGGCATGGAGGAGTAGGCATGGAGGGAGGAGTAGGCATGGAGGGAGGAGTAGGCATGGAGGAGTAGGCATGGAGGGAGGAGTAGGCATGGAGGAGTAGGTATGGAGGGAGGAGTAAGCATGGAGGAGTAGGCATGGAGGGAGGAGTTGGCACGGATTAGTCCATGTTTCCTAACTAGTGTGGAGTCTGTGACACTGACGGAGGTCACCACAATCAGTCGATGTTTTGTAGCGTGGAGTCTGCTGCCTGTGCTCAGTCCCAGACTCACCTAGAGATGGCCAGCTAATCAAACGTGAGTGTGTGTGACAGCCTTTGGCACAAACCACCGTGCAAGAATAAACAATAGTAACAGCACCGTTCAGTAAGGTATATCATGATCAGTCGTCGCTGAGAAGCACTTTGCCAAGAGTGTATCGGTTACCGATCTGGTGATATTTATAAATATATACACACACGAGTATTTCTGGCTTTGACGCACTGGTGCTTGGCGCACCGGATTAATGAGGCGAGCGTCTGGCTGCTGAATGTCAGTAACTTCACGAGCTGTGGCTGACCGGATCACGACGTAACGATTGGCTTGTGACGTAACGTTAGTCGTGCCGTTGATTGCTGTACGCTGGTAATTCCAGACCTCTAGTTCCATGGTGTACAAACGGGAACAGGTTGGGCTCTTTCTGTCTGTCTGTCTCTCTCGCTCTCTCTCGCTCTCTCTGTCTGTCTGTCTGTCTGTCTCTCTTCTCTCTCTCTCTCTCTCTCTCTCTCTCTCTCTCTCTCTCTCTCTCTCTCTCTCTTTCTCTCTGTCTGTCTGTCTGTCTGTCTCTCTCTCTCTCTGTCTGTCTGTCTCTCTCTCTCTGTCTCTCTCTCTCTCTCTCTCTCTCTCTCTCTCTCTCTCTCTCTCTCTCTCTCTCTCTCTCTCTCTCTCACTGAGCCACGTGCCGTGATCAAGAAGCTAGCAAGGAAAAACAAGAGACAGCCGCATCAGCCGAGAGAGAAACAGAGCTAGACCGAAACTGTGCTGTGAAACCGGAAGTAGGAGAGGCTTCCTCTCCTACTTTCGGTTTCACAGCACAGTTTCGGTCACGGCTAGTGTAACCGTCTCGCAAGTATGGCTGTGTACGGCTGTTCAGAACTCAAAGCTCACAGCCCCCCCCCCCCCCCCCACCCCCCCCCCCCCCCCCCCCCAGCCCCCCCCCCACCCCCCCCCCCCCCCCCCCCCGTGGACAACAGGCAGTCTGTACCCGGTGTGCAGCAACCAACGGCCTTGATCAGTGCAATTTGCTGCACAACTGCCGTGCTCGCTTCGTTGGTGTCGTTTCCATGCTTCGTTTCACCCGTGTCTGTTAAGTTCTGCTCACGCACCGCCCACTCCACGCTTCTGTGCAGTTAGGGTCGTGTCACAGTGCTGTAGGACATGACTCCTGACCTCACGCAGTCCCTGGGCAGGATCTCTGTCTGTCTGTCTTTGTCTATCATTTCTCTCTGTATCTCTCTCTTTCAGTCTGTCTGTCTGTCTCTCTCTGTCTCTCTGTCTCTGTCTCTGTCTCTCTGTCTCTCTGTCTCTCTGTCTCTCTCTCTCTCTCTCTCTCTCTCTCTCTCTCTCTCTCTCTCTCTCTCTCTCTCTCTCTCTCTCTCTTCTCGTCTCTCTCTCTCTCTCTCTCTCTCTCTCTCTCTCTCTCTCTCTCTCTCTCTCTCTCTCTCTCTCTCTCTCTGCCTATCACCCCCTCCCTCTCTGGCTCTCAACCCTATGTAGTTGATGGGACGCTGAAATCCAACAACTACCCCCCCCCCCCCCCTTCCCTTCCCGCCAGTGTTTTGCATAAAATGGCACACGACAAAATTAAGAAATCTTTAGGCTCCAAAGCGAAAAGCATATGTACTTTCTTTATTGTGTTGCGTGAAATAAGCCGTGAGATGACGGGTTCATCAGACATGTGGCTGTTTGTTTCAAGGAGTGAATACTTTCTGTTTCAAGGAGTGAACACTTTCTGTTTCAAGGAGTGAACACTTTCTGTTTCAAGGAGTGAATACTTTATCGACGCGCTCGGCGGTTTTGCTGTGGCTACCAGTTTGGGAGAGACGAGCACTGACACGGGGACAGACAAAGGCGGAAGAAGTGGCTGTAAACAACAATAATAATAATAACTTGGTGTTTTACGCCCAGTCAACCAGTGCGGTTATATCAGGGCGAGGCTGGAAACAAAAAGTTGCTATAACCGATAGGACTGAGAGAGAGAGAGAGAGAGAGAGAGAGAGAGAGAGAGAGAGAGAGAGAGAGCTGACTGTGTTGCTGTAACTGACAGGACTGAATGAGAGAGAGAGAGAGAGAGAGCTGACTGTTTCTGTAACCGGTAGGACTGAATGAGAGAGAGAGAGAGAGCTGACTGTTTCTGTAACCGGTAGGACTGAATGAGAGAGAGAGCGAGCTGACTGTTTCTGTAACCGACAGGACTGAATGAGAGAGAGCTGACTGTTTCTGTAACCGGTAGGACTGAATGAGAGAGAGAGAGAGCTGACTGTTTCTGTAACCGGTAGGACTGAATGAGAGAGAGCTGACTGTTGTTGAAGGCCCGTGGCGACTGGCAGGCTGTCCGGCAGATCCTTAGCAGACACAGCTGCTGCATTAATTATCACGTGACTTGACAGCACTTCTTTCGCGGAAGTTGGTCGTGTGGTGGCCATGGGATCAAAAGCTTGGACGGGCTAGGGAAGGACAGTGAAGATTTTAGGATCGGAAAGGACAAGGGGGGACTTGGAAACTAAATGGGGGGGGGGGTGGGGGGGAGAGAGAGAGAGACTTGGAAACTGACAGGATTGAGGAAGGACATGGGAGGGGGGGGGATTGAGACTATAGGATTGGGAAGGACAGGGGGACATTGAGACTGACAGGACTGGGAAGGACGGGGGGACATTGAGACTGACAGGACTGGGAAGGACGGGGGGACATTGAGACTGACAGGACTGGGAAGGACGGGGGGACATTGAGACTGACAGGACTGGGAAGGACGGGGGGACATTGAGACTGACAGGACTGGGAAGGACGGGGGGACATTGAGACTGACAGGACTGGGAAGGACGGGGGGACATTGAGACTGACAGGACTGGGAAGGACGGGGGGACATTGAGACTGACAGGACTGGGAAGGACGGGGGGACATTGAGACTGACAGGACTGGGAAGGACGGGGGGACATTGAGACTGACAGGACTGGGAAGGACGGGGGGACATTGAGACTGACAGGATTGGGAAGAACGGGGGGGGGGGGACATTGAGACTGACAGGATTGGGAAGAACGGAGGGGGGACATTGAGACTGACAGGATTGGGAAGAACGGAGGGGGGGGGGGGGACATTGAGACTGACAGGATTGGGAAGAACGGGGGGGGGGGGGACTTGAGACGACAGGATTGGGAAGAACGGGGGGGGGGTCATTGAGACTGACAGGATTGGGAAAGAGACGGAGGGGAGGGGGGGGGGTCATTGAGACTGACAGGATTGGGAAGGACAAGGGGGGACTTGAAGACTTGAGCGGAGACTGTAGGCGGGTGTAGTGGCGGAATTACGGCCTGAATGGCCGCTGGTGGAGCGGTCGGTAATCCCTTGAATAAAGAGCCATTAACCGGCTCGCTGTAAGCACCTTTGTAAGTATTCCGCTGCAGGAGGGGCAGGAAGGAGGCGGTGACGGAAGGGTTTAGTTTGGAGGTGTTCTGGGGAGGGAGGCCACTCCGCTGTTACATAAACACGTAAACACCTCAGTATAATAGAGAAACAGGTAGTGTTGCGTGTGCGTGGACCGGTAGCTCTTCCGTCCTTTTCTGGAAGTGCAGGTTGGCTTCGTTCTTTATGGAAGTCGAAGTTCTGCCGATGCATTTGTGTAGCTCGTGGTTTTTGTCAAACAAGCAGTTGGTCCCTGTGATGCGCGTATGTGAGCGACTTCATCAGCGTCACTGTTACACATACACAGACAACGGGACGGCTCTGATGACGTTACCAACGCGGTAAGCATCACGCAAAGTGCTACTTTCCTCACTGCTTTCCTCACTGCTTACTCTGCATTTCTCTGCCTGCCTGTCTTAGTTATGGCGGGTGTGTAAGTTATGTTACTTTCGTTTGCGTTGTTTGTGTTGTTGGTTTCACGCTATAATCATGCCTTTTCATCTTCATATTAAGTACTGTTAGTTGTTTTGGTTGTGGCTTTGTTTGTTGGTTTGCTTTTTGTTGGTTTGTGGGTTTTTTTTACGGAGGGCGAGAATAATTTTTTTGCTGAGTTGTTGTTTGTTTGTTTGTTGTTTTTGCGCATACACTGATTCTAGTTTTATTAATTTGTAGATTTTGTTGGGGAGGAGAGGGTATTAGTATTGTGCATGTAATGTTTAGTTTGTAGTAACTACTGCTGAGTCTGTGAGTCTGCTTCTCGTGGCACATGAAAAGCAGTGAGAGACGAGCAAGGAATTTCAATGTCCACTTCAAGTGGGTCGCGGTCGTGGAGCGACGGGCCCGGGGATCGGTATATAAAGTGTGTGTTTGTTTGTGTGTGTGTGTGTGTGGTGTGTGTGTGTGTGTGTGTGTGTGTGTAAGTGAGCCGGTTTGGCCTAGCGGTAAGGCGTTAGGCTGGTAAGCGGAAGGACCTCGGTTCGATACCGCTACGGCTCTCCTTTCTCTTCAAAAAGGTTGTGGTTTGTGGACACTGTCTTGTGACGTTGTCCATCACTTTCTACTGAAACATTAAAATGGCTCTCATCGGTGCCCATCTTAATGCAGGAATCATTCCGGTGGTGACGGTGTAGCGATAGGTATATAATCTCCCTCTTCCCCCACCTCCATACCCCCTCCCCCCCTTCTCCCCGTCCCTGATAAGCCTTATGGTTTCTGTAGACGTTAAGCACCGTGTTTACTTCCTTCTTTGTGTGTGTATGTGTTGTGTGGGGGGGGGGGGGGGGGATTAACACGGACAACGTATGCACAGCATAGTACAGAAGCGGTAACGGCGAGCGCCACTTGCCTGTGACGGTTGGCGAGGTGGCTAATCCCGTTGGTCACCAGCTGACGACGCGGGAAACGGCCGCCGCTCTGATGACTTCACTGCCGGTGACTTGCCGACTTCTGACGCCCGCGGCCTGCTGTAGACGTGCCAGGTCCGCCCGTTGCGCGTGTGGCGAGAAAGGAACACAGGCCAGGGTGTGTGTGTGTGGGGGGGGGATTTGGCGGCAAAAACCGGAAGGTATGTTTGTCGCTCGACAAGCTGACTTGGTAGCTTAGCTGCGTCATAAGTTAAGTTGTAGTCAATTAATATTTTGCGGCTACATGAGCGACCTGTGACGTCAACGCCTTAAATCTGATCGTTTGCAGCATCAAATATTTATCGCTGCAAAACGGGAAGCAGTTTTATTGCCGAAAAGTTGATCTTATCGCAACAAAACTACCTGTTCTTCCGCCAGCTGCAAAAGTAAACATTTTCTCTGCAAAGTGCGTGTTTGCAGCTGTCAGCAAACCTGTCTCTGCACATGTTTGCAACTGTCAGCAAACCTGTCTCTGCATATGTTTGCAGCTGACAATATTTGTCTCTGCACATGTTTACAGCTGTCAGCATCTCTGTCTCTGCACATGTTTGCAGCTGTCAGCATTTCTGTCTCTGCACATGCAAGCCTGAAAGGCGACATTTTGCTGATACAACATTTTGATGATACAACATTTTGCTGATACGACATTTTGTTGATACAACAGTTACAACATTTTGCTGATACAGCATTTTGCTGATACAACTCTCAGATTGTGGCACTAACCTCAAGTGTTAGTCGGGTGGGTTATGTGGGGCGTGGAGTGTGTGTGTGTGTGTGCGCGCGCGCGCGAGTGTGTGTGCATTCGTGCGAGTGTATGTGTGTGTGTGTGTGATGTACGCGCGGGTGTGTACGTGTGTGTGTGTGTGTGTGTGTGTGTGTGGGTGTGTACGTGGTGTGTGTGTGTGTGTGGTGTGGTGTGGTGTGTGTGTGGTGAGTGTGTGTGGTGTGTCGTGTGTGTTGTTCTTTTTTTTGTGTGCAAAGCGAGAGAGAGACAGACAAAGAGAGTGAGAAGAGAGAGAGAGAGAGAAACAAGGGAGAGAGAAAAGACAGAGACAAGAGAGAGAGAGAGAAAAGACAGAGACAAGAGAGAGAGAGAGAGACGGAGTGGAAGGGAAGACAGCCGGGTAGCTTGGGGGTCCGGGTGATGGTCGTTTAGCCGGCAGGCGGTCTTTGCGGTCGTGTCCACGCCGCCCTCCTTACGAACTATTGGTCACGAGTCCATTTTGCTTGACGTCCACGGAAGTGAGATGGCTTATTAGGGACGGGGGCAGGGGGGAAGGGACGAAAGAGTGAAGGCTCCACCGCGGATACTGGTCACTGCCTAACGCACGCCTGCAATGGTGTGGGAGGGGGGGGGGGCGTTGCTACCAGCACCACTTAGCGAGCAGGAGATGACGAAGACAAATTTGAAAGAGACTGCCAGTGCCACACCGCAGCTATCATGCTTGGTTTCCATCGTATAAAAGCGAGACAATGTGCAAAGTTTTCGCGCAAAGTTTCCATCAACATTTGGAAACGTTTCAATGTTGATGGAAACTTTGCGCAATAGTTGTTTTATTTCGCAAAACACGAGTTTTTAAAAACAATTCTGCAAACAGATCGGTATGGTGACAAAATACTACTACAGAAACGTATCTGCAAACAGAGCGATATGATGAGATAAGTAATACTACAGAAACGTGTCTGCAAACAGAGCGATATGATGAGATAATTAATACTACACAAACGTCGAACGACCCAAATTCTTGGCGGCAACAAAGGACAGCACACGTATCATTTCCACAAGTGACGTGCTTTCGACGATTTTAGTTTTTTGCTTCTTCTTTTTCTTTTTTTCTTTTTCTTTTTCCTGGCAGTGTTTTGGTCCGACCTTTGTCTGGGAAAGGTCACAACGTCCCTGTTACGACTGGGACATGTGAGTGTTGTGACGTAACGTGTGCTCTCTCTGTCTCGTATGTCGTGTGGGGATGGGGGGGGGGGGGGGGGGGGGGGTACGTACGTGTGTGTGTGTACGTGTTGTGTGTGTGTACGTGTTGTGTTGTGTGTGTACGTGTTGTGTGTGTGTACGTGTGTGTGTGTGTGTGTGTGTGTGTACGTGTTGTGTGTGTGTGTACGTGTGTGTGTGTGTACGTGTTGTGTGTGTGTACGTGTTGTGTGTGTGTGCGTGAGTCATGTTCTCAGCTCGTGCCTGACGTGGTGGCTGTTGCGTACGTTAGCGTGACTGTCCATCCATCCCGTGCTGTTGCGTACGTTAGCGTGACTGTGTCCATCCATCCCGTGCTGTTGCGTACGTTAGCGTGACTGTCCATCCATCCCGTGCTGTTGCGTACGTTAGCGTGACTGTGTCCATCCATCCCGTGCTGTTGCGTACGTTAGCGTGACTGTGTCCATCCATTCCGTGCTGTTGCGTACGTTAGCGTGACTGTGTCCATCCATCCCGTGCTGTTGCCTGCTCCACGCTCCGCCAGCGCTGTAGGCCCAGCACCTGCCGGCCACTGGAGCAGTCAGTCCCATCACAGACACTACACTACACTACACTTGCTGCAGTCAGTCCCATCAGAGACACTACACTTCACTACACTACACTGCACTACACTTGCTGCAGTCAGTCCCATCACAGACACTACACTACACTTCAGTACACTGCACTGCTCTACACTTACTGTAGTCACTCCCATCAGGGACACTACACTGCACTACACTACACTACACTACACTATACTACACTGTTCTACATTGCACTACACTGCACTGCACTGCACTTGCTGTAGTCAGTCCCATCAGAGACACTACACTACACTTGTAGTCAGTCAGATCAGACACTACACTACACTGATGTAGTCAGTCAGATCAGACACTACACTACACTGATGTAGTCAGTCAGATCAGACACTACACTTGCTGTAGTCAGTCAGATCAGACACTACACTACACTGGCTGTAGTCAGTCAGATCAGACACTACACTACACTGGCTGTAGTAAGTCAGGTCAGACACTACACTACACTTGCTGTAGTCATTCAGATCAGACACTACACTACACTGGCTGTAGTCAGTCAGATCAGACACTACACTGGCTGTAGTAAGTCAGGTCAGACACTACACTACACTTGCTGTAGTCATTCAGATCAGACACACACTACACTGGCTGTAGTCAGTCAGATCAGACACTACACTACACTGGCTGTAGTCAGTCTGACCAGACACTTACACGTACACTGGCTGTAGTCAGTCAGATCAGACACTACACTACACTGGCTGTAGTCAGTCAGATCAGACACTACACTACACTGGCTGTAGTCAGTCAGATCAGACACTACACTACACTGGCTGTAGTCAGTCAGATCAGACACTACACTACACTGGCTGTAGTCAGTCAGATCAGACACTACACTACACTGGCTGTAGTCAGTCAGTCAGACACTACACTACACTGGCTTGTAGTCAGTCAGACACTACATCATGGCTGTGAGTCAGTCAGATCAACACTGGCTGTGAAGTCAGTCAGACAAACACTGGCTGTAGTCAGTCAGATCAGACACTGGCTGTAGTCAGTCAGATCAGACACTGGCTGTAGTCAGTCAGATCAGACACTGGCTGTATCAGTCAGATCAGACACTGGCTGTAGTCAGTCAGATCAGACACTGGCTGTGGTCAGTCAGATCAGACACTGGCTGTGGTCAGTCAGATCAGACACTGGCTGTGGTCAGTCAGATCAGACACTGGCTGTAGTCAGTCAGTCAGACAAATGGCTGTGTCAGTCAGATCAGACACTGGCTGTAGATCAGTAGTCAGACACTGGCTGTATCACGTCAGATCAGACACTGGCTGTGAGTCAGTAGATCAGACACTGGCGTAGCAGTCAGATCAGAATGGGTGTAATCAGTCAGATCAGACACTGGCTGTAGTACAGTCAGACGGAGACCGGGAGAGGACAGCCCAGCTTCAACCCTGGGGCGGGTCAGCGGGACGTCAGGACGGGGAGAGCTGACCACAGCCAACAGCCAACCCCAGTGGCAGAGGAGGGCAGGGTAGCAGCAAGGTAACGGTCAGGACGGGGAGAGCTGACCACAGCCAACAGCCACCCCAGTGGCAGAGGAGGGAAGGGTAGCAGCAAGGTAACGGTCAGGACGGGGAGAGCTGACCACAGCCAACAGCCAACCCCAGTGGCAGAGGAGGGCAGGGTAGCAGCAAGGTAACGGTCAGGACGGGGAGAGCTGACCACAGCCAACAGCCAACCCCAGTGGCAGAGGAGGGCAGGGTAGCAGCAAGGTAACGGTCAGGACGGGGAGAGCTGACCACAGCCAACAGCCAACCCCAGTGGCAGAGGAGGGCAGGGTAGCAGCAAGGTAACGGTCAGGACGGGGAGAGCTGACCACAGCCAACAGCCAACCCCAGTGGCAGAGGAGGGCAGGGTAGCAGCAAGGTAACGGTCAGGACGGGGAGAGCTGACCACAGCCAACAGCCAACCCCAGTGGCAGAGGAGGGCAGGGTAGCAGCAAGGTAACGGTCAGGACGGGGAGAGCTGACCACAGCCAACAGCCAACCCCAGTGGCAGAGGAGGGCAGGGTAGCAGCAAGGTAACGGTCAGGACGGGGAGAGCTGACCACAGCCAACAGCCAACCCCAGTGGCAGAGGAGGGCAGGGTAGCAGCAAGGTAACGGTCAGGACGGGGAGAGCTGACCACAGCCAACAGCCAGCCCCAGTGGCAGAGGAGGGCAGGGTAGCAGCAAGGTAACGGTCAGGACGGGGAGAGCTGACCACAGCCAACAGCCAGCCCCAGTGGCAGAGGAGGGCAGGGTAGCAGCAAGGTAACGGTCAGGACGGGGAGAGCTGACCACAGCCAACAGCCAGCCCCAGTGGCAGAGGAGGGCAGGGTAGCAGCAAGGTAACGGTCAGGACGGGGAGAGCTGACCACAGCCAACAGCCAGCCCCAGTGGCAGAGGAGGGCAGGGTAGCAGCAAGGTAACGGTCAGGACGGGGAGAGCTGACCACAGCCAACAGCCAGCCCCAGTGGCAGAGGAGGGCAGGGTAGCAGCAAGGTAACGGTCAGGACGGGGAGAGCTGACCACAGCCAACAGCCAGCCCCAGTGGCAGAGGAGGGCAGGGTAGCAGCAAGGTAACGGTCAGGACGGGGAGAGCTGACCACAGCCAACAGCCAGCCCCAGTGGCAGAGGAGGGCAGGGTAGCAGCAAGGTAACGGTCAGGACGGGGAGAGCTGACCACAGCCAACAGCCAGCCCCAGTGGCAGAGGAGGGCAGGGTAGCAGCAAGGTAACGGTCAGGACGGGGAGAGCTGACCACAGCCAACAGCCAGCCCCAGTGGCAGAGGAGGGCAGGGTAGCAGCAAGGTAACGGTCAGGACGGGGAGAGCTGACCACAGCCAACAGCCAGCCCCAGTGGCAGAGGAGGGCAGGGTAGCAGCAAGGTAACGGTCAGGACGGGGAGAGCTGACCACAGCCAACAGCCAACCCCAGTGGCAGAGGAGGGCAGGGTAGCAGCAAGGTAACGGTCAGCGAGACAGCCACACCACACTGATGGGTTAAGCTAAGGGGCCGGTGGACGTAAAGTAAGGGGCAGGTGGACGTTAAAGTAAGGGGCAGGTGGACGTGTTAAACTAAGGGGCCGGTGGACGTTAAAGTAAGGGGCCGGTGGACGTTAAAGTAAGGGGCCGGTGGACGTGTTAAACTAAGGGGCGGTGGACGTTAAAGTAAGGGGCCGGTTGGCGTGTTAAAGTAAGGGGCCGGTTGGCGTGTTAAAGTAAGGGGACCGGTGGACGTTAAAGTAAGGGCCGGGGGGGGGGTAAAAGGTAAGCTTAACAAACACTACGCTCGATGCGTGGCATGCGAAATTCGGCTCTCCTTCCCCCCCTTCCTTTGTTGTCGTTGTTGTTGTTCCTTACTGTTGCGATGGTCCTTACAAGATCTAATATTGGTCCTTACAAGGTCCTTATTTGGCCCTAGTCCAAGTCGCTGGGAACCATGGACCGTTGGCACCACACGTCCGCAGCCACTGGTCCACGACTGGCATCGCGCGGATATACACATCTGGTTCCATTCACTATAGTTACCGTTATTGTCAGTTAGAGCTGCTGAAAATCTTCCTTGGGCACACTTTAGTTCTTGGGCACGTAACACCGTTGGTGATCAATACAGGCACTACTTTAGCTCTTGGGCACGTGACACCGTTGGTGATCAATACAGGCACTACTTTAGTTCTTGGGCACGTGACACCGTTGGTGATCAATACAGGCACTACTTACTAAGACAGCGTGTCTCAGTTTCGTCGTCGCTGCCATTATCTTCTCTGCCGTCACGCTGGACTGGTGTCAGTCCAGACTGAACACGTCATGATCCACTCTGCGAATGAGCAGACGTCGCCTCTGTTTCTACGACCTGCTCTCCTCCTGCTTAACTTGTTTCACCTCATCGTCCTGTCCATTTTCCATATGCACTGACTGTGACAAAAGTGGGCGCCAGCTTCACTCGCTGCATTTCTCTCACCTGGCTGACTGGGGCGCGCGGGTCACTGTGCCCTTTGTGATGGTATGAGGAGAGGAGGAAGAAGAAGAGGGCCTGGTCTCAGTCCCACCCGTAACGTAACTACCGCCGTGTCGTTGTGCTGGGGCCGGCTGTGTCCTCCCGTTTCTGACGTTGTCGTCTTCCCACAGGCCTCTTACTGGGATCCTGTGCCTCGCTACATCCACCTGGTCAGTTCCACCATCCCTTCCCTACCTCTTTACCTGGTCAGTTCCACCAGCCCTTCCCTGCCACCTGGTCAGTTCCACCATCCCTTCCCTACCTGTTTACCTGGTCAGTTCCACCAGCCCTTTCCTACCACCTGGTCAGTTCCACCAGCCCTTCCCTACCTCTTTACCTGGTCAGTTCCACCATCCCTTCCCTGCCACCTGGTCAGTTCCACCAGCCCTTCCCTACCTCTTTACCTGGTCAGTTCCACCAGCCCTTCCCTACCACCTGGTCAGTTCCACCAGCCCTTCCCTACCACCTGGTCAGTTCCACCAGCCCTTCCCTACCACCTGGTCAGTTCCACCAGCCCTTCCCTACCTGTTTACCTGTTTACCTGGTCAGTTCCACCAGCCCTTCGCTACCTGTTTACCTGGTCAGTTCCACCAGCCCTTCCCTACCTGTTTACCTGGTCAGTTCCACCAGCCCTTCCCTGCCACCTGGTCAGTTCCACCAGCCCTTCCCTACCTCTTTACCTGGTCAGTTCCACCAGCCCTTCCCGGCCACCTGGTCAGTTCCACCAGCCCTTCCCTACCTGTTTACCTGGTCAGTTCCACCAGTCATTCCTTACCTGTTTATCTGGTCAGTTCCACCAGCCCTTCCCTACCACCTGGTCAGTTCCGCCAGCCCTTCCCTGCCACCTGGTCAGTTCCGACAGCCCTCCCTGCCCGTTTACCTGGTCAGTTCCGGCGGCCCTTCCCTACCTGTTTACCTGGTCATCTCCTCCTGGTCAGTTCCACCAGCCCTTCCCTACCACCTGGTCAGTTCCACCAGCCCTTCCCTAAGTTCCACCAACCCTTCCTTCCTGTTTACCTGGTCAGTTCCGGCGGCCCTTCCCTACCTGTTTACCTGGTCAGCTCCGCTTGGTCCGTTCCACCAGCCCTTCTCTACCACCTGGTCAGTTCCACCAGCCCTTCCTTCCTGTTTACCTGGTCAGTTTCGGCGGCCCTTCCCTAACTGTTTACCTGGTCAGCTCCGCCTGGTCAGTTCCACCAGCCCTTCCCTACCACCTGGTCTGTTCCACCGGCCATTTCCTACCTGTTTACCTGTTACCAGGTCTGATGAGCAAGCCATTCCTTACCTGTTTACCTGGTCAGCTAGCAAGCCCTTCCCTACCTGATTACCTGGTCAGCTAGCGAGCCCTTCCCTACCTGTTTACCTGGTCAGCTAGCGAGCCCTTCCCTACCTGTTTACCTGGTCAGCTAGCGAGCCCTTCCCTACCTGTTTACCTGGTCAGCTAGCGAGCCCTTCCCTACCTGTTTACCTGGTCAGCTAGCGAGCCCTTCCCTACCTGTTTACCTGGTCAGCTAGCGAGCCCTTCCCTACCTGTTTACCTGGTCAGCTAGCGAGCCCTTCCCTACCTGTTTACCTGGTCAGCTAGCGAGCCCTTCCCTACCTGTTTACCTGGTCAGGTAGCGAGCCCTTCCCTACCTGTTTACCTGGTCAGCTAGCGAGCCCTTCCCTACCTGTTTACCTGGTTAGCTAGCGAGTCCTTCCCTACCTGTTTACCTGGTTAGCTAGCAAGCCCTTCCCTACCTGCCTACCTTTCGCTGCCCCTGGCCGCCTCTGACACTTGTCAAACTGTTTACGTTAACTAGCTTTCAATGCCGGGTTCAAGCAGGTGGAAAGACTTGGGGATGTTGTGAATGGCGACGTTCCGCTTGGGAGGTCCACGGGCCTCATCCGGTCACGGGTGGGCGACTTTTAACGATGAGCAACACCTTCGCCTGACTGGGCTGGAGACGTTTTGGGTCGTTCGTCAGTCTCCTCCACTTACTGATCTTGTTCTCTTTCTTTCTACCCTCCCCCCCCCCCCCCCCCCCCCCGCCCCACCCCCCACATACCTTGTCTTTGTGTGTGTGGTGTGTGTGTGTGTGTGTGTGTGACACATACGCTGCAATCCTTCTGCTGACCCCCCCTCCCCTCCTCCCCCCGCACAAGTTGACTATATAATATATAGTTTGTGCTGCTACTTGTACTGATAGAGCTTCCTCCCCACCCCACCCCCATACACACAGCCACACATCTATGGATTCAAACTGGGGTGTGCTGTGTGCCACTCGCTCTCCTCCCCAGCAGGTGGGGGATGGGGGGGGGGGGGTGACACGCATGGCTGGGGACGGCACGGTGAGGCCGTCACGGGTGATTTGAGTCCCAGATAATGGAGCGCACCATGACAGGCTCGGTAGGTCGTCGGTCGACGGAGAACCGCCAGTAGATGCGTGATACCCGTATCTGGGTACCCGTAGATGTCTGTGATACCCGTATCTGGGCACCAGTAGATGTGTGTGATACCTGTAGCTGGGCACCAGTAGATGTGTGTGATACCTGTAGCTGGGCACCAGGAGATGTGTGTGATACCTGTAGCTGGGCACCAGGTAGATGTGTGTGATACCTGTAGCTGGGCACCAGGAGATGTGATGTGATACCTGTAGCTGGGCACCAGTAGATGTGTGTGATACCTGTAGCTGGGCACCAGGAGATGTGTGTGATACCTGTAGCTGGGCACCAGGAGATGTGTGTGATACCTGTAGCTGGGCACCAGTAGATGTGTGTGATACCTGTAGCTGGGCACCAGTAGATGTGTGTGATACCTGTAGCTGGGCACCAGGAGATGTGTGTGATACCTGTAGCTGGGCACCAGGAGATGTGTGTGATACCTGTAGCTGGGCACCAGGAGATGACTGCCATACCTACATCCCCGGAGGCTGGCCCCACGCCTTGAGACGCCTGCCTCGTGTCCAGCCGTGACCAGTCCTGTCTGGCCTGGTCAGCCCCGTGTCGTCACCGTCGCTGCCTTTTGTCAAGCTGACCGGCTGGGAGTAGCACTGTGGCGGTGGTGGACGGCGTTGGTGGTGGTGACGACAACGTAGAAGATGTGAGGCTGTTGTCTCTGATCTACTGGGCTGGTCAGCGGTGTGGTCCGGTGACCAACTGTGTGCTGTTGTCTCTGATGGCCAGTGGTGTGGTCCGGTGACCAACTGTGAGCTGTTGTTTCTGTGATCTACTGGGCTGGTCAGCGGTGTGGTCCGGTGACCAGTGTGTGCTGTTGTCTCTGATGGTCAGCGGTGTGGTCCGGTGACCAGTGTGTGCTGTTGTCTCTGTGATCTACTGGCTGTCCAGCGGTGTGGTCCGGTGACCAGTGTGTGCTGTTGTCTGTGATCTACTGGCTGTCCAGCGGTGTGGTCCGGTGACCAGTGTGTGAAGCGCGGTTAGCGTGCTGGGTGCAGTTTCAGTGTGGGGGGTTTTCTCGCTCAAGATGCCGTGTGACTTGTAAGTAGGTTTAAACCATGCGTTCAGTTTGGTGAAGATTTTGTTTTGCTTCCTCCTTTGTACGTCTCTGTTTCAGTGGCCCTGGGCGCGTTCTGTGAATGTGAGTTTTGCGCGCTGTGTGAATGGACGTTACACGACTGGCGCAGGGCTGCTCCTGTGGTCGTGTGGCGGCCAGATAGTTCCTAGCTAGTCGGCTGGCTGGTTGGTCGGTTGGTTGGTTGGCTGGTTGGTTGGTCGGCTGGTTGGTTGGTTGGTGGGTGGGTGGGTGCAGGTCCCGTGTGTGTGGTGTGGCCGAGGACACGAAGAAAGGCGTAGGGTGGTCTGCTGCTGTTGCCTGTTACAGTGAAGCAGCGTCTGTAGCCTGTTACAGTGAAGCAGCGTCTGTTGCCTGTTACAGTGAAGCAGCGTCTGTTGCCTGTTACAGTGAAGCAGCGTCTGTTGCCCAGCGTCTGTTGCCTGTTACAGTGAAGCAGCGTCTGTTGCATGTTACAGTGAAGCAGCGTCTGTTGCCTGTTACAGTGAAGCAGCGTCTGTTGCCTGTTACAGTGAAGCAGCGTCTGTTGCCTGTTACAGTGAAGCAGCGTCTGTAGCGGTCGGTTGGCGAGTTGCTTTCCTTGTTGTGGGCATCCGGAACTTCGTCGTGGGAAAAAGCAAAGTGACGATGTTGCTATTGGTACAGACCGGTGTAGCTTCTCCTTCGCTTCGCCCTGATATAACCCCAATGGTTGACCGGGCGTAAAACACCCAGTTACTTACTTACTTCTTCTTCGGTGCTTGTTCGGCGAGTTGGTTGGTTGTGGGTGTTAGCAACTGCAGTCTGCACTGTGGGAAAGGAAGCGATGAAGAGGACGTGACGGTGTCGCCGGCCACTGCCGCTGAGGTCACAGACTGGTGAGTAACCGCTCCTTTGGTGGTCCTTGGCCCACCAGGGGGATTCGGCTGGACTTCGTGGCTGGAAGTTAGTCAGATTTTTTTTTAATGAAAAAGAGCAGTGAGTAGACCTCACGGCACTGCCGCTTACTGGTACTGTACAATTTCTTCTTCGTTTGTTTGTTTGTTTGTTTGTTTGTTTGTGTTCCTTCTTCCTGCTGGTCGGGACTCCGGCCTTTCAGGTCGGGCCGTCGTCGGACGGTCAGCCAGCGGGAGTCTGGGGACTTGCTTCTGCATCTCGTCTGTTTCCTCACCGGCCGTTGTCTATTTCCCCGCCGGCCGTCGTCTGTTTCCTCACCGGCCGTCGCTGAGAGAGGGTGGAGGGAATGGTGTCCAGCGCTGGCCGGGCTTCCTGTGCGCCTGGGGACCAGTTGGGGCGGAACACTATCACTCACAGTTCCTTTGACTTCTTCTTCTTGTTGATTGTTCAGAACGAAAGGGAGTTCACATCGCGCTCCCCATTGTTTCCGGTCCCCGGTTTGGGTGTAGGCGCTTTGTCTGTTTCCTGGCGTTTTGTTCGCGGTCGTGTTTTTAACGGGAAGTCAGATGAAGTCATTGCCATATACGGTCAGTAACGTTGTTACAATGTCTACCCCCCCCCCCCCCCAATTCTTTGTTTGTTTTTCTGTCATAATCCCCCCCCCCCCCCCCCCCCATTCTTTATTTGTTTTTCTGTCATAAGGACTGTTGTGAAACAGGGCGACACGGCCAGCGAGCCTTCAGTCATATCGCCCCTTCCCAGTGGAATGCCCTGTCCTGGAACATCAGGACTTATTCATTCTTTCCGATCGACTGTCACAGCACACTTATTAAATTGTCATTGTAAATCTCTCTCTCTCTCTCTCTCTCTCTCTCTCTCTCTCTCTCTCTCTCTCTCTCTCTCTCTCTCTCTCTCTCTCTCTCTCAGCTTAACTTATTGTGCTTCTAACGGTGCGCGTGTGTGAATTTTTTCTCTCCGCTGTAGCGTGCGTATTCTTGCGTGGGAGTTTTGTTTGTTTTTAACGCACTTTCATTTATTCAAAGTTGGGGGGAAACTGAGCTCTTTTTTTCCGGCCTGAAAAGTTGGGGGAAAATGGCGTATTTGGCCAAGGCCTTGAAAAGCTGGTGAGTTTCACGGTAATGGGCAAGAGATCATGTGCCGAAGGGGGACTGGGAAGACGAAATGCCGGGCGGGCAAACGGATGGCCGATAAAGGAAATTGCCATGTTTAGCCTGAAACCACGCCCGGACCTGGTTCAGGTCGCCCGTCGTGACAGCATTGCACTGGTGTCTGTCACTGAACAGCCCCTTCAGCTGGTCTGAGGAAAGGCGGTTAAAGTTGGAGAATTTTGAAGTCGAAATCCTGTACGCTGTCTGCTCTTCTGTGGATTGCTCCGCCTCCCTGGAGGCCGAGGACTGAAGACGTGTGACACTCACATTCAGTGTCACTTTGCTGTCCGTGCTGACCACACTACATGCCCCCACACACTACATGCCCCCACACACTACATGCCCCCACACACTACATGCCCCCACACACTACATGCACACACGCACTACATGCCCCCACACACTACACGCACACATGCCCACACATACTACGGGCACTACACATGCCCACACACTACATAATAATAATAATAATAGATCACTTTTGTATAGCGCTATTCTCTGGTGTACCCAAACTCACTGCTTTAAACTCACTACATACCCACAGACTACATGCCCACACAGACTACATACACACAAAGACTACATGCTCACACACTACTACATGCCGACAGACTACATGCACACACAGACTACATGCCCACAAAGACTACAGGCACACACGTACTACATGCCCCCACACACCACATGCCCACACAGACTACATGCCCACAGACCCTACATGCCCCCACAGAACCCCAAAAATTGCCCACAAAAAGCCCCCCAAAAACCCCCAAATTGCCCACAGATACCAAAATTTCCCCCCCCAAAAAGACCCTACATGCCCACAGACCACATGCCCACATAGACTACATGCCCACAGACCACATGCCCACAGACCACATGCCCACATAGACTACATGCCCATAGACTACATGCCCATAGACTACATGCCCACAGACCACATGCCCACATAGACTACATGCCCACAGACTACATGCCCACAGACTACATGCCCACACAGACTACATGCCCACAGACTACATGCCCACAGACTACATGCCCACACAGACTACATCCCCAAAACACAGCCCCCCTACATGCCCACACAGACTACATGCCCACAGACTACATGCCCACACAGACTACATGCCCACAGACTACATGCCCACACAGACTACATGCCCACAGACTACATGCCCACACAGACTACATGCCCACAGACTACATGCCCACAGACTACATGCCCACACAGACTACATGCCCACACAGACACTGCAGGTCCACACGCGGAGGGAAGTGTGTGCACGCGACAGTGCAGACGGAGTGAGTGCCTGTCTGCTAGCACAGCTGACACGGGGCTGGTGCTAGCGGAGTTCGCCACACTTCCTTCCCACCTATCTCATTACACTTTCTGCCCCGCTCTCAAAACGCCTACAGCGCTCTGCTAGTTGACATACTCATTTACAACCCCCCCCCCCCCCCCCCCCCCCCCCCCCCCTGTCGGGCCTGCTGACCGTGCCGCCCTATTTCCGTAGCTCGGTGCCAGGCAAAGCGGAGTCGGGAGTGTCGGCAGCACAGCGCGCTCTTGGCCCGTGTTTATCAAGGGTGCGCTTCAGGAAAAGTCGTATAAATGGAAGACATACGTAGGTATGACTTTACTGACGAACGCAGGCTTGCGTGGGCTTCTGCTGTCAGTGTGGAGCGAAGCTATACTTCGATTCTTCGTCGGTGGTGTCCGGGTGTGTTACTGTAGCGCCAGTGACACACATTTACATACACGTCAACTGAGCGTTCGCGGACTTCGGTGGTGGAGAAGGTGTTGTTGATTCTCTGGTGTCGTCGCCGAGTGTTTGTCGGTCCTTTCTGATTTTGAATGGAGTAAGTTCTCGGAGCACGTAGATTTCTTCGTGGTTTCATTCGGAAAGAGGTCTTCTAATCAATCGTAAGTAGCCAGATCGATTTTCTTTATCAACCCCCCCACCCCCCACCCCCAGTGTTTGCAAGTAAGGAACCTGTTCAGTGCGTTCAGCTTAGTACCTGTGAAGGGTTACAGAAATAGTAAGTAAACATGGTGCTTAACGTTCACAGAAACCATAAGGCTTATTAAGGACGGGAGGGTTACAGAAATAGTAAGTAAACATGGTGCTTAACGTTCACAGAAACCATAAGGCTTATTAAGGACGGGAGGGTTACAGAAACGAACGAGTGCTGACTTCATGAGGACTGGTGTTGGGGAGGACTCGATTGGTGTTGGGGAGGACTCGATTGGTGTTGGGGAAGACTCGATTGGTGTTGGGGATGAGTGGACTCTGTCACCGTTGCTGCCACCGGCTTGTCCAGTCAGTCCGCCGTGTCAGAGCTTTGCTGTCGTCTGCTGTGTGTTGTTGACGTCTGTCCTTCACTAACACCCTGACTTAGCTCTGTGTTGTGCACGTCTGTCCTTCACTAACACCCTGACTTAGCTCTGTGTTGTGCACGTCTGTCCTTCACTAACACCCTGACTTAGCTCTGTGTTGTGCACGTCTGTCCTTTGCTAACACCCTGACTTAGCTCTGTGTTGTGCACGTCTGTCCTTCGCTAACACCCTGACTTAGCTCTGTGTTGTGCACGTCTGTCCTTCGCTAACACCCTGACTTAGCTCTTTGTTGTGCACGTCTGTCATTTGCTAACACCCTGACTTAGCTCTGTGTTGTGCACGTCTGTCCTTCACTGGCTCTGACCAGTCACTGAAAGCCCTGTGTTGTGCAAGTCTGTCTTTAGCTCTGTCTGGTCCGTCACTGGAAGCTGTGTTGTGCAGGTCTGTTGTTAGCTCTGTCTGGTCAGTCACTGAAAGCTGTGTTGTGCAGGTCTGTTGTTAGCTCTGTCTGGTCCGTCACTGGAAGCTGTGTTGTGCAGGTCTGTTGTTAGCTCTGTCTGGTCCGTCACTGGAAGCTGTGTTGTGCAGGTCTGTTGTTAGCTCTGTCTGGTCAGTCACTGAAAGCTGTGTTGTGCAGGTCTGTTGTTAGCTCTGTCTGGTCCGTCACTGAAAGCTGTGTTGTGCAGGTCTGTTGTTAGCTCTGTCTGGTCGTCACTGAAACTGTGTTGTGCAGGTCTGTTGTTAGCTCTGTCTGGTCAGTCACTGAAGCTGTGTTGTGCAGGTCTGTTGTTAGCTCTGTCTGGTCAGTCACTGGAAGCTGTGTTGTGCAGGTCTGTTGTTAGCTCTGTCTGGTCAGTCACTGGAAGCTGTGTTGTGCAGGTCTGTTGTTAGCTCTGTCTGGTCAGTCACTGGAAGCTGTGTTGTGCAGGTCTGTTGTTAGCTCTGTCTAGTCAGTCACTGGAAGCTGTGTTGTGCAGGTCTGTTGTTAGCTCTGTCTAGTCAGTCACTGGAAGCTGTGTTGTGCAGGTCTGTTGTTAGCTCTGTCTGGTCAGTCACTGGAAGCTGTGTTGTGCAGGTCTGTCTTTCACTAACACCCTGACTTAACTCTGACCAGTCCGTCAGTGGGTAACGTTAGACTGAAAAGTTCCATCCTGGAGTCCACCCCCACCCCCCCCCCCCCTTCCGTCTGTCTACTGATCTCCCATCCCCATCCACCCACCCCCCCCCCCCCCCCCCCCCCAGCACACACACTCTCTCTCTCTCTGTGCCCACAGCTGTATGTGTGTGTGTGACAATGAGTGTGTGTGTTTGTATGTAGGCATGTTTCTCTCTCAGCCCCCCCCCCCCCCCCCCACCCACCCCCTCCCCCTCCACCTCTCCGCAAGTTGCTTGTGTTGTCCAAGCGGTGACAAGAGCGGAGTTCAGAGTTCAGATTGATCACTTTCTTGGAGCTTTTGCACAGTGCTGCCACGCAGTAAAGCTCTTCAGCTGATAATCACTCTCCCCTGTTTAGCTCATAGAGCCTGGCTTAGCTCATAGTGTGGCTTACCTCACAGAACGTGGCTTACCTCATAGAACGTGGCTTACCTCATAGAGCGTGACTTACCTCTTAGAGCGTGACTTACCGCTTTGAGAGCGGTTTACAACCCAGTCGTCGCTTGTGGCGGTGACTGCAGGGCCAGACTGTGCCGTGCTGACTGCAGGGCCAGACTGTGCTGACTGTGCTGTGCTGACTGCAGGGCCAGGCTGTGCTGACTGCAGGGCCAGACTGTGCTGACTTCGTCTACTCCCGGGTTGCGATTGGGGATGTGTGTGCGACTGCAGGGCCAGGCGGGTATTGCGTCTCTGCGGGAGGCTTTCTGACTGTGCTGTGCTGACGCAGGGGCCGGGGGACTCGGGGGAGGCTTCACCCACTCCCACTTCGACTGCAGGGCCAGCTGTGCTGACTGGGGGGGTGTGCTGACTGCAGGGCCAGGCTGTGCTGACTGTGCTGTGCTGACTGCAGGGCCAGGCTGTGCTGACTGTGCTGTGCTGACTGCAGGGCCAGGCTGTGCTGACTGCAGGGCCAGGCTGTGCTGACTGCAGGGCCAGACTGTGCTGTGCTGTGCTGACTGCAGGGCCAGCAGTGCTGTGCTGACTGCAGGGCCAGGCTGTGCTGACTGTGCTGTGCTGACTGCAGGGCCAGGCTGTGCTGACTGCGGGGCCCAGACTGTGCTGACTGCAGGGCCAGACTGTGCTGTGCTGTGCTGACTGCAGGGCCAGGCTGTGCTGACTGCAGGGCCAGACTGTGCTGTGACTGCAGGGCCAGGCTGTGCTGACTGCTGTGGCCGGGGCCGCTGTGCTGACTGCAGGGCCAGGCTGTGCTGACTGCAGGGCCAGGCTGTGCTGACTGCAGGGCCAGGCTGTGCTGACTGGCTGTGCTGACTGCAGGGCCAGACTGTGCTGACTGCAGGGCCAGGCTGTGCTGACTGCAGGGCCAGGCTGTGCTGTAGGAAGTAACTGCTCACTCTGGGTCCCGCCCCAACAGCTCCAACCAGTGTCAGTAACCGTAGGGGCAGTGAGAGGCATCATTTCGATTCCGTCCTGTGACTTGTGTCGTCCAGCGTGAAGCCAGTGTCAGGGGTACCTCGATTCCGTCCTGTGACTTGTGTCGTCCAACGTGAAGCCAGTGTCAGGGGTACCTCGATTCCGTCCTGTGACTTGTGTCGCCCAAAGCGTGAAGCCAGTGTCAGGGGTACCTCGATTCCGTCCTGTGACTTGTGTCGTCCAACGTGAAGCCAGTGTCAGGGGTACCTCGATTCCGTCCTGTGACTTGTGTCGTCCAGCGTGAAGCCGGTGTCAGGGGTACCTCGATTCCGTCCTGTGACTTGGGTCGGTACTTAGGGGCATATATATCTTTGCCTAGCATGAGTTGCGCTCACTGACTACTTCAGTGACTGTGCCTACTCCTCAGTGTCCGCTGCGCACGTCGTGGGCCGGTTTGGCCCAGCGTGGCCGATTGTGGCGATACGCTGGTACGCAGACGGATGTCGGTTCCAGTCCAGCTTCGGCTCTCTTCTCGCTCAGAAAATGACAACGGAAAATGTATTACATCGTCAGTAAGGGAAACCGATAGCTCTAGCTGGTTACCAGTCTACCGAGCTGGTTAAGATTGTGTCAGTAACTCGGGTGATCTGATGTCCGTGAAGACCCTTTCTGGATGTTTTACACAGCAGTTATGGATCGAGGGGACGGGTTGAGGGCTGTAGTTGGGAGAGGCAGACAGTTGTGTCTGCAGCCAAAGACCTACAGCTACTGTTTAATGTTTTACAGTCTGTGCTGGAAATGCCTCCCACCCCCGGCCCTTACAAAACACCGCCCGTCCGGTCACCGCTCACGTGCATTGACTTGGACACACACACACACACACACACGCGCGCGCGCGCGCACGCACACACACACAAACGTATATACGCATACACGCGCTCATATACACACACACACACACACGCACACACACACACACACACACGCACGCACGCACGCACGCACGCAGGCACGCACGCACACACACACGCATATACACATACACACGCATATACACATACACACGCACACACACACACACACACACACACACACACACACACACACACACACACACACACACACACAACACACACACACACACACACACACACTTTGCGAGCAGTGTCAAATTAGTGTCCATTCTACACAGAGGGCCTACGACGAGCGAGTTGTTGTCAGTCAGTGACGTCAGTAGGACTGACGTAGTGAGCGCAGACTGTGGCGGTGTCAGTGTTTTCTTTGTGCGTCACTTGAATGGGGCTACTGTCGTGGTGCGCGGGGCTGAAAAGCGGGGTGGGGGTAGGCAGGCAGAAAGGGTAGGTACCCGCTGCAACAGGTCACGGGGTGGAGGTAGGCAGGCAGAAAGGGTAGGTACCCGCTACAACAGGTCACGGAGCTGATACCTGTACTTTACGGTTCTGGGGTAGGCTACCGTGTTTGTTTACCATGACTCATTTAGAGCCTATCTTGTCGTTTCCAGCGCAGGTTGGGTATATATTTGATCGGCTTTCTTCAGTAGTATGGCAAGTTTTTGTTTAATCCGTCCCCCCCCCTCCCCCCCCCCCCCCCCCCCCCCGCCCCTACCCGCCTTGTCCCACCGGCGGAAGCCATTCAGTGTCTTCCCTCACCTGTCCATTCTTCAATAGTACGGCAAGTTTTTGTGGACGTGAAGCAGCGAAAACTCAGGAGAAACAGAGTTAAAAACAAAGTAATGATCCGCTGTTGTTGAACTGCATGGGCTGAATCAGTGTTTCTGCCGATCCAGCCATGGGTCATCTCCCCGCCCAAGGGGCAGCATAGCCAGCTATGGGTCATCTGGGCAGCATAGCCAGCTATGGGTCATCTGCCAGTCAGCATAGCCAGCTATGGGTCATCTGCCAGTCAGCATAGCCAGCTATGGGTCATCTGCCAGTCAGCATAGCCAGCTATGGGTCATCTGCCAGTCAGCATAGCCAGCTATGGGTCATCTGCCAGTCAGCATAGCCAGCTATGGGTCATCTGCCAGTCAGCATAGCCAGCTATGGGTCATCTGCCAGTCAGCATAGCCAGCTATGGGTCGTCTGCCAGTCAGCATAGCCAGCTATGGGTCATCTGCCAGTCAGCCTAGCCAGCTATGGGACATCTGCCAGTGGGGTGGTCGGGTGGCGGTGGACCGGTGAAGTGACTGTCGGGTGGCGGTGGACCGGTGAAGTGACTGTCGGGTGGCGGTGGACCGGTGAAGTGACTGTCGGGTGGCGGTGGCCCGGTGAAGTGACTGTCGGGTGGCGGTGGCCCGCTGAAGTGACTGTCGGGTGGCGGTGGACCGCTGAAGTGACGGTCGGGTGGCGGTGGCCCGGTGAAGTGACTGTCGGGTGGCGGTGGCCCCTGTGACGTGTTGGCGCTCAGCGTGGGAACGCCGTGTCTCGTCTCGCGCCGCCCGCTGCAGCCGATGGGAGCGAGACGTTGAAAGGCGAAAGGCGGGACCCTTTCAACGTCTCGCTCACATCGGCTGCAGCTTCTCCTCGCTGGGAAGGGGTGTCACACCGACTGCACAGTCCCGTGCCGCCTACAGCCTGGCCCCTTAGGATCTCCACGTGAGAGTGAGGGGATGGGGGAGGGGGGGGGGGGGGGGGGCAGAGAGAGACGTGGAGAGGAGAGAGAGAGAGGTGAAGAGAGGGAGAGAGAGAGAGTTTGTAGTAGGTAGAATCTTTCACTATCAAGTGTGACCAGTATTCTTTGACGCCTGAAATCACGAGATCTTTGCTGAGCCGTTTGTATAACGTCCGTGAGAAAGGACCCCGATCACTGTGGTCAACAGCTACACGTGATGCTCTGTGGTCAACAGCTACACGTGGTGCTCTGTGTCAACAGCTACACGTGGTGCTCTGTGTCAACAGCTACACGTGGTACTCTGTGGTCAACAGCTACACGTGGTTCTCTGTGTCAACAGCTACACGTGGTGCTCTGTGTCAACAGCTACCTGATCGTGTCAAGTCCCTTTGAACAGTAGGTTGTCTATGTTCCCTTGTGACACAGGTCATCATGTACCCCGTGACACAGTCGTCATGTACCCGTGCACACAGCTCGTCATGTACCCCGTGACACAGCTCGTCATGTACCCCGTGACACAGCTCGTCATAGTACCCGTGACACAGCTCGTCATGTACCCCGTGACACAGCTCGTCATGTACCCCGTGACACAGCTCGTCATGTACACGTGGCATAGGTCGTCATGTACCCCGTGACACAGCTCGTCATGTACCCGTGACACAGCTCGTCATGTACCCCGTGACACAGCTCGTCATGTACCCGTGACACAGCTCGTCATGTACCCCGTGACACAGCTCGTCATGTACCCCGTGACACAGCTCGTCATGTACCCCGTGACACAGTTCGTCATGTACACGTGGCATAGGTCGTCATGTACCCCGTGACACAGCTCGTCATGTACCCCGTGACACAGCTCGTCATGTACCCCGTGACACAGCTCGTCATGTACCCCGTGACACAGTTCGTCATGTACCCCGTGACACAGTTCGTCATGTACCGTGGCAAGGTCGTCATGTACCCGTGACACAGCTCGTCATGTACCCCGTGACACAGCTCGTCATGTACCCCGTGACACAGCTCGTCATGTACCCCGTGACACAGCTCGTCATGTACCCCGTGACACAGTTCGTCATGTACACGTGGCATAGGTCGTCATGTACCCCGTGACACAGCTCGTCATGCACCCCGTGACACAGCTCGTCATGCACCCCGTGACACAGCTCGTCATGCACCCCGTGACACAGCTCGTCATGTGCCGTGTGATGCTTTCTGTGACACATCGTCGTGTACCCTGTGACACAACTCGTGTACCCTTTCGCACAACTCGCAGTGTTGGCTGTCCATTGAATGCAGCAGTAAGCATACAGGCCACACCCGTCCCTTTTGTCATCTCCCCACAACTGGCCAGGTGGGTGCCAGTGCTGAACTGTGGGATCGGTGTTCAGTTTGTCAACGTGGTGTGTTGTGTGTGTGTGTGTGTGAGAGAGAGAGAGTGTGAGTGTGTGAGAGAGAGAGAGTGTGTGTGTGTGCGTGTGCTTTTTACTTTCTGCATGCGTGTGTTTGTTTGTTTTGTTTGTTTGTTTGTTGTTGTTGTTTTTCTTCTCTTTGTTATCCCAAAGACGGCCCACGGAACAGTTGCCGATGGATGGGTTGAGGAGACGGCGCCAGTGTCACAGGCAGATTCAGACAATGTCACAGGCAGATTCAGACAATGTCACAGGCAGATTCAGACAATGTCACAGATCTCACAACTGTTTGAAAGACAACATCGGAGGGAGTGGGGTGTCTCAGAGACGGGGTTTGCAGAGGCTATGGGTTTTCCTGAGCGCCTAGACATTGTTGTGAGTTGACACAGCGACAGGTTCTTCGTTGAAGCTGACGGCGCGTGAACAGCCCGTGCGACTGAGGGGCTTAGAGCCGCTGTGAAAACATCGCCCCTTAAGCCTGGTGTCGTCGCTTCCGATCTCCTGGGTCCCCAGCAGCGCTGCTGTACGCCAAGGAGAGCTGAGTTCCCCTGCAGACGATCGTTAGCTATTCCGAGGGATGAAAGAATATGTACTGTTTGTGACAGTGGTGAGGTAGGAGATGAATTTCACTGTTTGCTTAACTGTTCCAACGAAAATGTCAAGAGAAACCGTACTAAGTATGTTGATAAATATTATACACATCATCCCAACGTGCCCAAATTTTGTAGCCTCATGAATATGACGTCAAAATCTAACAATGTTAAGCTTGCTAAATTTATTAGTTGTATCTTTGAGTTATTTTGAGTAAGCCAATAGCGAAACACAACGATTCGAACGAAAAAAATAAATATTTAATTCTTACGCCTTAGCCTTACATGTTTATAACAACTTTGATTTGTGTTTGAGCTGTTATTTTTTGCTTATATATCTATAAAGTGTGGTAGTTATTTATTAGCAGAACTCATGTACTTGTTCATAAGGAATGTCGTGTGCGAATGTAACTTCGCTTTCTAGCCCCCAGCGGCAAAAAGCTCAACAAAACCTTGAAACCTTGAAAACCTTGAAACCTTAATACCTTGAAAACCTTGAAGCTAACGTCTTCGTCTGGCTGTCACTATACAGTGTGTGGTGTTTACATGGTGTCAGTATGCAATATATATGGGGTACACGTGGGGCCTGATACAGTGTGTGGTGTTTACATGGTGTCAGTATGCAATATATATGGGGTACACGTGGGGCCTGATACAGTGTGTGGTGTTTACATGGTGTCAGTATACAATATATATGGAGTACACGTGGGGCCTGATACAGTATGTGGTTTTTACATGGTGTCAGTATGCAATAATATTATATGGTGTACACGTGGTGCCATATACAGTATGTGATGTGCGCATGGTGTCAGTATGCAATATAGGTGTACACGTGGTGTCAGTATGCAATATAGGTGTACACGTGGTGTCATGTACAGTATGTGGTGTACACATGGTGTCAGTCCGCAATATAGGTGTACACGTGGTGTCATGTATAGTATGGTGTACACGTGGTGTCATGTATAGTATGGTGTACACGTGGTGTCAGTATGCAACATACGGTGTACACGTGCTGTCATGTACAGTATGGTGTACACGTGGTGTCAGTATGCAACATATGGTGTGCACGTGGTGTCATGTACAGTATGGTGTACACGTGGTGTCAGTATGCAACATACGGTGTCCACATGGTGTCATGTACAGTATGTGGTGTACACGTGGTGTCAGTATGTGTATTGCAGACAAAACTGCTCGGTTTTGAAAAGCAAGAAACTTGCTTTCGGCATGAAACTCGGGGTTAATCAGTGGTCTGTGCAGTCAGTGTTGTTTAACTTTATTTGAGGAGTGTATGCGAAGGGTCCGACACGGCCAGGCTGATAAAGACGGTGGATATGATGACGAGGGTGATAACCCGGGGTGGACCACTCGTTATCCTATCGGGCGGCTGTGATATCGTCTCACTGGTGACCCGGGGACAGATCATGGGCACGGCTTGTCTGGGACTGTGTCCGTGTCAGTCAGCTGGGTCGGTGACTGTCAGCTGTGACAGTCAGCTGGGTCGGTGACTGTCAGCTGTGACAGTCAGCTGGGTCGGTGACTGTCAGCTGTGACAGTCAGCTTGGGTCGGTGACTGTCAGCTGTGACAGTCAGCTGGGTCGGTGACTGTCAGCTGGGTCGGTGACTGTCAGTTGTGACAGTCAGCTGGGTCGGTGACTGTCAGCTGGGTCGGTGACTGTCAGCTTTTGACAGTCAGCTGGGTCGGTGACTGTCAGCTGGGTCGGTGACTGTCAGTTGTGACAGTCAGCTGGGTCGGTGACTGTCAGCTGGGTCGGTGACTGTCAGTTGTGACAGTCAGCTGGGTCGGTGACTGTCAGCATGGTCGGTGACTGTCAGCTGTGACAGTCAGCTGGGTCGGTGACTGTCAGCTGGGTTGGTGATTGTCAGCTGGGTCGGTGATTGTCAGCTGGGTCTGTCAGCAATGTTGGTGACTGTCAGCTATAGTTATGACTGTCAGCTTGGTCTGTCAGCTTGGTCGATGACTGTCAGCTATGTCGGTGACTGTCAGCTGCGTCTGTGTCTGTCAGCTATATCGGTGACTGTCAGCTGTGTCTGTGTCTGTCAGCTATGTCGGTGACTGTCAGTTGTGTCGATGACTGTCAGCTATGTTTGTCAGCTGTTTCGGTGACTGTCAGCTATGTTTGTCAGCGGTTTCGGTGACTGTCAGCTATGTTTGTCAGCTGTTTCGGTGACTATCAGCTGTGTCTGTCAGCTATGTCGATGTGTGTCAGCTATGTTTGTGACTGTCAGCTGTGTCTGTCAGCTAAGTCGATGACTGTCAGCTGTGTCTGTGACTGTCAGCTATGTCGGTGACTGTCAGCTGTGTCGGTGACTGTCAGCTGTGTATGTCAGCTATGTCGGTGACTGTCAGCTATGTCGGTGACTGTCAGCTGTGTCAGTAACTGTCAGCTGTGTCGATGACTGTCAGCTGTGTCGGTGACTGTCAGCTATGTCCGTCAGCTATATCGGTAACTGTCAGCTGTATCGATGACTGTCAGCTTTGTCTGTCAGCTATGTCGATGTCTGTCAGCTGGGTCGGCGACTGTCAGCTGTGACTGTCAGTTGTGTCAATTATGTCTATGGCTGTCAGTACGCTGGTGCATGTTTATCATTCGGTGTCAGATTTAGAAACGTTACTTTGAGTTTTGATCACAAGCGTGCAGTTTGCAGCCACAAAAACGTTGCAGAGTTTGTGACGTGACTCGCGAATTGTGACAGCCACCGCCAGCCATAGTGGTCTGCTTGGTGCTGTCCGAGGACTGTGGGAGCAGGATCGTGGGGTGGTGTTGGTTGACGTGACACCGACTTCCGCCCCTTGTGTGTGACGTGACGTGGTGTGTGGTGGGGAGGGGGGGGGGGGTTGAGAATGTACTGTGTGTTCTGAGGGGGTGGGGTGAGAGTGTACTGTGTGTTCTGAGGGGGGGGGGGGGTGAGAGTGACTGTGTGTTCTGAGGGGGGGGGGTGAGAGTGTACTGTGTGTTCTGAGGGGGGGTGGGGTGGGATGAGAGGGTACTGTGTGTTCTGAGGGGGGGGGGGGGGTGAGAGGTACTGTGTGTTCTGAGGGGGGGGGGGTAGAGTGATCTGTGTGTTCGGGGGGGGGGGGGAGTGTACTGTGTGTTTGGAGGGGGGGGGGGGTGAGAGTGTACTGTGTGTTCTGAGGGGGGGAGGGGAGGGGGGCGAGAAAGAGAGTATACTGTGTGTTCTAAATGGGGGGTGGGAAGAAAGAGAGTATATTATTTGCTGGTGGGGGCAATGTGTACGATTTCAAAGAAAGCTGTCATGGTTTGACACAATGTGTACGATTTCAAAGAAAGCTGTCATGGTTTGACACAATGTGTACAGAGATTGGGGGACACTCTAGTCACGTGGTGTGTTTCACTGAAAGGTCTTTACGGAAGCTGGAAAAGAAGATTGTGTTGGTGTTAAGTCCCGGCAATCCTTGAGTTACAGTTTAGGTGTTTGTTCAAATCCACCGGTTGGTTGTGAAGCGTTGGTGATGTTTTTTGTTTTTATTTGTTCTCTGTCTGTATTTGTCTCTCACACTTTCCTTATTAGACTTTGATTCTCTCTCTCTCTCTCCTCTCTCTCTCTCTCTCTCTCTCTCTCTCTTTCTCTCTCATCTCGTATTTGACCTTGTCATTATACCCTCCCCATCACCTTTTTGACCTTTTCATTACTTCCCCCTTCCTGCCTCTCTGTCCTTTTTTGACTTTAATAATAATACTTTTTCATTTTGCTTCGTGCCTGAGTGTTGGCTATGAGACACATTTTATAGCTGAATTTAAAGACAGGCTTATTTGCTGCTACAAACAAAACTGGCATTCGGAGATGGAAAGCGACGATAAATACAGATGGTTTTATTCATTCAAATGCGCCTTCGAAGCTGAAAAACATTTAATGTGCATTACAAACAAATGGTTGCGAGGTATGCATGCTAGGTTTAGATTAAGAGCGTGTGGACTTAAAAGTCACAAACAATGGTTTTCCACCGAACAACAGGGAGATTTTACCTGCCCAATGTGTGGTCAAGAGAGAGAAGACGAAATACACTTTATTTTTCATTGTCAGGCCTATACAGACCTGCGAAAGAATTATAGCATGCTTGACTCACATACAGTTCAATCCGGTATAAACTATTTAAGGGCACTCCTTGCCTCAAAGAACGAGACCAAGATCATAGCACTGGCAAAATATATCACAGAAGCTATGAAAGTTAGGAGAAATAAAGTCGAAAACATGTAACACTGAACCTAGCAGACAAAGTATGCAGATACTTGATTCTTGGATGGTCCTTTTGGGTTCCACTTCGTGTGTGTGTGTGTGTGTGTGTGTGTGTGTGTGTGTGTGTGTGTGTGTGTGTGTGTGTGTGTGTTTGTGTGTGTGCGTGCGTACGTGTGAGTGTGTGCGTGCGTGCGTGCGTGCTTGCGGGTGTGTGTGTGTGTGTGTGTGTGTGTGTGCGGGTGTGTGTGTATGTAATGTATGGAAAGGGAAAGACGTGAATACATATATGTGCATATAATTAGTTATGTACATGTAAACGAATCTGTTAAGTGGCTTGGATTAAACGTGAAAATCTCTGCAGGCAAAGCACTGTATTTTGCGCTTGCAGATGATTCATCCTTATTATCCATACCACTTATCCCGTTTGAAAGAACTACATGATTTTTACATGTCGCTGTGCGTGATGGAAAGTTGATCATGTTTTGTGGGCTTGTAAGCTGAAGACAATAAAAACTGAAACGTCAAACTCTCTCTCTCTCTCTCTCTCTCTCTCTCTCTCTCTCTCTCTCTCTCTCTCTCTCTCTCTCTCTCTCTCTCGTATTTGACCTTGTCATTATACCCTCCCCATCACCTTTTTGACCTTTTCCATTACTTCCCCCCCCCCCCCCCCCTCCCCCTTCCTGATTGTCTGTCCTTTTTTGACTTGAATAATAATACTTTTTCATTTTGCTTTCTTTCTGAAGTCTTTGGCAACAGCCGCTAGTCACGGCCAACAGAATGACCCGCAACTGATCCAGGGGGAGACAACTGCTGCAGCAGGGGAGAGCACCGAGAGAGGAGCGGGCAGGGACGGCGCAGTGGACCTGGCGGACACTATGGAGGCCATGGTGAGGAACAGTCACAGCGTGAAGAGAAACACTCCGGACAGCGGAGAGAAGGAAGGGGAAGAGGGGAAAAGAGAAACAGGACAGCAGGGCACAAGTTATGGAACTTCTTCTTACACTTGCTTTTAGCGCCCACTTGTCTTCAGAGAGCTACTGGTGGGGACCACAGTCCCGGGGGGTGGGGGAAGAGAGAACGGGGGGTGGGGGAAGAGAGAACGGGGGGTGGGGGAAGAGAGAACGGGAGGTGGGGGAAGAGAGAACGGGGGGTGGGGGAAGAGAGAACGGGAGGTGGGGGAAGAGAGAACGGGGGGTGGGGGAAGAGAGAACGGGAGGTGGGGGAAGAGAGAACGGGGGGTGGGGGAAGAGAGAACGGGAGGTGGGGGAAGAGAGAACGGGGGGTGGGGGAAGAGAGAACGGGGGTGGGGGAAGAGAGAACGGGGGGTGGGGGAAGAGAGAACGGGAGGTGGGGGAAGAGAGAACGGGGGTGGGGGAAGAGAGAACGGGAGGTGGGGGAAGAGAGAACGGGGGGTGGGGGAAGAGGGAACGGGAGGTGGGGGAAGAGGAACGGGGGGTGGGGGAGAGAGGAACGGGAGGTGGGGGAAGAGAGGAGAACGGGGGGTGGGGGAAGAGAGAACGGGGGAAGAGGGAACGGGGGTGGGGGAAGAGAAAACGGGGGGTGAGGGGAAGAGGGAACGGGAGGTGGGGGAAGAGAGAACGGGGGGTGAGGGAAGAAAGAACGGGAGATGGGGGAAAGAGAGAACGGGGGGTGAGGGAGAGAGAACGGGGGGTGAGGGAAGAGGGAACGGGGGGTGAGGGAGAAAGAAGGGAGATGGGGAAAGAGAGAACGGGGGATGAGGGAAGAGGGAACGGGGGGTGGGGGGGGGGAGAGGGAACAGGAGGTGGGGGAGAAGAAGGGAGATGGGGGAGAAGAGAGAACGGGGGATGAGGGAAGAGAGAGCGGGGGGTGAGGGGGAAGAGAGAACGGGGGGTGAGGGGGAAGAGAGAACGGGAGGTGGGGGAAGAGAGAACGGGGGGTGAGGGGGAAGAGAGAGCGGGGGGTGAGGGAAGAGAGAACGGGGGGTGTGGGGGGGGGGGGGGGGAACGGGAGATGGGAGGGAAGAGAGAACGGGAGGTGAGGGAAGAGGGAACTGGAGATGAGGGAAGAGGGAACGGGAGGATACTGCATTCAGATGGGCATCATTGCAAGTCATTGGCTGGAGGCTGCCGCCACTGAGGGAGGTTTGTTTTTCAGGGGGACACGCCGGGAGGTACTGCAGACGCCATTTTGGATAATTTGTTTGGCTCCGCCCCCTCCCCACCCCAGCCAGCCACCAACGGAGTGGCAGACACCACCTTCCGACTCAACGACTCGGATGGCGCCCCGGAGCAGGACGGGGACAGTTCCAAGGCCAGGCTGACGAAGGAAGGCTCGCCGCAGATCGTCGTGGAATGCGTGGATGGCGTGGAGAACGTGACGCTGAAAGATGCCACCAGCGAGAAGGCGTTGCTGGGCAACGGGGCTGACGATGAGGGGGCGCCTCTCACCACTCATAGCTCCCCTTCCGCCGCCAGCACTCACGAGGTGTGTGTGTGTGTGTGTGTGTGTGTGTGTGTGAGTGTGTGTGTGTGTGGTGTGTGTGTGTGTGTGTGTGTGTGTGAGTGTGAGTGTGTGTGTGTGTGTGTATGTGTGTGAGTGTGTATGTGTGTGTGTGTGTGTGTGGAGTGTGTGTGTGTGTGTGTGTGTGTTGTGTGTGTGTGTGTGTGTGTGTGGTTTTGGTGTGTAGTGGTGTTTGTGATGTGTGTTTGGGGGTTTGTGTGTGGGGGGTGTTTGTGGTGTGTGTGGAGGAGGGGAGGGTGTGATTGTTTTTTTCTTGGAGAGTGATGTTTGTGATGGTCTGCATGTTTTGGTGGTGGTGTTTCTGATCTTGTGTGTGTGTGGTGGGGGGGGGGGGGGGGGTTCCGGGTGGGGTGTGGGATGCGTTGGAGTACTTATATTTGTGTGTGTGGGGGGGGGGGGGGGGGGTTGTGATGTCATGTATGTTGGGGTGGTGGTCTTGTGATGGGTGTGTTTGTGATGTTGTGTGTCTGGAGGCGGGTGTTGTGTGTCTTTGGGGATGGTGGTGGTATTTGTGATGTGTGTGTCGGTGGTGAGGGGGTTGTGATGTGTGTGTGCCTTTGGGGGCTGATGGTGTTTGTGATGTGTGTGTTTGAGGGAGATGTGAGTTTGTGATGTTGTGTTTATTTGGAGGTGATGGTGTTTGTGATGTGTGTGTTTGAGGGAGATGGGTGTTTGTGATGTTGTGTTTATTTGGAGGTGATGGTGTTTGTGGTGTGTATGTGAGTGTGTGCGTGCGCGCGTGCGCGTGTGCGTGCGTGTGTGTGTGTGTTCTAGACAGGGAAGGGAACAGGGTGTTTGCTAGTAGAGTTCTAGTAGTAGTATCTATAAATAGCAGTGGCCCTTTGCATTGAACTGAAAGAACCCAGTCAGATACAAGTAAGATTTATAATTAATAATGTAATTTACAAGTCAAGTGAGAAACATAACGTTGATATAAATTCGGACTCCATCTTTGGGCCAGGGGATGTGTACCAGCCCTGTTTCTTGTCATGCTCGTCTTTTCCATCATAATTAAAATGGTCTGACAGCTCATAGCTCCTTTCAGTTTTGCAGTCACTGCCGATTGCATTTGAACTGGAAGGAAGTTTGTAACAGTCTCAGGAAGGAAGTGTGAATAGCCCGTCATGTGCTTCTGTGTTGACAGTCAAACATGCTGTTGTCATTGTGTCCACAGGACAGTAGGAAGAGCAGCAGCGACGTAGACTTGGACTTCACTGTGCTGGAGGTAGGCACACACACACACACTCTCTCTTCTCTCTCTCTCTCTCTCTCTCTCTCTCTCTCTCTCTCTCTCTCTCTCTCTCTCTCTCTCTGAGTTAAATCAGTACAAAAATGTCTAAACTTGAAGTGTTTGTGTGTGTGTAATGCATTTGTATCTTGAACCGTGTGTGTGTGTGTGTGTGTGTGTGTGTTTTAACAGGAAGAGAGAGAGGAGGAGTTTTGAGAGAGAGAGAGAGAGAGAGAAGGGAGAAGACTGGGGTTGAAAGTGCATATTTCTGGTTGCAAAAATAACAGCTGCTGTGACTGAATGCCATTGTCTGCCAACACCCCACATTGCTCAGGCATTGTGTGCCAACACCCCACATTGCTGAAGCATTGTCTGCCTGCCAACACCCCACATTGCTGAAGCATTGTCTGCCTGCCAACACCCCACATTGCTGAAGCATTGTACTGCCTGCCAACACCCCACATTGCTGAAGCATTGTCTGCCTGCCAACACCCCACATTGCTGAAGCATTGTCTGCCTGCCAACACCACACATTGCTCAGGCATTGTCTGCCAACACCCCACATTGCTGAAGCATTGTCTGCCTGCCAACACCCCACATTGCTGAAGCATTGTCTGCCAACACCCCACATTGCTGAAGCATTGTCTGCCAACACCCCACATTGCTCAGGCATTGTGTGCCAACACCCCACATTGCTGAAGCATTGTCTGCCAACACCCCACATTGCTGAAGTATTGTCTGCCAACACCCCACATTGCTGAAGCATTGTCTGCCAACACCCCACATTGCTGAAATATTGTCTGCCAACACCCCACATTGCTGAAGCATTGTCTGCCTGCCAACACCCCACATTGCTGAAGCATTGTCTGCCAACACCCCACATTGCTGAAGCATTGTCTGCCTGCCAACACCCCACATTGCTGAAGCATTGTCTGCCTGCCAACACCCCACATTGCTGAAGCATTGTCTGCCAACACCCCACATTGCTCAGGCATTGTCTGCCAACACCCCACATTGCTGAAGCATTGTCTGCCTGCCAACACCCCACATTGCTGAAGCATTGTCTGCCAACACCCCACATTGCTCAGGCATTGTGTGCCGACACCCCACATTGCTGAAGCATTGTCTGCCAACACCCCACATTGCTGAAGTATTGTCTGCCAACACCCCACATTGCTGAAGCATTGTCTGCCAACACCCCACATTGCTGAAGTATTGTCTGCCAACACCCCACATTGCTGAAGCATTGTCTGCCAACACCCCACATTGCTGAAGATTGTCTGCCAACACCCCACATTGCTGAAGCATTGTCTGCCAACACCCCACATTGCTGAAGCATTGTCTGCCTGCCAACACCCCACATTGCTGAAGCATTGTCTCCCCAACACCCCACATTGCTGAAGCATTGTCTGCCTGCCAACACCCCACATTGCTGAAGCATTGTCTGCCTGCCAACACCCCACATTGCTGAAGCATTGTCTGCCAACACCCCACATTGCTCAGGCATTGTCTGCCAACACCCCACATTGCTGAAGCATTGTCTGCCTGCCAACACCACACATTGCTGAAGCATTGTCTGCCAACACCCCACATTGCTCAGGCATTGTCTGCCAACATCCCACATTGCTGAAGCAGAGAATCCAAACTTTTTAGTCCTGTTGTTAGGGTCAAAACCATGGATTATAAACCATTGGTAGATGGAGGTGGCTGGGTTTACTTCTTTTTGAACATGCTGAGTCGTTTTCAAAGCAAAGTTTGGTGTGTTTTTTGTGTGGTCTTTTTTCATTTTTGCCATTTTTTCAACACTATTAGGAAATTAGACACCTAGCATCTGGCACTAGGGTCCCTTGTGTGCCAGAAATCTTGAACTTTATTAGAACAAATCTGCAACGTACATCATGAAAAGGTTTGAGCTCAAAGGCTCAGTCCAGCATGCTGATAAAGGGACCTTCACACTCTCAGTCCAGCATGCTGATCAAGGGACCTTCACACTCTCAGTCTGGCATGCTGATAAAGGGACCTTCACACTCTCAGTCCAGCATGCTGATAAAGGGACCTTCACACTCTCAGTCCGCATGCTGATAAAGGGACCTTCACACTCAGTCTGGCATGCTGATAAAGGGACCTTCACACTCTCAGTCCGGCATGCTGATAAAGGGACCTTCACACTCTCAGTCCCGCATGCTGATAAAGGGACCTTCACACTCTCAGTCTGGCATGCTGATAAAGGGACCTTCACACTTTCAGAGCCTCCCACTGGCTCAGTCTTCAAGAATCCAGCCATACCATGTCGTGCTGGGGACTGGTTTCAAAAGAATCAGAACCAGGCTCTCATTGTCCTGTACAAGTTTACAAGGAAAAGACTATTTATTGTCCCTGTACAAGTTTACAAGGAAAAGACTATTTATTGTCCCTGTACAAGTTTACAAGGAAAAGACTTGCATAACTGCATTTCATGCTCCCTGCATGTTACCAGAATGTGTGATGATGTTGCCAGGAGATATAGACACAGCAGTTTATTGTTACCAGAGTCTGTGATGATGTTGCCGGACACACACAGCCTGTTGTTACCAGAATGTGTGATGTTGCCAGGCTGTTGTAAGAGTGTGAGATGATGTTGCCAAGCTGTTGTAAGAGTGTGAGATGATGTTGCCAAGCTGTTGTAAGAGTGTGAGAACAATGTTCCCTGGCTGTTGTAAGAGTGTGAGATGATGTTGCCAGTCTGTTGTAAGAGTGTGAGATGATATTGCCAGGCTGTTGTTACTGGAGTGTGTGATGATGTTGCCAGCCTGTTGTTACCGGAGTGCGATGACGCTGGCAGCCTGTTGTTACCGGAGTGCGATGACGTTGCCAGCCTGTTGTTACCGGAGTGCGATGACGCTGCCAGCCTGTTGTTACCGGAGTGCGATGACGCTGCCAGCCTGTTGTTACCGGAGTGCGATGACGCTGCCAGCCTGTTGTTACCGGAGTGCGATGACGCTGCCAGCCTGTTGTTACCGGAGTGCGATGACGCTGCCAGCCTGATGTTACCGGAGTGCGATGACGCTGCCAGCCTGTTGTTACCGGAGTGCGATGATGTTGCCAGCCTGTTGTTACCAGGGGTGCGATGACGCTGCCAGCCTGTTGTTACCGGAGTGCGATGACGCTGCCAGCCTGTTGTTACCGGAGTGCGATGACGCTGCCAGCCTGTTGTTACCGGAGTGCGATGATGTTGCCAGCCTGTTGTTACCGGAGTGTGATGATGATGCCAGCCTGTTGTTAACAGAGTGTTTTTTCCTGCAGCTGGACTCCTCCCACCTGAACCTTGACCTCAGCAAGCAGAAGACGTCGCTACGGAAGAAGGGCTCCCTGGCTCGCAGAAAGAAGCCATCACGAGGCAGCGTTCACAACGTGCTGCCCGACTCACCTGACAGTATTTACCTGGACAGCACAGGTTGGTCATTAACACAAGCCTGTCATTTGTTGCCAGTGCCGTGTGTGTGTGTGTGTGTGTGTGTGTGTGTGTGTGTGTGAGTGTGAGTGTGCATATGTGTGTGTGTGTGTGTGTGCATATTTTGTGATTGTGTATGTATGTTGCGTGTGTGGGTGTTTTGGGTGGTGTATATATGTGAGTGTGTGGTATGTGAGGTGTGTGGGTTGCATGTGTGTATTTATGTTGTGGGTGTGTGTGTTGGTGTTTTTGTTGTGTGTGTGGGTGTATGTGAGTGTGTGTGTGTGTGTTGTATATGAGAGTGCATATTTTGTGTATGTGTGTGTGTGTGTGTGTGTGTGTGTATGTGTGTGTGTGTGTGTGTGTGTGTATGTATATGAGTGGCATATGTTTTGTGTGTATGTGGGGTTGTGTATGTGAGTGGGGGTGTGTGCGTATGTATATGGAAATGTGCATATGTGTGGGGGTGTGTGGTGTTGTGTGTGGTGTATGTGTGTGTGTGTGTGTGTGTGTATGTGATGTGTGTGTGTGTGTGTGTATGTATATGAGTGATATGTGTGTGTGTGTATGTGTGTGTTTGTGTGTGTGTGTGTGTGTGTGCGTGTGTGTGTGTGGTATGTGGTGGTGTGTGGTGTGTGTGTGTGTGTGTGTGTATGTGTGAGTGTGTGTGTGTGTGTGTGTGTGTACAGTGGCTCATTGTGAGTGGTCTGCAGATCCTGTGTTGGAGTCAAAGAATCCCTGCTGTGGGGAACGGCTGGGGCGTTGTAGACTGAATCACTGGACTTCAGCGTATTTACGCACATGCACAGACACGCACACATGCACGCACACACACACACAATCACCACACACACACACACACGACACACACACACACACACACACACACACACACACGTACACTCTCTCTCTCTCTCTCTCTCTTCAGAAGCAAGACAGACAACTCTTGTCTTTTACTTCAGATTCCAAACCAGTGCAGTCCCCTACCGTAGACTCTGCTGAGGACGAGGTGTTTGACAACCTGGCAGCACCCATGACTTCTGAACCCCTGCCAGAGGCGCTGACCAACAGAGCTGGTGTGCGGAAAGCTGCTCTGCCGTTCAAACCCTCCATAATCATGCCAGGCCTGCAGGATCTCAGCAAGTCAAAGGTCATTGCACTGCACCTTTAAATCTCTGTTCCAGTGATCCTCTGGGTTCCCATGCATGTCAAAGGTCATGGCACTGCACCTTTAAATCTCTGTTCCAGTGATCCTCTGGGTTCCCATGCATGTCAAAGGTCATTGCACTGCACCTTTAAATCTCTGTTCCAGTGATCCTCTGGGTTCCCATGCATGTCAAAGGTCATTGCACTGCACCTTTAAATCTCTGTTCCAGTGATCCTCTGGGTTCCCATGCATGTCAAAGGTCATTGCACTGCACCTTTAAATCTCTGTTCCAGTGATCCTCTGGGTTCCCATGCATGTCAAAGGTCATGGCGCTGCACCTTTAAATCTCTGTTCCAGTGATCCTCTGGGTTCCCATGCATGTCAAAGGTCATGGCGCTGCACCTTTAAATCTCTGTTCCAGTGATCCTCTGGGTTCCCATGCATGTCAAAGGTCATGGCGCTGCACCTTTAAATCTCTGTTCCAGTGATCCTCTGGGTTCCCATGCATGTCAAAGGTCATGGCACTGCACCTTTAAATCACTGATTCCAGTGATTCTCTGGGTTCCTGTGTACAGCCGGGTCTGTCTGGGTTTGGGGAGGGGCATGGAAATGCATGTCTTTGATAGAATCAATTGAGTCTTGCTGCATGTAGAGTGAACAGTGTTACAAATAACTCACTGGTAGAAAGCAAGATTAGTCTGAAGAAAGCTGTATACTTGTCAGTCATTGTTGTTGTTGCTGGGTGTTGTTGTTTTTTGGGGGGAGGGGGGAGGGGGTACACAACGTTCTTTGCTCTTCACAAAAAACTATGGCCATTTGTCTTGTAAAGTTATATTGCAACCATTTCCCCCCAGCTACATCCCATGGCGGTTTTACTGTACATTTAAAGAACTGAAGCCTTTTGACAGAATGAGGCACCAATAAATAATCTGTGTGAGAACGTGTTGCAGTTGTTCAACCAGGAAAGGAAGAAGTCCGGTGAAAGCCCAACCTCACCCGTGAAATCGCCCATCCGGGTCACGTCACCGCTGTCACCGTCTGGCAGCGCCGTCCCGCCTCCGGTTCTTCCCAAGCCCAGCTCCAAGGGGCAGAAGGACTCGCAGAACATGACCATCGCTGCCGAACAGTCCTCACAGGACGGTCGCTTCCGCTCCAGCGGCAGCAGTGATGTTTCTAACGGCAGCGTGGTTACGGCCAGCGTCGTCGAGGAGGTGGTGTTGCAGCAAGCGGGCGGCGCTGACGTGGCCAGTTCAGCAGAAGGCGGCGCCAAAGTGACGAGGACTGACAGTGGGTCCGTGGCAACAGACCGCAAGCCGGGACGGACAGGCAGCTGGAGCTCCGTCAGCAGCCCGCGGCGCCTGAGCCAGGGGGGAAGCGTCAGTTCCCAGGAGGGGGGGGAGGCGGGGTCAGCCTCCGGCGGCACCCCCCGCAGGGCCAGCATCCAAGGCAGCGCCTACACCCCCATCGCCTTCCGACCGCGACGTAGCTCCAGCATCGTCCTGGACTCCAACAACAAACTGATTGACAGCCCCAGCCCCACCACCACCACCACCACCACCCCCGCCCCTGTCACTTTCAGCCTGGAGGAGGAGGCAGAGGCCCCGCCCCCGTCCGTACCAAAGTCACCGTTGTACAAGCCCCCGGTGTGGCTGTCAGAAATGAAATCCAAAACGGCAAACGTGACGGGAGACTCCTCATCCCCGCCAGTGGGTAGCAGCGAGATCGCAGAAGGTAGCGCCACACCCGCCACCTCCACCCGGTCCAGGAACAGCTCCGAGAGCACAGGGAGTGCTGATGGGGGCAGCGCAGAGGGAGCGCGGGGAAGGAGCGTTTCGGACGAGGTGAATCAGACGAAAGGGGCGCCGCAGGCTGTGGGGCAGGGGAAGCCAGTCTGGCTGAAAGCGGCACAGGAGAAAACGTTGCGCTTGGCCGACAAACTGCAGACCAAGACAGGTAAGTCCATCAGTCATGGCGACAAGATTCTCCGGACAGTTGTCTGAAGGCGGACTGTGTGGAGTGTGAAAACTTACACTTCCTCTTACTGTCTGTGTGTGCTGGAAAGAGACATGGGGGTTTCAGATCCTCTTACTGTCAGTGTGTGTTGGAAAGGGACGTGGGGGTTTTCAGATCCTCTCGGAGTCTTACTGTTAGTGTGTGTTGGAAAGGGATATGGGGGTTTTCAGATCCTCTCGGAGTCTTACTGTTAGTGTGTGTTGGAAAGGGATATGGGGGTTTTTCAGATCCTCTCGGAGTCTTACTGTTAGTGTGTGTTGGAAAGGGATATGGGGGTTTTCAGATCCCCTCGGAGTCTTACTGTTAGTGTGTGTTGGAAAGGGATATGGGGGTTTTCAGATCCTCTCGGAGTCTTACTGTTAGTGTGTGTTGGAAAGAGACATAGTGGTTTTCAGTCCATGCCCTGCAGATCACTGCCTTTTATCCTCTGAGAAGGGATTTGGGGATTTCAGACTGTGTGCTGCAAATTCTCTGTCTGTCGTGGTCGGTTGAAAAGGGATTTGGGAATTTCAGATGTCTGTTGTGGTTGGTTGAAAAGGTATTTGGGAATTTCAGATGTCTATTGTGGTCCGTTGAAAAGGGATTTGGGAATTTCAGATGTATATTGTGGTCTGTTCAAAAATGGATTTGGGAATTTCAGATGTATATTGTGGTCTGTTCAAAAATGGATTTGGGAATTTCAGATGTATATTGTGGTCTGTTCAAAAATGGATTTGAGAATTTCAAATGTCTTTTGTGGTCTGCTGAAAAAGGATTTGGGAATTTCAGATGTCTATTGTGGTCTGCTCAAAAAAGGATTTGGGAATTTCAGATGTCTATTGTGGTCTGCTGAAAAAGGATTTGGGAATTTCAGACTATGTCCTGCAAATTTTCTGACTATTATGGGGAAAGAGAACCTGCAGACCCTACCACATGTTTTATGGGGTGTTCTTTTCACTATGATTCCAACCGATGTGGTGTGTATTTTGTTTTGAGGTTTTCAACACCTTGTACCAATAGACAGACTGATTGCTTGTAGTCCTGCACAGCAGTGACTTACTTCAAGAAACAACCAACAGCTGTACACCGGTGATTCTGAGTGAACACGAACTATTTCAGTCTTACACGCCCTGATCCTGTCCAATGGCTGTACACCAGTGATTCCGAGTGAACACAAAGTCAGTCTTACACACCCTGATCCTGTCCAATGGCTGTACACCAGTGATTCCGAGTGAACACAAAGTCAGTCTTACACGCCCTGATCCTGTCCAATGGCTGTACACCAGTGATTCCGAGTGAACACAAAGTCAGTCTTACACGCCCTGATCATGTCCAATGGCTGTTAGCAATGTCATCATTTGTATTGTAGTGACATTACCCACAATATTTCATCTAAAGCAAAGTGATTACTGAACTTCATCAGTGTAGCTGTCAGACTGACACATGGCAGGCGACACTGACTGAACTCCATGAGCGTAGCTGTCAGACTGACACATGGCAGGCGACACTGACTGAACTCCTTAAGTGTCGCTATCTGACTGACACATGGCAGGCGACACTGACAGAACTCCGTAAGTGTAGCTGTCAGACTGACACATGGCAGGCGACACTGACTGAACTCCATAAGTGTAGCTATCAGACTGACACATGGCAGGCGACACTGACAGCGTGCATGGAGCATGACAGTTTGCACAGGTGTGGGGAAATGGCTGCACATGCTGTCTTCTCAACCAGCGTCAGGTGAATATTAGGGGTTTTGTATGTGATCCACTAACAAACGAACAACATGTGTGACTTTTTCAACCCAACATTTAGCTCAGGAACACAGACAGCACATTCTGCAGGTGAACCTCAGGATTTTAGGTACTGAACACAAAGAAAGAAAATACGCTCTGTGTTCAGCCAGCCTGGAGTGACTGTGAGCCATGTAGCTGGGGCAGCTGTCCAACAGCTATCAGAAGGGAGGTGTTGAAGACACAGCTGTCAGAAGGGAGGTGTTGAAGACAGGCTGTCCAACAGCTGTCAGAAGGGAGGTGTTGAAGAGAGGCTGTCAGAAGGGAGGTGTTGAAGACAGGCTGTCAGAAGGGAGGTGTTGAAGACAGGCTGTCAGAAGGGAGGTGTTGAAGACAGGCTGTCAGAAGGAAGGTGTTGAAGACAGGCTGTCAGAAGGGAGGTGTTGAAGACAGGCTGTCAGAAGGGAGGTGTTGAAGACAGGCTGTCAGAAGGAAGGTGTTGAAGACAGGCTGTCAGAAGGAAGGTGTTGAAGACAGGCTGTCCAACAGGTGTCAGAAGGGAGGTGTTGAAGACAGGCTGTCAGAAGGGAGGTGTTGAAGACAGGCTGTCAGAAGGAAGGTGTTGAAGACAGGCTGTCAGAAGGAAGGTGTTGAAGACTGGCTGTCAGAAGGGAGGTGTTGAAGACATGCTGTCCAACAGGTGTCAGAAGGGAGGTGTTGAAGACTGTTCTCCATCCACACTGTGCAGATGGCCAGGAAGACGGCAAGGAGGGTGACGGGGAGCGACCAGCCCCTCCCTGGACTGCAGAGCTGAAGAAGAAGAAACGCCCCCTGGTGGTGGGGATGGGCGTTGGGGCCAGGGAGAGTAATGGCAAGTTTTCTGTCATCCCCTTGAAGAACAACAGCGACAAGAACAACAGCCCAGTAGTCAATGCAGGTCTGTGGACTTTGGCGCTGCTTTGCGTCTTGCACTCTGTGTGTGTGTGTGTTTGGTCGGGGGGGGGGGGGGGTATGTTGTTGGATTCTTGCTGTATGATTTGCATTTGTTTTGTTTAGATGGGGACAGGTGTGTATAGGAAAGGGGGTATTTTCATTGTGTCTATTTTTTATTTTTTTTTCTGAGGTAAAGCTTATACTCTGAACTTTTTGGGCAGCTTGTGCTGTAGTGGGTGTTTTTGTTTGATCGTAGATGGGTTGTGGGGGACAGGTGTACCGACTGCCAGCTTTGTCTTCCTCTGTCTCCTGTAAGAACTGTACTGGGAGTGTCAGCCTGTGTGTCCATGGGCAGCCTGTGTCCATAGGCAGCCTGTGTATCCATGGGGAGCCTGTGTGTCCATAGGGAGCCTGAGCCTGTGTGTCCATAGGGAGCCTGTGTGTCCATAGGGAGCCTGTGTGAGCCTGTGTCCATGGGGAGCCTGTGTGAGCCTGTGTCCATGGGGAGCCTGTGTGTCCATAGGCAGCCTGTGTATCCATGGGCAGCCTGTGTGTCCATAGGCAGCCTGTGTATCCATGGGCAGCCTGTGTGTCCATAGGCAGCCTGTGTGTCCGTGGGAAAAGCATCATTGTTCTTTGGTAGCTGGCCTAGTCTGATTTATGTAGACTGCCCAGTTCATCGGTGAATGATGAAAACCTGTCCTCCGTCTGGCAGACCGAGACCAGTACACCCCAAGCTGGATGAAGACCAGCCGGCAGCTAAAGAAGACACCTCTGCCACCACCAGGGGGCTCTGGCAAGGTGGCGGTGTCCAATGGCAGCCAGGCGGGGGTCAAGGGCGCAACGGAGAATCCAATGAAGGCGTACGAGACGCCCAAGTGGAAAATGGAGCTGGCAGAGAAGAAGAAACGACGGGAGGCAGAGGTGAGAAAAGTGGAGAGGGTTGTACAACTTGTAGAGAGGTGAGAATGGTGGAGAGGGTTGTACAACTTGTAGAGAGGTGAGAATGGTGGAGAGGGTTGTACAACTTGTAGAGAGGTGAGAATGGTGGAGAGGGTTGTACAACTTGTAGAGAGGCGAGAATGGTGGAGAGGGTTGTACAACTTGTAGAGAGGTGAGAATGGTGGAGAGGGTTGTACAACTTGTAGAGAGGGGAGAATGGTGGAGAGGGTTGTACAACTTGTAGAGAGGGGAGAATGGTGGAGAGGGTTGTACAACTTGTAGAGAGGCGAGAATGGTGGAGAGGGTTGTACAACTTGTAGAGAGATGAGAAAGGTGGAGAGGGTTGTAGAGTGGCAAGACCCTTCCTGGTGAGTGCCTGGTAGCTGCCACCTGGTTGAGTGAGGGGTGCTTACCTGTGTGTGTGTATAATAGAATGTGCGTGTGTGTGTGTGTGTGTGTGCATGCGTGCATGCGTGTGTGTGTGTGTGCGCATGCGTGTGTATGTGTGTGTTTGTGCACGTGTGTGAGAGCATGTGTGTGTGTGTTTGTGAGAGTGTGTGGGTGAGAGAGAGAGAGAGAGAGTGTGTGTGTGTGTGTGTGAACAAAGACCAGACAAAAACCAAATGAAAATCAGAGGAGCAGTGTATGATTATTATAGTGCACAGGACATGCTATTCAACAGTGATGGACTGGTCTGGGCATCTGCCTGCTGGACAGGTTTTCACACACACATGCATATACACACACATGCATGCACACACATGCATATACACACACATGCATGCACACACATGCATATACACACACATGCATATACACACACATGCGTGCACGCACATGCATACACACACACACACACACACACACACACACGCTCGCTCACTTGCTCGCGAGCGTGCACGTACGCACACACGCACACACACACACACATGCATGCACGCACACACACAGAGGCAGGCAGGGTGCTGCTGACTTGACAGCCCCGTGTCCCATGGCTGCCTGCTGTATTATGGTTTTCAAGATGGCCAAGTGTCCACCCTGGGTGTGTTGACAGATGATGACGGCAGCAGAGGGTGGCGGGGGCAGTGAGGGTGGTGTTGCTGCATCCGGCACGGCAGGTGGTGCTAGCTCCACGTCCTCCCACGTCCCGCAGTGGAGGAACCAGCTCAGCGTGCGCAGCAAGCAACCTGCCACAGGCACTTGTAAAGGTACACCTTGGGGCTGAACCTACCCAAAAATGTGTGTGTGTGTGTGTGTGTGTGTGTGAGAGAGTACGTGTGTGTGTGTGTGTGTGTGTGAGAGTACATGTGTGTGTGTATGTGTGTGTGTGTGTGTGTGTGAGAGTACATGTGTGTGTGTGTGTGTGTGTGTGTGTGTGTGTGTGAGTACATGTATGTGTGTGTGTGTGTGAGTACATGTGTGTGTGTGTGTGAGTATGTGTGTGTGTGTGTGTGTGAGAGTACGTGTGAGTAGTACGTGTGTGTGTGTGTGTGTATGTGTGTATGTGTGTGTGTGTGTGTGTGTGAGAGTACGTGTGTGTGTGTGTGTGTGGTCATTGTGTGTGTGGTGTGTGTGTGTGTGTGTGTGTATGAGGTGTGTGTGTGTGTGTGTGTGTGTATGGTAGTGTGTGTGTGTGTGGTTGTGTGTGTGTGTGTGTGTGTGTGTGTGTGTGTGTGTGTGTGTGTGTGTGTGTGTGTGTGTGTGTGTTATGAAACTAGCCTCAGTTCTGGTGAAAAATGTTTTGTTGAAATTTTGTTATTTTGATCATCTTTCTCTTAGAGTTAAAAAAAATCTGCTAGCTAATCTTACCAAAAGATGACCAGTTATAGTGAGTTAAAACAGCCAGATCCACTTTTCTAGAATGCTGCACTACATCATCAAAAGTTCCCTCAAAATCTCCACAGAGATACACACTAGAGAGTATTAATCAAAAAAAGAACTGTTGACAAAATTGGATGATAGGTATTCATTCCATGACCCGTATGCAGCACTGACAGCTTGTGTCGGTGTATTCACAGTGTCAAAGACACTTTGCTGACATCCAACTCAAACGCAGGAAGCAGTGAAAAACCTGATGAAAAACTGTTGTTGTTGATCACTTTTATATAGCACTATTCTCCACTCCCAATCAGACTCAATTCACTCGCATGTGATTCTACATTCTAAAGTGGTGCTAACAACTTCTGAAAGTGATGTTAAGTCAGCGGTAGTGTCATTCACAAAATCTTTACATCAGGTCTTTTCACAAAAGTGCAGGTGGCAGGTGACAGTTAAGTAACCATGCGCCCTATTTACTTGGCTTTACCTGAAATGACACTGTAAACTGGTGCATGGTTGTATGGTGTACACAGAATGTGTGCCAAGACAGCAGCAGTTTTAGGTAGCACCAGCCAGGTAACAACAAAACTGCGCTACAAGTACACCACTTGGTGGATGTTCAGAAACATGTTGTGCAAAGCTACAGTCGCTCATTGAGAGCCGTGTAGTACTGGAATACAGTGGGTCTGCTTGGAAGCAAAGAATAGCGCTATGTAGTCACCGCTGTGGAGTCACCGCTGTGGAATGCTTAGGGCTCATCTCGAGATGAGGCATGCAACAAGTGTTTACATAATAATAATAACTGTCACCATATTGTATTAGTTTGCGGTTTTAAGTTTCGTTTCGATTAGACCAATCAGCAAATGCAAAGTTAGCGTCAGGGAGACGCACTTCCGCCCTGCTGGACAAAGCACGCAAGATCTTAAGACTTTAGGAATAAATCCACATTACAACTTGATACTGGTCTCCAAGGGTCGTTATTCAGTGTGCTAGTTGACAACACATCTCGGACCAGCCCCCGTGTGTTGTCAGCTAGCACACTGAATAACGACCCTTGGAGACCAGTATCAAGTTGTAACGTGGATTTATTCCTAAAGTCTTAGGATCTTGCGTGCTTTGCCCAGCGGGGCGGAAGTGCATCTCCCTGACGCTAACCTTGCGTTTGCTGATTGGTCTAAACGAAACGAAACTTAAAACCGAAAACTAATACAATATCGTGACAATAACAATCAACAAATGTTTATATAATAATAACGATAATAATAACAAGTGTTTATACAATAACAATCAACAACAAGTGTTTATACAATAACAATAACAATCAACAAGCATTTATACAATAACAAAACAATCAAGTGTTTATACAATAACAATAACAAGTGTTTATACAATAACAAAACAATCAAGTGTTATACAATATAACAACGATCAAGTGTTTATACAATAACATTAACAATCAACAAGTGTTTATACAATAACATTAACAATCAAGTGTTTATACAATCACAATAACAATCAAGTGTTTCTATAACAATAACAATTTGCATACTTACTTCCCCTGACAGGCATTTGGCCGAAGTCAGTAAGTGCCTTGAAAAGTGAAGCCTGCCTTTTTGGGGATGCACTTTGTTGTCTTGGAAGGCGACTTACTGACTGAATGTGGCTGGGTTCTTTCAGAGGCTGATGCGGAGGCGGGAAGCGGCAGCAGCTCCGGTCCAGACTGGGCCAAGCAGGCCGAGGAGAGGCGGGCACGACTGATGAGTAAGATCCATGTGGCACTGCCATTGAGGCTTCCTGGCCGCCACTCACCCAGCACTTCAGCCAATTAGAATGTCTCAATCTTCTGCCTGAAAACCCTGTTGGGTGACCACTTTCTGTTCCTCACAACTTTTCAGCCACTCAGATTGTCTCAGTCAATCTCTGCCTGAAAACCCTGTTGGGTGAGCACTTTCTGTTCCTCACAACTTTTCAGCCAATCAGAATGTCTCAGTCAATCTCTGCCTGAAAACCCTGTTGGGTGACCACTTTCTGTTCCTCACAACTTTTCAGCCAATCAGAATGTCTCAGTCAATCTCTGCCTGAAAACCCTGTTGGGTGACCACTTTCTGTTCCTCACAACTTTTCAGCCAATCAGAATGTCTCAGTCAATCTCTGCCTGAAAACCCTGTTGGGTGACCACTTTCTGTTCCTCAACTTTTCAGCCAATCAAAATGTCAGTCAATCTTCTGCCTGAAAACCCTGTTGGGTGACCGCCTTTTGTGTCTCACAGCCTTTCAGCCAATCAAAATGTCAGTCAATCTTCTGCCTGAAAACCCTGTTGGGTGACCGCCTTTTTTATCTCACAGGCTGAAGCAACAGAATGGAAGACTGGCTGATTTCTGACACACCTTCAAAACCAGTAGTGACACACACATTCATTGATGATGACAGTTATCAGCCGCAACCAAGCGAGACAAACTACATTCATTTCAACGCTGAATCCGACTCCACATTTTTCTGACTCCACATGCCAGTTATTGCCTGGTTCTCATGATCCAAAGATTAGATCACACTTCTCTTTCTTATGCTGCACTGTCTGTCTGGAACAGGCTCCCTTGCAAAGTTAGGTCACCAAACACACTCACAGCTTTTAAATCTTCTTTGAAATCTCACCTCTTCAAGCTATCCTGTTGACTCTGTGTGTGTGTGTGTGTGTATGTGTGTGTGTGTTTGTGTGTCTGTGTGTGTGTGTGTATGTGTGTGTGTGTGATTGTGGAAGTTTGTTTTTCACTGTGTTTTGTTCTTTGCTTTGTGATGGGTTATGTGTTCCAATTTGTAGAAATAGCACCTAAAAAGAGTACATTATTATTATTATTGCTTGGTTGCAAAGGACCTATTCATCCTGTGGTCCATGTCACCGATAATGATACATACTGCTGACACTTCGGTAGTGTGGTTTTGTTTGCAGCTTTGTTTTTCTGTGTCCATCTCTCTTTCTCTCTCTCTACCCCATTGTCAGCTGACCCCATGTGACTGATGGGATGATAAATTCTGAGAACTAAACAGTTCTCTCATTCCTCCACTCTTTCTTCCCCTTCTGTCCTCCATCCCCCCCCCCCCATCCCACCCCCCTCCCCCACCCATTAGCTCTTTGTCTCTTTGCCTGCCTCCTCCCCCCCCCCACCCACCACCTCCTCCCACCCATTAGCTGTTTGTCTCTTTGCCTGTCCTCCCCCCCCCCCCCCCCCACCCCCTTTAGAACACTGGATGTGCAGATGGGAATGTATGTGTCTGAGACAGACAGACAGACAGACAGTTTGTGTCAGTATTTATTGCACGCTGTCTTCTTCATGGTACTGTAGCCGCCCTGGTCGTGGAGGACCTGCCTACACCCGCACCGTTTCTCTTTCTTTCAGGGTCCGGCCTGCTGGACAAGGCCAACACCCCCACAGCAGCCCCCTCCGAATGATGTGACCCGGCCCAGAACCTTTGGGGCGGGACCGCCCGGTGCTGATGGACAGGTGGTGAACGGATGGAACAGAGGGCAGTGTGCTGATGGACAGGTGGTGAACAGACAGGACAGAGAGCAGTGTGCTGATGGACAGGTGGTGAACAGACAGGACAGAGAGCAGTGTGCTGATGGACAGGTGGTCACTGGACGGAACAGAGAGCAGTGTGGTGATGGACAGGCGGTCAATGGACGGAACAGAGGGCAGTGTGCTGATGGACAGGAGGTCAGTCTGAGCAGCAGCCTGTGTGGGCGTCAAACCAACCAGCGTGGCTGTCCGCACAGCCAGACTGTTTCACAGCTAAGGATAAAGTGGCAGGAGCTGTCAGGGTGAAGGGTTAATGTGTGGGATGTGGAGGCAGCAGGAGACACACTGTGACAGCGAAGGGTTAATGTGCTGGATGAAGCTGTTCCCTGGATGATGCGTTAAAAGACTTATTTGTGTTAAAACAGCAGTTCTTTGTGTGCGTGATTGAGAATGGTGCCAGGGCTTCTTGCCAAGCCTCGTTAGACAGAAATGTAAAGCAGGACATTTGGCTGGTGGATGGAGGCCGCTTTGACTGCTGGATGGAGGCCGCTTTGACTGCTGGATGGAGGCCGCTTTGGCTGGTGGATGGAGGCCGCTTTGGCTGCTGGATGGAGGCCGCTTTGGCTGCTGGATGGAGGCCGCTTTGGCTGCTGGATGGAGGCCGCTTTGGCTGCTGGATGGAGGCCGCTTTGAGGATGTGCATCAGAGAGGAAATGAAGCGAGGCACAGATGTTCGTGACGGAGGAAAAAGAAGCGGGAGGAGAAAGGGCCATGTTTTCAGTCGGACCATCACTTGAACGGTTTCAAAGGCGATGCGGGGAAACCTCTCAGACACCGGGCAGAGTGCGTGCGGGCTTTTCCCGGTGCTGAGGTACTACTCCGAACTGAACTGAACTGAAAGCACAGGTGCATGTAATAACTGACAGATGAGAACAGACAGGCTGCTTGTCTACGCTGACTCTGGAGGGCTTGGTTGCTGGAGCGAGTGGCGGTGGAGTTACCGATCTTTGTCTGCTTTCACCAGTGCCAGAGGAAAGGATGTACAGCGCACAGACCGATGACAAGGATTCCAAGGACACCGTACAGTTGGAAATATGAAGACTTCGTAATATGTGTTGCTTGTATTATAACTATGCCACATCCTGCGGCTAGTTCCTAATGTGACGTTCATTATAATTGGTGACAGAGTGTCTCTTCTGCTAACCTGCATCCACTCACATGTGTATTGGATGTCTGTCAGATGGCATGCTGTTGTAAAAATCACACACACACACAAAAAATACACTGGTGACCAGCACAAGCAGGAATTGTCCAGATACAACTCACAAATGAAAAGAGCTTTTTTCCTCAAAGTATTTGTGATAGTTGCTGACATCAGCTAAATACAGCGAAACCTCCGATATCAGAGCAGCTGGGACCACCGGAGCTGTTTCCTTTTTATTGAATTTGTAACGTTAGAAGTTGAGTACAAGGAGTGACTGAAGTGGGGACATCTGAATAATTTTGCCTTACACAGATTTTTATCTTTGCACTTTGTTCACAATTTCCACCACACATTTGTGTCCATCAGTTTCCTTTGCCTGAAACTTTGTGTCCATCAGTTTCCATTGCTTGAAACTTGAGTGTCCGTCAGTTTCCACTGCTTGAAACTTGAGTGTCCATCAGTTTCCACAGCTTGAAACTTGAGTGTCCATCAGTTTCCATTGCTTGAAACTTTGTTTGAAACATCAGAGCCGCAATCTTGTATTTAGAGTTCGGTTGTGGCTTGAAGCTGAGTGCACTTTTGTAGTTTTTAAATCTGGAACGATTGTGTCTATAGTGAGCAACTTTGTGACCTGTTCAGATGAAATGAATTGCTTGCTGCATCAACTACACCACTTCCTCAACTATACCACTGCATCAACTACACCACTGCATCAACTACAGATAAAGAAGTGAGGGACTGGTATGGTGCGCTCCCCCCCCCCCCCCCCCCCCCCACACACACACACCCATGACACTACAAGGCCACACCCTGACACCACTGCCTGCCATCTTGTTACACCTGATCATAGTCTTTGATCCATATTTCATCCTGATCATAGTCTTTGATCCATATTTCATCCTGATCATATAAGCTGTACAGTTGTACCCCAAAATAACCTGTTCACATTTGACCAGGCTTTGATTGCTCCATGGGGGGGAGGGATCCATCTAGATCCATGCGGACTACAAGCTCCTTCATTTCTGGTGTAGGGATCAGTTACCCAGACTTTGTTGGGACCACGACATTGCAACAGTCTTTTGAACAGTGTGGGTACTGTGTCACGTACATATCTCAGTCCTCACAAATGAACCATTGCAGGTTGTCATGCTTAACTGGTATATATATATACATATATAGTTGTTTGCAAAACCAAGGCAGGGTATACAAACTAACCAGTGTACACTACTGATGCAAGTAGAGTTGCACATCGCTTATGTTAGCGTTCCATATATATAGACATTTGGTGCATAACAAAATAGGCAGAAATTGGCACATGGTTGAATGATGCAACTCGGAGCTCTGTTTCTTCAACGATGTTGAACGTAGAGGACCCATGTAACTCGGAGCTCTGTTTCTTCATCGATGTAGAATGTAGGGACCCATGTAACTCGGAGCTCTGTTTCTTCATCGATGTAGAACGTAGGGACCCATGTAACTCGGAGCTCTGTTTCTTCATCGATGTTGAACGTAGGGGACCCGTGTAACTCGGAGCTCTGTTTCTTCATCGATGTTGAACGTAGGGGACCCCTTGCCATGGGAGACGACAGATTGTACCAACAGAAATGTCATCCAAAATACACTCACAGCATCTTTTCATGACATTTATGGTCTGCTTTGTTAAAAATTGACATTTAAAAGTTGCAAAACTGATTGTGAGCACAGCCATTTTGTGTCTGGCATCTACGTCTGTGATGACATGAGCAAGGCCAGCATGCGTGACGCACTACAAGTTTTGTCTCACTGCCAGGCTGTTTCTGCTCTTCAGCAGTAAAGAGTGTGTGACACACTACAGGTTTTGTCTCACAGCCAGGCTGTTTCTGCTCTCTCACTAGTAAAGAGTTATCAGGTTTTCTAAAGAGTGTGTGGTGCACTACAGGTTTTATAAAGAGTGTGTGGTGCACTACAGGTTTTATAAAGAGTGTGGTGCACTACAGGTTTTCTAAAGAGTGTGTGGTGCACTACAGGTTTTCTAAAGAGTGTGTGGTGCACTACAGGTTTTCTAAAGAGTGTGTGGCGCACTACAGGTTTTCTAAAGAGTGTGTGGCGCACTACAGGTTTTCTAAAGAGTGTGTGGCGCACTACAGGTTTTCTAAAGAGTGTGTGGCGCACTACAGGTTTTCTAAAGAGTGTGTGGCGCACTACAGGTTTTCTAAAGAGTGTGTGGCGCACTACAGGTTTTCTAAAGAGTGTGTGGCGCACTACGGGGTTTTATAAAGAGTGTGTGGCGCACTACAGGTTTTCTAAAGAGTGTGTGGCGCACTACAGGTTTTCTAAAGAGTGTGTGGCGCACTACAGGTTTTATAAAGAGTGTGTGGCGCACTACAGGTTTTATAAAGAGTGTGTGGCGCACTACAGGTTTTATAAAGAGTGTGTGGTGCACTACAGGTTTTATAAAGAGTGTGTGGCACACTACAGAGTACAGGTTTTATAAAGAGTGTGTGGTGCACTACAGGTTTTATAAAGAGTGTGTGGTGCACTACAGGTTTTCTAAAGAGTGTGTGGCGCACTACAGGTTTTGTCTCACAGCCAGGCTGTTTCTGCTCTCCAGCAGTAAAGAGTGAACCAACGTGGTTGTGTCCTAAGGGGCTGATATTTGGATTTAAAAAAAGTGCCTGTTGCATAAGTATTGATACAATGACCCAAGGAAGTATGGGGATGGAAATATTTGTACGCTGTCTGCGTTGTCAGGCCTGCTTGCGTCTGAAGTCACTTGAGGTCACCTGACCTGTCGGTCACTGCCGCCTTTGTTAAGGGTTGACCAAACGTCAACATGGCTTTGAATTAAAAGATGACGGGTTACTAATGTTGATAGTGTCACTGGTGGTTTTCGTGTTTAGCATCCAAGGACTGTCTGCACATACAAATCTCTAGCATAGCAATGCACATTCCGCTTATTCTTTTTCATGCATAGTAAAAAAATCCAACTTTTTATTCTTACTTTAACATCATTTTGTTCTTTTTGATTAAACACCAATCTTTTGTTGCAAGTACCTCGCCTTGGACTTCTTCTTGTCAACCACTCTTTTCATGCTTTTGTGAACTTTTTTTTTTTTTTAGCATTGCAAACTATAAGTGTGTTGTGCTTTAGTGAAACTAATGAAACTAAAGCACAGGATAAGCTCTTGTTGGTTGATTCACTGTGCAATAACAAGTAGGCTGTACATAGCACATACACCATTACCCACTGGTGTGTATCTCTATCTCTCTCCCCACCCCTCCCTCTCTCTCTCTAAATATACACACAATAATAAATATGCTGGACCTTTTCGGTTTAGTTTCTTGTGTGTGTGTCAGGTGGTTGTTGATTCCATACATGCACATGAAGTATGACTTCCTTTTTACCTTTATTTACTATTTCTGGACTTTTATGGTAAAAACATCTTGGTCGCTTCCTGTTGACTGGTACCAGTCTAAAATTACTTGCCATGGATTTGGACACGGTGAATGTTTGGGAGGAAGAACTTTCACAGATCAAAGAGATACTTTGTTTTTTCATGAACTGAAAACATGGCAAATATGCTGGCTGGTGTTTCCAAGAGAGATAAACTCCAGCGAGTTACGGAGCAGCTCGTTGGGCTGTAGTCCAACCAAGTGGTCCGTCCCACTGTGTTGGCTGGTCCTTCTTACCGCCTCATTCCTGACAGCCACGTGCGGTCCTGCTTGCACCGTTGGGTCTTTGTTAATGATGGGTCTTTGTTAATGATGGGTCTTTGTTAATGATGCACCCCGAGCCTGTAGTCATGTTTGCACCGTTGGTATAAGAGTATCGTTAAGCTTGTTTTACTCCGTGCTGTTGGACTGTAATTATCGGATGCAATGAAGTTTACATGCAAACTGTGTTGTTGATCGTCACTGATCATGACTAACAGCAGATGAGTCAGTCTTACTTTTGTATGCACCTATTTGTTATTATATCTATATCTTCATTTCATTTAAACTACTCAAACATAGTGATATTTTTCTCTCCTGTATATACCAGGTACTTTGAAGATGCTGTTTGAAATGTCTGCCTGAATACGAGGTACAGTCTGTTTGGACCCAACAATCGTGCTTTAGGATGTGAAAGGAAAATAATCAAGCTGTTGAAGAAAACAAAAAAATCATAAAAACAATTAACGTTTTGGTTAAAGTGCCTGCTACAAATATAATTTTATTTTACCTGTTGAGTAAAACAAAACCGAGAGGAATGTTTGGTTGTGACCACTACTGTAGTATTCGGTTTGTTGACTTTCATCCGCATATTTGTCCTTGTTAATGACCAATGCTTTTTCATCAGCATATTTGTCTTTTTTAATGACGAATGGTTTGTACCCTTGAGGCATGTTTTAATATCTTTATGTGAGGATTTGCTCAGATCATTCTAAAGTATCCTAAAATAAAAGAGAGAAAGAGGGGAGGTTGTGTGTGGAGGTAAGTGTGAAATACTTAATGCTTTAATATGAAATGCTAGATTAACCCCCCCCAAAAAAAATGCTCATATAATATTTAAGATTGGATGTCTGTTATAGTGGCATGTCTAGTGACTGAGTTGTAGACATTTTACTTTCAGTGAAATCATAAACAACAGTCAGAATCATCCTTTGTGGCACTTCTTTGGCTCTCGCTCTGTGGTGACATTATCACGGAAAACACCATCACTACAGCCCAAGCCACTCAAAACAATTGAGTCAACATGTTTTGGATTATTTTAATTATTGCTTTGCTTATCTCCCCTGTAATATTTTACCATACAGTGCATGAATTATTAGCGAATTAATATCTGTTTGTCCATATATCTGCCTGTCTGGCTGTCTGTTGCATTGTCTGACCGTCCGACTGTCTCTTGCACTGATATAGCTGTCCTGGCTGACTGGGCATAAAAGACCAAGTTCTTACTGTCTGTCTGTCTGTCTGTCTGTCTGTCTGTCCATTTGTCTCACCATTGTCAGTGACATGTTACGGGGTGCCAGGATTGGAACCCCCTGTCAGTGACATGTTACGGGGTGCCAGCATTGGAACCCCCTGTCAGTGACATGCTACGGGGTGCCAGGATTGGAACCCCCTGTCAGTGACATGCTACGGGGAGCCAGGATTGGAACCCCCTGTCAGTGACATGCTACGGGGAGCCAGGATTGGAACCCCCTGTCAGTGACATGCTACGGGGAGCCAGGATTGGAACCCCCTGTCAGTGACATGTTACGGAGAGCCAGGATTGGAACCCCCTGTCAGTGACATGTTACGGAGAGCCAGGATTGGAACCCCCTGTCAGTGACATGTTACGGAGTGCCAGGATTGGAACCCCCTGTCAGTGACATGTTACGGAGTGCCAGGAATGGAACCCCCTGTCAGTGACATGTTACGGAGTGCCAGGAATGGAACCCCCTGTCAGCTGCACAGTGACGTGATGCGTTGCTGTGTCTAACAGTGACGTGATGCGTTGCTGTGTCTAACAGTGAAGTGATGCGTTGCTGTGTCTAACAGTGACGTGATGCGTTGCTGTGTCTAACAGTGACGTGATGCGTTGCTGTGTTTGACAGTGAAGTGATGCGTTGCTGTGTCTAACAGTGAAGTGATGCGTTGCTGTGTCTAACAGTGACGTGATGCGTTGCTGTGTTTGACAGTGAAGTGATGCGTTGCTGTGTTTGACAGTGAAGTGATGCGTTGCTGCGTCTAACAGTGAAGTGATGCTGCATCTAACAATGGTGTGATGCGTTGCTGTGTCTGACAGTGAAGTGATGCTGTTCTAACAGTGATGTGATGCATTGCTGTGTCTGACAGTGAAGCGATGCTGTTCTAACAGTGATGTGATGCATTGCTGTGTCTAACAGTGATGTGATGCTGCATCTAACAGTGGTGTGATGCGTTGCTGTGTCTAACAGTGATGTGATGCATCGCTGTGTCTAACAGTGAAGTGATGCGTTGCTGTGTCTAACCATGATGTGATGCTGCATCTAACAGTGATGTGATGCGTTGCTGTGTCTAACAGTGAAGTGATGCGTTGCTGTGTCGAACAGTGAAGTGATGCTGTGTCTGACAGTGATGTGATGCGTTGCTGCGTCTAACAGTGAAGTGATGCGTTGCTGTGTCTAACTCAGCAACTGCTTAAAGAAGAGAGAAAGTTCATAGGGTAGATCAAAGTACATTCAGTTTTTAGTTTATTTGCTTGAGTACTGCGGAAGAAAGGAAAGTCTGTAAGCGGTGTGTTTAGAGAGATGTACTGTGGTCCATGCCGTGAAACACTCGACTCTCTTTAGGCTTCACAGCAAGCCTGCTGGCCCGACAGAAATCACCTTCTTGACACCAAAGTGTCTTTCGAGTAGATACATTAACGGTCCATACCATGAACGACTCCAATCTTACGCTGTATGACGGCAACGTTTTCCCAACAAAAATCACGTTCTGCACACCAACAGCCAGCAATGCTTTTAGCCAAACCCCCCACGCCCCCCCCCCCTCCACCCCCCCCCCCCTCCACCCCCCAGCCCCAACCCCACCCCCCTCCATCCCCACCGCCACCCCCACCCCCACCCCCTCCATCCCCACCCCCCACCCCTTCCACCCCAACTCCTCTTTCCAATTATTGTATCAAAGTAAGTGAATGAATGTGATTTTGTCATGCAGTGTGTGTGACTCTGTGTGTGTGTGTGTGTGTGTGTGTGTGTGTGTGTGTGTGTGTGTGTGTGTGTGTGTGTGTGTGTGACTGTGTGTGTGTGTGTGTGGCCATGCGTCTGTGTGTGTGTGCATGTGTGTGTGCGTGCGTGCGTGCGTGTGTGCGTGCGTGGTGTGTGTGTGTGTGTGTGTGTGCATGGGTGTGTGTGCATAGGTGTGTGTGCATAGGTGTGTGTGTGTGTGTTGGTTGTTGTGTTGTTTTGTTGTTGTTTTCTCACTTTCATTGAGTGCCAGGACTGGAAGGGTTCGCTGAGTTGACTAAAGTGCATGAAGAACAGGTGGAGACTTGCACACAAGCGGTCTGTTCAGTAATGTCAAACAACTGCTATGATCAATTGTGTAGTCTGGTTTTATCACTTAAGTACTGATCATTTAATGAGCTGATTTGTGTATTCTGATTTTTATCACTAAGTACTGATCACTTAATGAGCTGAATTGTGTATTCTGTTTTTATCACTTAAGTACTGATCATTTAATGAGTGTAGTGTTTTTCATGCCAATGAATGAATTGGGTATATGCGAAACGTAATGAGGTCCAGTTTAATCTGCTTTGATATTTTTGTTTTTTGTTTTTTCTTCGAAAAATATGAACATTGACTGCTGCTCAATATACAGCAAAATAAAACATTACAAAAAGGTGTGCCAGATGGTTTGTGTGTGTGTGTGTGTGTGTGTGTGTGTGTGTGTGTGTGTGTGTGTGCGTGTGTGTGTCTGAGTGTGTGTGTGTTGGGGGGGGGGAGGAGATGTATGTATGTGTGCTGAGTAAGTGTGTGTGTGTGTGTGTGTGTGTGTGTGTGTGTGTGTGTGTTTAACTTAGACGAAACAAAAGGATGAGAAATGGTGGGAACAGACGACCCAAAAGCGAAGACTGTCACATTTTTCTCCAGTATATTTACTGAGGAGGATGTGAACGACTTGTTTTCCTTAAGGGAAAAGAGTGTCACTAGCTGATATAATGGTGGCCCAAAGTCGGCAGGAAGGTGAAAGGTTGACTTGCCACGGTCCAAAGTCCGGACCAAGCGCTGGTTTGTTTACGCTCTCGCTGGCCGTCACTGCTACAGTCCCGGAGTTGCAGCTGCAAAATGTCGCTTCAAACACAGCCCTGCAAATGTTCGCTTTGCTGCGACAAATTTACTTTCACAGCTGTAGAAATGGGAGGCAGTTTTGCAGCGACAACTTTACTTTCACAGCTGTATAAATGGGAGGCAGATTTGCAGCGACAGAGTTGCCTGGCGTTTTGGCAGTGACAATTGTTTACAGCTTCAAACGTGCACACTTCAGGATTGGACGTCACAGCCGTGTCACTCTTGTTTTGACGTCACAGCCGTGTCACTCTTGCTTTGACGTCACAGCCAGGTCGCTCTTGCTTCGGATGGGTTGTTGTTTCTGTTTGTTTTATACAAGGGTTAGAGAGGTCTCAGTACCACTGTTTGTCTTATACAAGGGTTAGAGAGGTCTCAGTACCACTGTTTGTCTTTTACAAGGGTTAGAGAGGTCTCAGTACCACTGTTTGTCTTTTACAAGGGTTAGAGAGATCGCAGTACGACTGTTTGTCTTATACAAGGGTTAGAGAGGTACCACTGTTTGTCTTATACAAGGGTTAGAGAGGTCTCGGTACCACTGTTTGTCTTATACAAGGGTTAGAGAGGTCTCAGTACCACTGTTTGTCTTATACAAGGATTAGAGACGTTTCAGTACCACTGTTTGTCTTATACGAGGGTTAGAGAGATATCACTATTTGCCTTATACAAGGGTTAGAGAGGTCTCGGTACCACTGTTTGTCTTATACAACGGTTAGAGAGGTCTCAGTACCACTGTTTGTCTTTTACAAGGGTTAGAGAGGTCTCAGTACCACTGTTTGTCTTTTACAAGGGTTAGAGAGATCGCAGTACGACTGTTTGTCTTATAAAAGGGTTAGAGAGGTATCAGTACCACTGTTTGTCTTATACAAGGGTTAGAGAGGTACCACTGTTTGTCTTATGCAAGGGTTAGAGAGGTCTCGTTACCACTGTTTGTCTTATACAAGGGTTAGAGACGTTTCAGTACCACTGTTTGTCTTATACGAGGGTTAGAGAGGTATCACTATTTGCTTTATACAAGGGTTAGAGAGGTCTCAGTACCACTGTTTGTCTTATACAAGGGTTAGAGAGGTCTCAGTACCACTGTTTGTCTTATACAAGGGTTAGAGAGGTCTCGGTACCACTGTTTGTCTTATACAAGGGTTAGAGAGGTCTCAGTACCACTGTTTGTCTTTTACAAGGGTTAGAGAAGTCTCAGTACCACTGTTTGTCTTTTACAAGGGTTAGAGAGGTCTCAGTACCACTGTTTGTCTTATACAAGGGTTAGAGAGGTCTCAGTACCACTGTTTGTCTTTTACAAGGGTTAGAGAAGTCTCAGTACCACTGTTTGTGTTATGCAAGAAAACGACGGAATCGTCAGGGATCATTCCGGACGACTTCAGAGCGACAGAGGTCACTGGCAGTTTAAGAAAGGAACGAAGAACAACACAGCAAACAATCGTCCACTAAATCTTACACCTGCGCCTATTACCGACCGGGTACTGGAGGCCGTGGTGCGAGGTGTACCGGCTTTCTTTCGTACCTTACTGAACGAATGAATGAGTGAATGAATAAACTTTATTTTACGAGGGTAGTGGAGAAGACTCGAGGTCTTTTTACATCCAGCCCTCGCCCATGAGGGAAACTACTATTAACTATTAACTATTAACTAAGGATACAATGAGCTACTGAGAGAACTCGAACTCGAAAACTTTATTTTACAAGGATTGTAGTTTAGGTTCAGTTAAAAACCTGACAACTAGTCTTTGCTAAGCTACTGATGAGTATATATTAATTACAGGCATTATTTATATACACATAAGCATGAATGAGCGAGTGGAACGTTATACATGAGAATTTCCACTCAAACTGTC
>JABMCL010000953.1:507500-510000 GCA_018857735.1 Alviniconcha marisindica
AAACTGGCTTTATCAGGATTAAACACAAACTGGCTTTATCAGGTTCCAACACAGACTGGCTTTATCAGGTTCCAACACAGACTGACTTTATGAGGATCAAACACAGACTGACTTTATCAGGATCCAACACAGACTGCCTTAATCAGGTTCCAACACAGACTGACTTTATCAGGCCGGTTCCAACACAGACTGATTTTATGAGGATCAAACACAGACTGACTTTATCAGGTTCCAACACAGACTGACTTTATGAGGATCAAACACAGACTGACTTTATCAGGTTCCAACACAGACTGACTTTATCAGGTTCCAACACAGGCTGACTTTATCAGTTTCAAACACAGACTGACTTTATCAGGTTCCAACACAGACTGACTTTTCAAACCTAACTGCCACTTCGGCCCGCAACGGAGAGGCAGGGCGTAGCGTGACTCAGGAAAGGGGCCGGAGAGGGACGGTGGGGGTGGGGGTGGGGGGTTGTATTCAACACCCTAGCAGGGGACAAGGGGGGGGAGGGAGGTCACGAGCAGGACATTCAGTTGTGACGACGTGACCCCCTTTCATGTACCCCCCCCCCCCCTCCCGGGCACGCCCCACCCCCTACTGTAGATTGTACTCTACAGAAACAATATCAGATTTATAGACAGACTGTAGACTACAGAAACAATATCAGATTTATAGACAGACTGTAGACTACAGAAACAATATCAGGTTTATAGACAGATTGTAGACTACAGAAACAATATCAGATTTATAGACAGACTGTAGACTACAGAAACAATATCAGGTTTATAGACAGATTGTAGACTACAGAAACAATGTCAGGTTTATAGACAGATTGTAGACTACAGAAACAATATCAGGTTTATAGACAGACTGTAGACTACAGAAACAATATCAGGTTTATAGACACATTGTAGACTACAGAAACAATATCAGGTTTATAGACAGACTGTAGACTACAGAAACAATATCAGGTTTATAGACACATTGTAGACTACAGAAACAATATCAGGTTTATAGACAGACTGTAGACTACATGAACAATATCAGGTTTATAGACAGATTGTAGACTACAGAAACAATGTCAGGTTTATAGACAGACTGTAGACTACAAGATAAACGAAAGACTGACTTGACCAAGCGGGAAGAGGAAGACCGGCAACAAGCAACAACAAGCGGCAACAAGCAACAAGTTGATCGGCAACAAGCAGCAACACCAGCCCCGGTGTGAGTGGGAGCCACGAGGCTACAGTTCTAGCTCCGTGAGGAAGAGTCAGTGTGAGTGGGAGCCACGAGGCTACAGTTCTAGCTCCGTGAGGAAGAGTCAGTGTGAGTGGGAGCCACGAGGCTACAGTTCTAGCTCCGTGAGGAAGAGTCAGTGTGAGTGGGAGCCGCGAGGCTGCAATTCTAGCTCCGTGCAGGAAGTCCGACAAGTGTGTGTGTGTGTGTGTGGGGGGGGGGGGGGGGGGGGGTCCCGTTGTCGGGGTGGTGGTGGTGGTGGAGGGGGGGTCCCGTTGTTCGGGGTGGTGGTGGAGGGGGGGGGTTCCGTTGTTCGGGGTGGTGGTGGTGGTGGAGGGGGGGTTCCGTTGTTCGGGGGGGTGGTGGAGGGGGGGGTGGGTTCCCGTGTCGGGTGGTGGTGGTGGTGGAGGGGGGGTCCCGGGTCCCGATGCTTGGGGAGGGTGGGTCCCGGGTCCCGATGCTTGGGGAGGGTGGGTCCCGGGTCCCGATGCTTGGGGAGGGTGGGTCCCGGGTCCCGATGCTTGGGGAGGGTGGGTCCCGGGTCCCGATGCTTGGGGAGGGTGGGTCCCGGGTCCCGATGCTTGGGGAGGGTGGGTCCCGGGTCCCGATGCTTGGGGAGGGTGGGTCCCGGGTCCCGATGCTTGGGGAGGGTGGGTCCCGGGTCCCGATGCTTGGGGAGGGTGGGTCCCGGGTCCCGATGCTTGGGGAGGGTGGGTCCCGGGTCCCGATGCTTGGGGAGGGTGGGATCCCGGGTCGATGCTTGGGAGGGGCGGGAGTGGGCCGGGCTGGATGCTTGGGGAGGGTGGGTCCCGGGTCCCGAGCGTGCATGGAACTACATGTAGTATCTCTGGGGCATTGGCGCCGAGGAGTGGGAGGGGCATGGAGAGGGGCATGGAGAGGGGCATGGAGAGGGGCATGGAGAGGGGCATGGAGAGGGGCATGGAGAGGGGCATGGGAGGGGCATGGAGAGGGGCATGGAGAGGGGCATGGGAGGGGCATGGAGAGGGGCATGGAGAGGGGCATGGAGAGGGGCATGGAGAGGGGCATGGGGAGGGGCATGGAGAGGGGCATGGAGAGGGGCATGGGGAGGGGCATGGAGAGGGGCATGGGGAGGGGCATGGAGAGGGGCATGGAGAGGGGCATGGGGAGGGGCATGGAGAGGGGCATGGAGAGGGGCATGGGGAGGGGCATGGAGAGGGGCATGGAGAGGGGCATGGAGAGGGGCATGGAGAGGGGCATGGAGAGGGGCATGGAGAGG
>JABMCL010000953.1:515000-542500 GCA_018857735.1 Alviniconcha marisindica
TTTGATTGACTCAATATCTGATACCTTTGTGGTCATGTCTGCTGCTATTCACACACACACACACCCCCAAAAAGAAAAAAATTGTCACTTGGCCATACAGATATATTCACTAAATTGTGTTGTGTTGTATTGGAAGCTTACTATGTTATATGTATGATATCATGTGGTTTTCTTGTAAAGGAGCAGTAAAGAGAAGTAAACTCCTAAAAGTACTCATGGTGACCCACATGTATAATCTTGTTTTTGTTCATGAAAGGATTAGGCATTCTTCTCTTTCACTTTTTATTGCTGGTAATCTCTCATTGTTTGGGTTTTCCAGTCCAAAGTATAGTGCTGTTACATTTTGTTTGGTTGCTTTTTTCTGCCGCACTGATCTTCTGTAAAGAACGAACAAGAAAAAACATGTGTTTTTTAAATGGGAAAAAATAAAAAATAAACAAGCGACAAATTGGTGTGACATTGTGAATACTTAGGAATTGAGATAACAACAGGGTTGCATTTTGTAGTTCTACAGGGGGGATAATCCCTTCTCAACAAAGAGATTATGTGAGAGGTCAATGAGTCATGTGATTTAGGGACTTAATGGGCTGGTTTGTTATACCCTCATAAAGAAATTATACTCGGTTCATGGGGTCACATTAAAGTATGTTGTGACTGGAACATGTTTTTTGGCAAACTCCTAAAGCTGGCTAGGGAAGTAAACATTGCTTGTTTTTACTACAATTATATAAAGTAGAACAGCTGGCAGCCTTGTGTTGTTGGTTGTAAACAGTTTATTTGGTTTGTCATCAGCTGGTGGAATGATACTACTCTGTCTCATCATCAACTCAGACTCATCTGTCACTGAAAACTGTGATTCATCGGTCACCGCAGACTCTAACTCATCTGTCACCACAGACTGATTCATCAGTCACCGCAGACTCTAACTCATCTGTCACCACAGACTGATTCATCAGTCACCGCAGACTCTAACTCATCTGTCACCACAGACTGATTCATCAGTCACTGCAGATTCTAACTCATCTGTCACCAGAGACTCTTGACTCATCTGTCACCACAGACTCTAACTCATCTGTCACCACAGACTCTAGCTCATCTTTCACCACAGACTCTTGACTTATTTGTCACCACAGACTCCAACTCATCTGTCACTGCAGACATTGACTCATCTGTCACCACAGACTCATGACTCATCTGTCACCGTAAACTTTGACTCGTCTGTCACTGCAGCAGACATTGACTCATCTGTCACCACAGACTCTGGCTGATCTGATGTCATCTGTCACCGTGGACTCTGACTCGTCTGACGTCACAGTTATCGACTCATCCGCATTAATTGTTAAGAATAATATAAATTAGCAGTTAGGGGTGACTGTGGTGCTGGTCAGTTTTGACTGATGAAGCGAACACTGACCTCCTTGTCAAACAGCAGCGTTCAGTGACCCGCACTGACCTCGGCGTTCTGTGACCCGCACTGACCTCAGCGTTCAGTGACCCACACTGACCTGTGAACACATCATCGCATATGGATTTGGGATTGCTAACGGTGGTGACGTCAAACAGTATCTCCGGATGGAAAGCTGGGCCCCGCACACCGTGCACCGTAAACCGAACAGGATGTCGCAATATTTGTAACGGTTCATCGTCTTGCGTCTAATTCGGGCCGTGAAATACAAGATAAACATGGTCAAACACCTGTCTAACAACTAGTCCTCTCTCTCTCTCTCTTGGAACGATGTTTTTTGTCTGTGTATTGGGGGGGGGGGGGGGGGGGCGGGGGGGGGGGGATGGGGGGAGGGGACGGGGGGAGGGGGGGGGGACCGATGTTGCAGTTGGACGTGGTGTCAGTTTCGCCACTTGTAGTCGTCACAGTTCCTTGACACGGCAGTTTTAGTGGTGTCAGTTCTGGTGGCTGTGGTCATCGCGGTTCCTTGACGGCAAGCAATCGAAGGGCTAGTTCTCTGATTTACCACGTGGGTCAGAAGTTCATCTTGGTAACGATCACATCGAACCTTGGCTTGTAATGACTGGTTTAGTATAGCCGGAAACGCAGCAGTCACTCAAACGCTGGTTTTCCGCGTGTCATGCCGTGTCACAGTACAGCTGGAAAGCAGCAATGTGCTGTGGTCATGGTATCACAGAGGCTGGTTTTCCGCGTGTCATGCCGTGTCACAGTACAGCTGGAAAAGCAGCAGCATGGCGGCCTCCTCAAAGCGCTCTGTCCCAGCAGGCCGTCCTTCCAGCGACAGGAAACGGAGGTCACAATTTTAAATCGTCACTTCCGGTGGGACAGTGTCTGTCGGCACATGGTGTCAGTTCGTTGTTATCGGGTACTTCCGGAGGAACAGTGTCGGCACATGGTGTCAGTTCGTTGTTATCGGGCACTTCCGGGGAGACAATGTCTGTTGGCACATGGTGTCAGTTCATTGTTATCGGGTAATTCCGGAGGGACAATGTCGGCAGATAACAAGAGGGAGAATTGTCTTGTAAGTGGATTTTAACGTTCTCCCAGCCGCACCGGGCCGCCCCAGGAAGAACAGTCACCGACCTCAGTCCCATACACAGTTAAAACGCATCGATCTCCCTGATCAAGCGACGGCAAAATCTAGCCGCCCAGTTCTGAACGCATCGATCTCCCTGATCAAGCGACGGCAAAACCTAGCCGCCCAGTTCTGAACGCATCGATCTCCCTGATCAAGCGATGGCAAAACCTAGCCGCCCAGTTCTGAACGCATCGATCTCCCTGATCAAGCGATGGCAAAACCTAGCCGCCCAGTTCTGAACGTCCAACACGATGTAGAAAAGAGACATTCATGGAGACCTTAATAGTGTCAAAGAAACTGTAGGCGACAGGACCAAAGAGGGAGAGTGACACCGCTTGAACAGAGCAGGAAAACGGTTCGATTCCTTGTTTAATTCCTCTCTCCTTTCTCCCCAGAAGCTGTGGTTTATGGACATTGCTTTGTGACTGCCCCACACACTGAATGGAACATTAACATTGCTCTCATATGCTGCCAGTCGTAATGCAGAAACCATTCTGGTGGTGATAGTGTAGCGTGTGACAGGTAGACTATAGTCCTCCCCCTTGGAATCTCGTCCCCGCCAGTGCCGCTCCAGAGACAGGTGGGCCTGAAACAAGCCTAATGAACAGGTGCTTCAGAGACAGGTGGGCCTGAAACACGCCTAGTGAACAGGTGCTTCAGAGACAGGTGGGCCTGAAACAAGCCTAATGAACAGGTGCTTCAGAGACAGGTGGGCCTGAAACAAACCTAATGAACAGGTGCTTCAGAGACAGGTGGGCCTGAAACAAACCTAATGAACAGGTGTTCCAGAGACAGGTGGGCCTGAAACAAGCCTAGTGAACAGGTGCAGAGAACTGTGGGCAGCACACGCGACGTGAAGCAAGAGAGACAAGACAATGGCGGAGACCAACAACAACAACAACAACAACAAAAAGGGGGGAGGGGGGGGTGGGGGGTATGGAAAAGTGGCAAGTTCGGGGGGAGGGGGGGTGGGGGAGGGGAAGAGGGAGAGTTTCGACTTAAAACACACTGTGTTTAGAAAACCTATCACTTGTCTCCATAGCCGCACTGCCAGGTTTGTTGCTGCAACAAGAGTAGACAACATCCAAACCAGTGGAGTGACTGTTGGTAACAGGTCACATGTACCACAGCACGTTTTGACTGAAAGACACAGTCAACAGGTCACATGTACCACAGCACGTTTTGACTGAAAGACACAGTCAACAGGTCACATGTACCGCAGCACGTTTTGACTGAAAGACACAGTCAACAGGTCACATGTACCACAGCACGTTTTGACTGAAAGACACAGTCAACAGGTCACATGTACCACAGCACGTTTTGACTGAAAGACACAGTCAACAGGTCACATGTACCACAGCACGTTTTGACTGAAAGACACAGTCAACAGGTCACATGTACCACGGCACGTTTTGACTGAAAGACACAGTCAACAGGTCACATGTACCACGGCACGTTTTGACTGAAAGAAACAGTCAACAGGTCACATGTACTACTAATAATAATAATGTAAATTTATCATGCGCTTATCAACGCCCTGAGCGCTCACATGATACATATTAACCTAAATATGATATTCTATACACGTGTAGAGCATAGTCCTACCAAAATAATTTACATAAAGTATTATAAAAAAATAAAAAAATAAAAAATAAAACGTTCTATGAACACACACACACACACACACACACACACACACACACACACACACACACACACTGGCTGTAGCAGATACTGGGTACTGATATTAGTTAGGATGGAAATACTGGGAGAAGAGGAAGGTTTTCAGTGTGACTTTCAATGATGACAGGATTGAGCAATGTCTCACAGCAAGTTTAGACTGAAACACGGTCAACAAGTCACATGACTACAGCAAGTTTTGACTGAAAGACACAGTCAACAAGTCACATGTACTACAGCAGGTTTTGACTGAAAGACACAGTCAACAAGTCACATGTACTGCAGCAGGTTTTGACTGAAAGACATAGTCAACAAGTCACATGTACCGCAGCAAGTTCTGACTGAAAAACACGGTCAACAAGTCACCTGTACTACAGCAAGTTTTGACTGAAAAACACGGTCAACAAGTCACCTGTACTACAGCAGGTTTTGACTGAAAGACATAGTCAACAAGTCACATGCACTACAGCAGGTTTTGACTGAAAGACATAGTCAACAAGTCACATGCACTACAGCAGGTTTTGACTGAAAGACACGGTCAACAAGTCACATGCACTACAGCAGGGTTTGACTGGAAGACACGGTCAACAAGTCACATGCACTACAGCAGGGTTTGACTGGAAGACCATGTGTGTGCCGGATGGCCTGACCAGAGTATACACATTGACAGCGATCGACTGCCTGCAGCTGTGGCCGACTGTTTGCATGCAGGGTCACGACATTGAATGTTCACACGACCAAACGATCGATGTTTGTTGGCCGTGGCTGTAGGCACAGACTGACCCGTGACCACACACACACACACACACACACACACACACACGTGCTACGAGCGTGTTTGTCAAAATGCGGATTTAAAACTCGTTGGTGTGGGCATTGACACTGACGTCACTTGTCCTGCGACATGAATACGTACATGTATACTGAAGTTCAACATAGAGAGAGACAGAGACAGACAGAGAGACAGACGGAGAGAGAGGCTGCCTCTGTATGCTCTGTGTACAGCATTTGGGTCTGACATAACTAGTGAGTGAGAGGCTGCCTCTGTATGCTCTGTGTACAGCATTTGGGTCTGACAGCAAGTGAGGCGCTGCCTCTGTATGCTCTGTGTACAGCATTTGGGTCTGACACAGCAGGTGAGAGGCTGCCTCTGTATGCTGTGTGTACAGCATTTGGGACTGACACAGCAGGTGAGAGGCTGCCTCTGTATGCTGTGTGTACAGCATTTGGGACTGACACAGCAGGTGAGAGGCTGCCTCTGTATGCTGTGTGTACAGCATTTGGGACTGACACAGCAGGTGAGAGGCTGCCTCTGTATGCTCTGTGTACAGCATTTGGGACTGACACAGCAGGTGAGAAGCTGCCTCTGTGTGCTCTGTGTACAGCATTTGGGACTGACACAGCAGGTGAGACGCTGCCTCTGTGCCCAGAGAGAAAGTTTGCTCACCAAACACGTCACACTTAACGTGGGGGCGCAGGGGCGGGGGGGGGGGGGGGGGGGGGGGGGTATGGTCGTCACTGCCTTCGCTTTCGTGAATCACAGTCCCCTCCTCCTTATTCACTCTCTCGGCTTTCACGAGCGTCTCTTGAGTTCAGCGGTTTGAAAGATGGACTGTGTGTTCAGCAGACGTTTTAAGAGAAAGTCGAACATCGGTTTTTCGTGAACAAAACTGTGTGACTCAGTTGCCGTATCAGCCGTGCGCAAAGGGTGGGGGTGAGGTAGGGTGAGTGTGGGGGTGAGTGAGGGTGGGGGTGAGGTAGGGTGAGGGTGGGGGTGAAGTAGGGTGAGGGTGGGGTGGGGTGGGGTGGGGGGACTGATCGTGACCCGCCGTATATCGCATGACGTTGGCACAGTACCATGGACTCTGCATGTGGGTCTGAAGCTTACATCAAGCACGTCATCTGGTGTACAGGCCGTGGCGACACCGATAAAGCCGTCAACGGTGTTGGTGGTGGCGGGGCGCCTGCTCCCCAAGGCGTGGCTGATAACACGGCCTCCGCTTCTAGGCCACTGGCTGGCTTGGAAATTAATGAACACACTCGCAAATTGGACAGCACGCCACCCCAAGGGCGACGTATTGGAAAGCAACCATAGCCTCCTTCCAAGGCTGGGCAGGGCAGGGCAGCCTCTTGTCAAGGCAGAACAGGGCAGGACAGCCTATTGTCAAGGATGGGCAGGCAGGGCAGCCTCTTGTCAAGGCTGGGCAGGGCAGGGCAGCCGCTTGTCAAGGCTGGGCAGGGCAGGGCAGCCGCTTGTCAAGGCAGAACAGGGCAGGGCAGCCTCTCGTCAAAGCTGGGCAGGGCAGGGCAGAACAAGGCAGCTTACACCTACAGATCTGTACTTCCAGGGGTCAAGGGTCAGGTAGGGGATATTTAAAGCAACCAGAGGGCAAGTTATATGACTGTGTGAGCATCTGGCATCTCGTCTGGCCCATCAGAAGGCGGGCTGCCTGGCAGGGTGTAGCAGGCGCTGTGGATCATGGTCTCAAAGACAGGGTTTGTGGTAATTAATACTAAATGCTGAAAAGGTGTATGCAGGTAGTCTACACTCATTGATGTGCAGTTCTGCTGTGCCTCATCAATACGTGAGCCACATTTAACCATTTTGAATTTCGTGAATTAATTATCTGTCGGGCAGAAGTTGAAATGGCCCCAGGGCATGACTGCGTTGAAAGCGCTATATTGTAGTCTGCATGCTAAAGCAGGCGTGAGCCGGTTTGGCCTAGCGGTAAGGCGTTAGGCTGGTAAGCGGAAGGACCTCGGTTCGATACCGCTTCGGCTCTCCTTTCTCTTCAAAAAGGTTGTGGTTTGTGGACACTGTCCTGTGACTTTGTCCATCACTTCCTACTGAAACATTAAAATGGCTCTCATCGCTGCCCATCTTAATGCAGGAGTCATTCTGATGGTGGCAGTGTAGCGATAGGTATATAATCTCCCTCTCCCCCCACCTCCATACCCCCTTCCCCCCTTCTCCTCGTCCCTAATAAGCCGTACGGTTTCTGTGGACGTTAAGCACCATGTTTACTTAAAGCAGGCGTAGGCTAAAGAAACAAACTGGACACACATTGGTAGGGCTGTATGGTCAGTGACTGAACAGTTGAATGCTGGTGTCACATGTTCTACATTCACTGATTCAGCCAACCTGACATTAGAAATTTGTCACATAATGATCATGATCAACTACTTTTCATATAACTGGAGTGATGTGCTGTGTTTCTGATGATGCAGTGTTTCTCTGCTGTGTGAGCACAAAACCTGATTGATAACATGTTATATATAATACAGTTTTATGTAAAACCTGAATGACAGGGTGTGAAACACTAACAAGTATCCAACACTAACAAGTATCCCAAGCACTGTTGCAATGACAAGGTGTGAAACACTAACAAGTATCCCAAGCACTGTTGCAATGACAAGGTGTGAAACACTGACAAGTATCCCAAGCACTGTTGCAATGGCAGGTGTGAAACACTAACCAGTATCCCATCACTGTTGCAATGGCAGGTGTGAAACACTAACCAGTATCTCAAGCACTGTTGCAATGGCAGGTGTGAAACACTAACCAGTATCCCAAGCACTGTTGCAGTGGCAGGTGTGAAACACTAACCAGTATCCCAAGCACTGTTACAATGGCAGGTGTGAAACACTAACCAGTATCCCAAGCACTGTTGCAATGCCAGGTGTGAAACACTAACCAGTATCCCAAGCACTGTTGCAATGGCAGGTGTGAAACACTAACCAGTATCCCATCACTGTTGCAATGGCAGGTGTAAAACACTAACCAGTATCTCAAGCACTGTTGCAATGGCAGGTGTGAAACACTAACCAGTATCTCAAGCACTGTTGCAATGACAGGTGTGAAACACTAACTAGTATCCCCATCACTGTTGCAATGGCAGGTGTGAAACACTAACCATTATCACAAGCACTGTTGCTATGGCAGGTGTGAAACACTAAACAGTATCCCATCACTGTTGCAATGGCAGGTGTGAAACACTAACCAGTATTTCAAGCACTGTTGCAATGGCAGGTGTGAAACACTAACCAGTATCCCAAGCACTGTTGCAATGGCAGGTGTGAAACACTAACCAGTATCCCATCACTGTTGCAATGGCAGGTGTGAAACACTAACCAGTATCCCAAGCACTGTTGCTATGGCAGGTGTGAAACACTGACCAGTATCCCAAGCACTGTTGCTATGGCAGGTGTGAAACACTAACCAGTATCTCAAGCACTGTTGCTATGGCAGGTGTGAAACACTAACCAGTATCCCATCACTGTTGCAATGGCAGGTGTGAAACACTAACCAGTATCCCAAGCACTGTTGCAATGGCAGGAGTGAAACACTAACCAGTATCCCAAGCACTGTCGCAATGGCAGGTGTGAAACACTAACCAGTATCCCCATCACTGTTGCAATGGCAGGTGTGAAACACTAACCAGTATCTCAAGCACTGTTGCAATGGCAGGTGTGAAACACTAACCAGTATCCCATCACTGTTGCAATGGCAGGTGTGAAACACTAACCAGTATCTCAAGCACTGTTGCAATGGCAGGTGTGAAACACTAACCAGTATCCCATCACTGTTGCAATGGCAGGTGTGAAACACTAACCAGTATCCCAAGCACTGTTGCATGGCAGGTGTGAAACACTAACCAGTATCTCAAGCACTGTTGCAATGGCAGGTGTGAAACACTAACCAGTATCCATCACTGTTGCAATGGCAGGGAAACACTAACCAGTATCCAAGCACTGTTGCATGGCAGGTGTGAAACACTAACCAGTATCCCAAGCACTGTTGCAATGGCAGGTGTGAAACACTAACCAGTATCCCATCACTGTTGCAATGGCAGGTGTGAAACACTAACCAGTATCCCAAGCGCTGTTGGAATGGCAGCTGTGAAACACTAACCAGTATCCCATCACTGTTGCAGTGGCAGGTGTGAAACACTAACCAGTATCCCCTCACTGTTGCTATGGCAGGTGTGAAACATTAACCAGTATCCCCTCACTGTTGCTATGGCAGGTGTGAAACATTAACCAGTATCCCCTCACTGTTGCTATGGCAGGTGTGGGCCTTGTGATGCGGAAGCTGGGGGGCAGCGTCAAGCCGACGCAAGAGATCACGGTGGATGGCGACAACTGGCACATCAAGACCATCACCACCTTCAAGACGTCAGAACTCAAGTTCACCCTCAACCAGCCCTTTGATGAGAACACTGCTGATGGAAGAACTGTGAAGGTGAGAAGATGGAAGGACTGCAAAGGTGAGGGGATAAAAGGATGGCAAAAGTGAGGGGATATAAGAACAGTGAAGGTGACAGGATGGAAGGACAGTGAATGGGGGTGGGGGTGGGGGGGGGAGGAGAGGGAATGGAAGGACAGTGAAGGAGAGGGAATGGAAGGACAGTGAAGGTGAGGAATGGAAGGACAGTGAAGGTGAAGGGATGGAAGGACAGTGAAGGTGAAGGGATGGAAGGACAGTGAAGGTTGGGGATGGAAGGACAGTGAAGGTGGGGGATGGAAGGACAGTGAAGGTGAAGGGGTGGAAGGACAGTGAAGGTGAAGGGATGGAAGGACAGTGAAGGTTGGGGATGGAAGGACAGTGAAGGTGAAGGATGGAAGGACAGTGAAGGTGGGGGGATGGAAGGACAGTGATGGTGGGGGGATGGAAGGACAGTGAAGGTGGGGGATGGAAGGGCAGTGAAGGTGAAGGATGGAAGGACAGTGAAGGTGAAGGGATGGAAGGACAGTGAAGGTGAAGGGATGGAAGGACAGTGAAGGTTGGGGATGGAAGGACAGTGAAGGTGAAGGATGGAAGGACAGTGAAGGTGGGGGGATGGAAGGACAGTGAAGGTGGGGGATGGAAGGACAGTGAAGGTGAAGGATGGAAGGACAGTGAAGGTGGGGGATGGAAGGACAGTGAGGGTGAAGGGATGGAAGGACAGTGAAGGTGAAGGGATGAAAGGACGGTGAGGGTGAGAGGGTGGAAGGAATGTGAAGGTGGGAGTGAGGGGATGGAAGCACCATGAAAGTGAAGGTGAGAGGATAGAAGGAAGGTGAGGGGATGGAAAGAAGGTGAGAGGATTGAATGGGGGGTATGGGGATGAAAGGAGGGCAAGAGGATGGAGTGAAGGTGTGGGGGTGGATGGATAGTGAAGGTGAGGGGGTGGAAGGAAAGTGAAGGTCAGATGAAGGTGATGGGATGGAAGGAAGGTGAAGGTAGGAAGGTAAAGGTGAGTGGATGGAAGGAAAGTGAATGTGAGGGGGTGGAAGGAAGATGAAGGTCAGGGGATGGAAGGACATTGAAGGTCAAAGGATGAAAGGACACTGAAGGTCAGAGGATGGAAGGACACTGAAGGTCAGAGGATGGAAGGACACTGAAGGTCAGAGGATGGAAGGACACTAAAGGTCAGATGGACTGGGCTGCTTTCTTCTTGTTTTCTTGTTGCTGAGAGGGACAAGTCATAGTTAAGGAATTACTCTGAAAGAAACGGAGTTTAAAAGTACTCTCTCTCTCTCTCTCTCTCTCTCTCTCTCTCTCTCTCTCTCTCTCTCTCTCTCTCTCTCTCTCCTTCTCTCTACTTACACACACACACACACACACACACACACACACACACACACACACACACACACACACATTTATATAATTTATATATATATCTGCACACATGCATATGCTGTGTGTACACATTCATGCATACATACATGCATGCATGCAAATAAATTTGAACAGTATATGTATATTATATATATATATATACGTGTGCACAGTGCAGTGGTATATGCCCATAATTATATTTGTACACATGCTCACAGACACACGCACGCATACACACACACACACACACACACACACACACACACACACACACACACACACACACACACACACACACACACACATATATACACACACACACACACACACACACACACACACACACACACACACACACACACACACACACACACACACACACACACACACACTCTGACACAGGCACACACACACACACACACACACACACACACACACACACACACACACACACACACACACACACACACACACACACACACACACACACACACACACACACACACACTCACTCACTCACTCTGACACAGGCACACATGCACAGTGTACCTCCCATGAGCATTTTTTTATGTTAGCAATGGTTCACATGTTATTTTATTTCTTGGCTGAGATGCAGCAAGCCAAAGTATTGCCTGTGGGCAGAAGGCACGCACAAGACTGGTCCTAATTCAACACAATGATGTAAATACAGGCACACTCACACAAAAGGCATAGACAGGAAATATTCACTGAGGTGGTGTATATATATATAGTAAATTGCTGAAGTGTACAAAAAGAGTGACAGACAAAGAAGAGAAGAAGGAGTGCACATTGATATGATTTATTGATCAACTGTGGATCTGCATATCAGTGGTCTCAATAAAAACATGTCAAGCAGGTGTGAGTATTCCAACACTGAGACAGGGTTGTGTTTTGGCAAAGTGTGGTGGTGTGTGTAAACTGTGCTAAAGATTGCAGATAACTGATGGGGGAAGGGGGAGGGGGAGAAAAAGAGACTGTGTTGGGGGAGGGGGGGGGGGGGGGGGCTCTTTCTCTTAAGTGTATCTGCCTGTGCCTCCATCATTGTTGCATAGGACAGGTCAGTTTGAGGGATGGTGTCAAGTCTTTGTTGCAGAGGACAGTTCAGCTTAAGGGAGAGTGTCAAGTCTTTGTTGCAGAGGACAGTTCAGCTTAAGGGAGAGTGTCAAGTCTTTGTTGCAGAGGACAGTTCAGCTTAAGGGAGGGTGTCAAGTCTTTGTTGCAGAGGACAGGTCAGCTTAAGGGAGGGTGTCAGGTCTTTGTTGCAGAGGACAGTTCAGCTTAAGGGAGGGTGTCAGGTCTTTGTTGCAGAGGACAGGTCAGCTTGAGGGATGGGTGAGTGGCAGCAACGGTTCTTCATCATCCTCAAGCCAAGGCAACGTGGATGGTTATAGTTTGTCAGCAACATGGGTCAGCATGTCTTTGTCAGCAACATGGGTCAGCATGTCTTTGTCAGCAGTATGGGTCAGCATATCTTTCATCCTCAAGCCAAGGCAACGTGGATGGTTATAGTTTGTCAGCAACATGGGTCAGCATGTCTTTGTCAGCAACATGGGTCAGCATGTCTTTGTCAGCAACATGGGTCAGCATGTCTTTGTCAGCAACATGGGTCAGCATGTCTTTGTCAGCAGTATGGGTCAGCATATCTTTCATCCTCAAGCCAAGGCAACGTGGATGGTTATAGTTTGTCAGCAACATGGGTCAGCATGTCTTTGTCAGCAACATGGGTCAGCATGTCTTTGTCAGCAACATGGGTCAGCATGTCTTTGTCAGCAGTATGGGTCAGCATATCTTTCATCCTCAAGCCAAGGCAACGTGGATGGTTATAGTTTGTCAGCAACATGGGTCAGCATGTCTTTGTCAGCAACATGGGTCAGCATGTCTTTGTCAGCAGTATGGGTCAGCATATCTTTCATCCTCAAGCCAAGGCAACGTGGATGGTTATAGTTTGTCAGCAACATGGGTCAGCATGTCTTTGTCAGCAACATGGGTCAGCATGTCTTTGTCAGCAACATGGGTCAGCATGTCTTTGTCAGCAACATGGGTCAGCATGTCTTTGTCAGCAGTATGGGTCAGCATATCTTTCATCCTCAAGCCAAGGCAACGTGGATGGTTATAGTTTGTCAGCAACATGGGTCAGCATGTCTTTGTCAGCAACATGGGTCAGCATGTCTTTGTCAGCAGTATGGGTCAGCATATCTTTCATCCTCAAGCCAAGGCAACGTGGATGGTTATAGTTTGTCAGCAACATGGGTCAGCATGTCTTTGTCAGCAACATGGGTCAGCATGTCTTTGTCAGCAACATGGGTCAGCATGTCTTTGTCAGCAACATGGGTCAGCATGTCTTTGTCAGCAGTATGGGTCAGCATATCTTTCATCCTCAAGCCAAGGCAACGTGGATGGTTATAGTTTGTCAGCAACATGGGTCAGCATGTCTTTGTCAGCAACATGGGTCAGCATGTCTTTGTCAGCAACATGGGTCAGCATGTCTTTGTCAGCAACATGGGTCAGCATGTCTTTGTCAGCAGTATGGGTCAGCATATCTTTCATCCTCAAGCCAAGGCAACGTGGATGGTTATAGTTTGTCAGCAACATGGGTCAGCATGTCTTTGTCAGCAACATGGGTCAGCATGTCTTTGTCAGCAACATGGGTCAGCATGTCTTTGTCAGCAACATGGGTCAGCATGTCTTTGTCAGCAGTATGGGTCAGCATATCTTTCATCCTCAAGCCAAGGCAACGTGGATGGTTATAGTTTGTCAGCAACATGGGTCAGCATGTCTTTGTCAGCAACATGGGTCAGCATGTCTTTGTCAGCAACATGGGTCAGCATGTCTTTGTCAGCAGTATGTGTCAGCATATCTTTCATCCTCAAGCCAAGGCAACGTGGATGGTTATAGTTTGTCAGCAACATGGGTCAGCATGTCTTTGTCAGCAACATGGGTCAGCATGTCTTTGTCAGCAACATGGGTCAGCATGTCTTTGTCAGCAGTATGGGTCAGCATATCTTTCATCCTCAAGCCAAGGCAACGTGGATGGTTATAGTTTGTCAGCAACATGGGTCAGCATGTCTTTGTCAGCAACATGGGTCAGCATGTCTTTGTCAGCAACATGGGTCAGCATGTCTTTGTCAGCAGTATGGGTCAGCATATCTTTCATCCTCAAGCCAAGGCAACGTGGATGGTTATAGTTTGTCAGCAACATGGGTCAGCATGTCTTTGTCAGCAACATGGGTCAGCATGTCTTTGTCAGCAACATGGGTCAGCATGTCTTTGTCAGCAGTATGGGTCAGCATATCTTTCATCCTCAAGCCAAGGCAACGTGGATGGTTATAGTTTGTCAGCAACATGGGTCAGCATGTCTTTGTCAGCAACATGGGTCAGCATGTCTTTGTCAGCAACATGGGTCAGCATGTCTTTGTCAGCAGTATGGGTCAGCATATCTTTCATCCTCAAGCCAAGGCAACGTGGATGGTTATAGTTTGTCAGCAACATGGGTCAGCATGTCTTTGTCAGCAACATGGGTCAGCATGTCTTTGTCAGCAACATGGGTCAGCATGTCTTTGTCAGCAGTATGGGTCAGCATATCTTTCATCCTCAAGCCAAGGCAACGTGGATGGTTATAGTTTGTCAGCAACATGGGTCAGCATGTCTTTGTCAGCAACATGGGTCAGCATGTCTTTGTCAGCAACATGGGTCAGCATGTCTTTGTCAGCAACATGGGTCAGCATGTCTTTGTCAGCAGTATGGGTCAGCATATCTTTCATCCTCAAGCCAAGGCAACGTGGATGGTTATAGTTTGTCAGCAACATGGGTCAGCATGTCTTTGTCAGCAACATGGGTCAGCATGTCTTTGTCAGCAGTATGGGTCAGCATATCTTTCATCCTCAAGCCAAGGCAACGTGGATGGTTATAGTTTGTCAGCAACATGGGTCAGCATGTCTTTGTCAGCAACATGGGTCAGCATGTCTTTGTCAGCAACATGGGTCAGCATGTCTTTGTCAGCAGTATGTGTCAGCATATCTTTCATCCTCAAGCCAAGGCAACGTGGATGGTTATAGTTTGTCAGCAACATGGGTCAGCATGTCTTTGTCAGCAACATGGGTCAGCATGTCTTTGTCAGCAACATGGGTCAGCATGTCTTTGTCAGCAGTATGGGTCAGCATATCTTTCATCCTCAAGCCAAGGCAACGTGGATGGTTATAGTTTGTCAGCAACATGGGTCAGCATGTCTTTGTCAGCAACATGGGTCAGCATGTCTTTGTCAGCAACATGGGTCAGCATGTCTTTGTCAGCAGTATGTGTCAGCATATCTTTCATCCTCAAGCCAAGGCAACGTGGATGGTTATAGTTTGTCAGCAACATGGGTCAGCATGTCTTTGTCAGCAACATGGGTCAGCATGTCTTTGTCAGCAACATGGGTCAGCATGTCTTTGTCAGCAGTATGGGTCAGCATATCTTTCATCCTCAAGCCAAGGCAACGTGGATGGTTATAGTTTGTCAGCAACATGGGTCAGCATGTCTTTGTCAGCAACATGGGTCAGCATGTCTTTGTCAGCAACATGGGTCAGCATGTCTTTGTCAGCAGTATGGGTCAGCATATCTTTCATCCTCAAGCCAAGGCAACGTGGATGGTTATAGTTTGTCAGCAACATGGGTCAGCATGTCTTTGTCAGCAACATGGGTCAGCATGTCTTTGTCAGCAACATGGGTCAGCATGTCTTTGTCAGCAGTATGGGTCAGCATATCCTTCATCCTCAAGCCAAGGCAACGTGGATGGTTATAGTTTGTCAGCAACATGGGTCAGCATGTCTTTGTCAGCAACATGGGTCAGCATGTCTTTGTCAGCAACATGGGTCAGCATGTCTTTGTCAGCAACATGGGTCAGCATGTCTTTGTCAGCAACATGGGTCAGCATGTTTTTCTTTGTTTTAGACCACAGTTCAGCTGGAGGGCCAGAAGTTGATACAGGACCAGAAGGGAAACCCTGACTCCTTGATCACCAGGGAATTTGATGGAAACACCATGAAAATGGTGAGTTTTTCTGTCAGCTGTGTCTGTGCCATGAAAATGGTGAGTTTTTCTGTCAGCTGTGTCTGTGCCATGAAAATGGTGAGTTTTTCTGTCAGCTGTGTCCGTGCCATGAAAATGGTGAGCTTTTCTGTCAGCTGTGTCTGTGCCATGAAAATGGTGAGTTTTTCTGTCAGCTGTGTGCATACCAGGAAAATGGTGAGTTTTTCTGTCAGCTGTGTCCGTGCCATGAAAATGGTGAGTTTTTCTGTCAGCTGTGTCTGTGCCATGAAAATGGTGAGTTTTTCTGTCAGCTGTGTCTGTGCCATGAAAATGGTGAGTTTTTCTGTCAGCTGTGTGCATGCCATGAAAATGGTGAGTTTTTCTGTCAGCTGTGTCCATGCCATGAAAATGGTGAGCTGGGTAAAACATGATTGTGGTGAGTGATGGATACACAGTGACTATGGTGAGCTGATAAGAACACAGTCTCTGTGGTGAGTTCAGTGAATACACAATGACTATGGTTTGATTGGTACCACAGTGACTATGGTGAATTTGATGGAAACATCATCAGTTCTCCTTCAGGGCTGTAGACAGCTGGAACTCACCACCACCTGAGGTTGACAACGCCCGTCCCTGCAGGCTTTCAAGAGCAGCTGAACTCTGCTTGGCTAGACAGGAAGTTGCTGCACTGTGTTTTGCCCTCCCCGACAGTGACCTCAGTGTTTAAAGTTAACCTACCCGACAGTGACCTCAGTGTTTAAAGTTAACCTACCCGACAGTGACCAAAGTGTTGAGAGTTAACCTCCCTGACAGTGACCTCAGTGTTTAAAGTTAACCTACCCGACAGTGACCTCAGTGTTTAAAGTTAACCTACCTGAAAGTGACCAAAGTGTTGAGAGTTAACCTCCCCGACAGTGACCTCAGTGTTTAAAGTTAACCTACCTGACAGTGACCAAAGTGTTGAGAGTTAACCTCCCCGACAGTGACCTCAGTGTTTAAAGTTAACCTACCTGACAGTGACAAAAGTGTTGAGAGTTAACCTCCCGACAGTGACCCAGTGTTTAAAGTTAACCTACCTGACAGTGACCAAAGTGTTGAGAGTTAACCTCCCCGACAGTGACCTCAGGGTTGAGAGTTAACCTACCTGACAGTGACCAAAGTGTTGAGAGTCAACCTCCCCGACAGTGACCTCAGTGTTTAAAGTTAACCTACCCAACAGTGACCTCAGTGTTGAGAGTCAACCTCCCCGACAGTGACCTCAGTGTTTAAAGTTAACCTACCCAACAGTGACCTCAGTGTTTAAAGTTAACCTACCTGACAGTGACCAAAGTGTTGAGAGTTAACTTCCCCGACAGTGACCTCAGTGTTTAAAGTTAACCTACCCGACAGTGACCAAAGTGTTTAAGAGTTAACCTCCCTGACAGTGACCTCAGTGTTGAAAGTTAACCTCCCGACAGTGACCTCAGTGTTTAAAGTTAACCTCCCGACAGTGACCTCAGTGTTGAGAGTTAACCTCCCTGACAGTGACCTCAGTGTTGAGAGTTAACCTCCCGACAGTGACCTCAGGGTTGAGAGTTAACCTCCCTGACAGTGACCTCAGGGTTGAGAGTTAACCTCCCCGACAGTGACCTCAGGGTTGAGAGTTAACCTCCCCGACAGTGACCTCAGGGTTGAGAGTTAACCTCCCCGACAGTGACCTCAGGGTTGAGAGTTAACCTCCCCGACAGTGACCTCAGGGTTGAGAGTTAACCTCCCCGACAGTGACCTCAGGGTTGAGAGTTAACCTCAATAGCTCAGGCTGTGGCAAAGACCAGATCAAAGGCTTTTAGCCTGAGTAAATCTGATCACCATATCATATCGTGATGACAATACTAACGGTGAGTTTGATGAAAACAGGACAGCAGTGGTCAGTTTGATGGCAACATGGTGACAGTGATGAGTTTGGATGAAAACATGATGTCAATTGACTCAGTGGTGAGTTGGGATGGAAACATGACGTCAATTGACTCAATGGTGAGTTTGGATGGAAACATGATGTCAATTGACTCAGTGGTGAGTTGGGATGGAAACATGACGTCAATTGACTCAATGGTGAGTTAGGATGGAAACATGACGTCAATTGACTCAATGGTGAGTTGGGATGGAAACATGGTGTCAACTGACTCAATAGTAAGTTTGCATGTATATATATATATATAATAAAGTGAGTGAAAAATGACTTGATGCTTTTTGTGTGCTTCAGTCCCTAACGGCAAAGGGTGTGACATGTACACGCGTCTACCAGAAGCAGGAGGCGGCCGGTGGTGACAGCTGAGAATGGGGCCATCGTGCGCACAGTGACCTGGGCTGAGGTACTGCACCTGGGGATCGTCTGCATCAGCTCAACACCTGTACAGTCAGAGTCAAGTTTTGTAGTTGTTGACAGACAATCGGGTCTGTAGCAATTTAGAATTGAATGATTGGATCCAATCTTTATTGTTTTTCACATAATTATACGGAAACTGTAGGGTGTTTTAGAATCTGAGTTGTAACTGTGAAATAAAAATAAAAAAAGCATTTGAAACATTAAGAATGGATGTGTTGAAAGGTTAGGTTTAATTAAATGGATCTTTCACCAAGGTTCTGAGATTTTTCAGTGCCCCAGGGAATAAATTTGTCCAAAATGTGTTTTGTCCAAAGGTGACAAGAAAGGTAAAAACTTGACATGAAAGAGTTTGTTTTGAAGAGCCTTTATGGTTTGTGTATGAAAGTCACAAAATGATTGTTCACTGTGCTGACTCACCCACCACATGTACTGTGAGCACAGGATGCATGCAGGAAAAGGTTGAGGAACCTCACTTGTGTCAGTGCTAATCTTGATGTTGCTGCTCACAAGCTATGCTGCATCAACCTATACTGTCACCTGCAGACCTGACCTTTAACTTACAATTAAACAGGGCATTTTGAGTGAAGAATTTTAATGAAAAGTTCATATTTTGATGTTGTCTAGACTTGGCAATTATTTTGAATTCATGACCCTTAATGTTGAGGTCATCAGTCTCTAATTAAATGGACTTTTACTTTCTGCCTTCGGTTGAAAATGCATATATATCAGTATATGTAGTCGCCACAATGAGATTTGGTTTTTGTTAGCATTTCCTCAGAACATTTGCATAACAGTGTACAGCAACATTACTGCAGCCCAGGTGAGAGGTAGGGAAAAGGGGACTGCAGCCCAGGTGAGAGGTAGAAGACTGCAGCCCAGGTGAGAGGTAGGGAAAGGGGACTGCAGCCCAAGTGAGAGGTAGGGAAAGGGGACTGCAGCCCAGGTGAGAGGTAGGGAAAGGGGACTGCAGCCCAGGTGAAGGTAGGGAAAGGGACTGCAGCCCAGGTGAGAGGTAGGGAAGGGGACTGCAGCCCAGGTGAGAGGTAGGGAAAGGGGACTGCAGCCCAGGTGAGAGGTAGGGAAAGGGGACTGCAGCCCAGGTGAGAGGTAGGGAAAGGGACTGCAGCCCAGGTGAGAGGTAGGGAAAGGGGACTGCAGCCCAGGTGAGAGGTAGGGAAAGGGGACTGCAGCCCAGGTGAGGGTAGGGAAAGGGGACTGCAGCCCAGGTGAGAGGTGAAGTAGGGAAGTAGGAAGGGACTGCAGCCCAGGTGAGAGGTAGGGAAAGGGGACTGCAGCCCAGGTGAGAGGTAGGGAAAGGGGACTGCAGCCCAGGTGAGAGGTAGAAGGACTGCAGCCCAGTGAGAGGTAGGGAAAGGACTGCAGCCCAGTGAGAGGTAGGGAAAGGGACTGCAGCAGTGAGAGGGAAGGGATGCAAGGTGAGAGGTAGAGGGAGTAAAGGGGACTGCAGCCCAGGTGAGAGGTGGGAAAGGGGACTGCAGCCCAGGTGAGAGGTAGGGAAAGGGGACTGCAGCCCAGGTGAGAGGTAGGGAAAAGGGACTGCACCCCAGGTGAGAGGTAGGGAAAAGGGACTGCAGCCCAGGTGGGAGGTGTGGAAAGGGGACTGCAGCCCAGGTGAGAGGCAGAAGACTTCAGCCCAGGTGAGGAGTAGGGAAAGGAGACTGCAGCCCAGGTGAGAGATAGAGAAAGGGGACTGAAGCCCAGGTGAGAGGTAGGGGACTGCAGCCCAGGTGAGAGGTTGGGGAAGAGGGACTGTGGGCTGTAGTCTGGTTGCTATACATTGCAAGTCCTGTTTGCCTCAGACAGTGCACAACTGAAACAATGAAGGGAAACTTTGCTCACATTGGTTTTAAATATTACAAGGGTTAAAAAAATTAAAAAAATAAAATCCCAGGTTGGTTTTGAAGCTGAGGTTGGTTTTGTTGGTTAATTGAATTCAAAGAAAGAACAAAACAGTGGCTCCTACCATTGGTGCACTGCGTGAAAAATTGTTAATAAGTTTTGTGTTTGTTTTGGAGGGCCTGTGTAACTTTTCCATTTGTCAAAACAACCACATCGATCCGCAATGAAGCACCCAAATCATATTAATAAAGATATCAGATATGTTTCCTGTTGCGCACAAAGAAGCAATTCATGGATTTAAGTGAATCCACAGTCAAAATCTGTGACAGATTATTGTAGTTTGTTGGTTTGGTTTTTAGTCAATTAGAAGTCTGACTGTATGATACTAATAAATCCCATGCATGCATAATTTGCATTGTCAGGTGTCCATAAACTGAATTTTGGCTTGTACCTCCAGTACCACATATGTTTGCCTCCTTTTTGATTGGCTTGATATTTGTTGTGTTTGTTTTGTGAAACCATAATGCATAGTAGTTTTGCTGTTGGTGACTGTACTGTTTAAGTAGCAGAAGTTTTTTATCATTACATGGGATGTATGCAATGTTTTATTGACAAGACAGAGTTCCAAGTTTTCCCAATGTTTTGTTATACAAGAAGTTATTGTGAAACAGTCATTGTTTTAAGACCTTTTGGATAATTTCCTGTTCCCCAAAAAACATTTACAGTTTTTGTCCTGTATTTTCAAGGCACAAGGGCAGGTGTTTCCATTGATGTACAGTTAAACACGTGTCTCATAAACATTGTGAACAAATGGTTTGGTACTTACCGCCCATTGCTAATGTTATTCATTTATGAATACATTTTTACTACACCCAACAACAAAGTTGGAAGTGGGTGTTGGGCATAATGGATTCAGGTTGTTACGATCATTATTATGGTCCCTCATACTTAGTTGACCACTTTATCAGTGGTACCAAATACTGTGGTGAGCAGATTTGTTATTTTTCAACCTCTCCTTTAGCCAGTACATGTATTTGTTTATGGACACTCTCACAGCACAGGATAATGGGGCTTTGTGCCAAATATGTACACCTGGCAGTTTAATGGGTACATACACCTGACAGACAGTCTTCCCTGTGACAGACAGTCTTCCACATCCTCTGATTGGTAACAGGTGTGCCAAATTCATACACCTGGCAGTTTAATGGGTACATACACCTGACATACAGTCTTCCCCATCCTCTGCTTCATTAATGGGGTGTGCCAAATTCATACACCTGGCAGTTTAATGGGTACATACACCCGACATACAGTCTTCCCCATCCTCTGCTCCATTAATGGGGTGTGCCAAATGCATGCACCTGGCAGTTCAGTGGGTACATACACCTGACAGACAGTCTTCCCCATCCTCTGCTCCATTAATGGGGTGTGCCAAATGCGTGCACCTGGCAGTTTAATGGGTACATACACCTGACAGTCTTCCCCATCCTCTGCTCCATTAATGGGGTGTGCCAAATGCATGCACCTGGCAGTTTAATGGGTACATACACCTGACACACAGTCTTCCCCATCCTCTGCTCCATTAATGGGGTGTGCCAAATGCATGCACCTGGCAGTTTAATGGGTACATACACCTGACACACAGTCTTCCCCATCCTCTGCTCCATTAATGGGGTGTGCCAAATGCATGCACCTGGCAGTTTAATGGGTACATACACCTGACACACAGTCTTCCCTGCGCTTTGCTTGGAGCACAGTCCTATGTACTATAGACTGCAATGTGTTGAGAACCACATTGTTGACATGCAGGAGTCTAGTGATGAGACTTCAGTTATCAGTATTGATCATGTACTGTGTGGATTCTTTTCTCCCCTTGAATGTCTTGACTTTTTGCTGATTCCTTCGGTGTCTTTGTGCCCGGCTGTGTCCAACAAGGCATTGGCTGTGACCCAAACCCCAGGACACTGAGACAACAGGTGTGTTGTTCATAACCAGTCAAACCTTGTAACTTGATTTGGGTGGTGGGGTCTGAAAACTTCAGGTTTGTTAAAAACATTTCATGACAGCTTGTGTGAGACAGGTGTGTAGGGGAGGGTTTAGATGAAATTCAGCATCCTGGCCCGTCATGTTGTGGCTGAGGGAGACTCCAGTGTCTTCTCCAGCTGCGTTTGATACATTACGGAAGCTTCCATCGCATACAGTCATTATACATCCTACAGTATCAGGACAGGTACTGTTCTGCTTTGACAAAACAATGCTTTATAGGACTGGTTTGTTCAGAGTCTTTTGTTGTCGTTGTTGTTATTTTAACACTGAGTACTTTCAGCTAGCCAGTGTATGTTTGTGGTAAGCCTGTGTATGTTTGTGGTAAGCCAGTGTATGTTTGTGGTAAGCAAGTGTATGTTTGTGGTAAGCCTGTGTATGTTTGTGGTAAGCCTGTGTATGTTTGTGGTAAGCCAGTGTATGTTTTTGCGTAAGTTACTGATCACAACAATCTTGTCATCATTATATGTTTCTTTTTCTTCAGTTTAAATCAAGTCAAATTTGATAAATGTACTGATGAATAAGTTACATTGTTTTAGATGATGGTAGAGTTAAGAAGGTGGAATGGTTTGGTGTGTATGCCGAACACTGACTGTGACCATACTGCAGTGTATGCCGAACACTGACTGTGGCCATATGCCAGTGTATGCTGAACACTGACTGTGGCCATGCTGCAGTGTCTGCTGAACACTGACTGTGGCCATATGCCAGTGTATGCTGAACACTGACTGTGGCCATACTGCAGTGTCTGCTGAACACTGACTGTGCCATACTGCAGTGTCTGCTGAACACTGACTGTGGCCATACTGCAGTGTCTGCTGAACACTGACTGTGGGCCATACTGCAGTGTATGCTGAACACTGACTGTGGCCATCCAGTGTATGCTGAACACTGACTGTGCCATTGCAGTGTTGCTGAACACTGACTGTGGCCATATGCCAGTGTATGCTGAACACTGACTGTGGCCATACTGCAGTGTCTGCTGAACACTGACTGTGGCCCATACTGCCACTGTGCCTGTCATTGCTGAACACTGACTGTGGCCATACTGCAGTGTCTGCTGAACACTGACTGTGGCCATACTGCAGTGTCTGCTGAACACTGACTGTGGCCATACGCCAGCCTTGTGTTAGCTTGGCACTTCAAACATTTCTTCCAAACTGCCTAAAGCCCATTGTCTGTAGGGAGCTAAGTCATTCCAGTTTTCATTACTAATCTATCGTAAAGCTGTCTTAAACCACGGCATTTGTGCGTTGTCATGGAATTTTAGTTTAACACTATTGGGGACTATTTTTAATGACATTTTTTAGATTAAAATCCGTTTTTGCAGACCAGCCTTGTTTGCATAGTTTGGGTTTGTTGCTCTTGAAGTTGTTTCATTGTTGATTACTGCCACCTCCAGAACTTTGCACTCATGTTCATGTAGTGTGGGTGATTGTGTGATTTATGAAATGGAAAAAATAAAATATGAAAAAATATGATCATGTGTGTTGTAGTGTAATTGGTTTTGCATGTATGGCTGAGAGAAAGGGGTATTGAGGTAAGTGCAGAGAAAGGGGTGGGGAGGTCAATAGAGAAAGGGGTGGGGAGGTCAACAGAGAAAGGGCTGGGGAGGTCAATGGAGAGAAAGAGGTGTGGAGGTCAATAGAGAAAGGGGTGGGGAAGTTTATAGAGAAAGGGGTGGGGGGGTCAAAAGAGAAAGAGGTGGGGAGGTTAATAGAGAAAGGGGTAGGGAGGTCAATAGAAAAAGGGGTGGGGAGGTCAATAGAGAAAGGGGTGGTGAGGTCAATAGAAAGGGGTGGGAGGTCAATAGAAAAGGGTGGGAATAGAGAAAGGGGTGGGGAGGTCAATAGAGAGAAGGGGTGGGGAAGTCAATAGAGAAAGGGTGGGGAGGTTAACAGAGAAAGGGTGGGGAGGTCAATAGAGAAAGGGGTGGGAGGTCAATAGAAAGGGGGAGGTCAAGAGAAAGGGGTGGGAGGTCAATAGAGAAAGGGGTGTGGAGGTCAATAGAGAAAGGGGTGGGGAGGTTAACAGAGAGAAGGGGTGGGGAGGTTAACAGAGAAAGGGGTGGAGGTCAGGAAAGTGGGAAAGGGGTGGGGAGGTAACAGAGAAAGTTGTGGGGAAGTCGATAGAGAAAGGGCGTGGGGAGGTCAATAGAGAAAGGGGTGGGGAGGTTAACAGAGAAAGTTGTGGGGAAGTCGATAGAGAAAGGGGTGGGGAGGTCAATAGAGAAAGGGGTAGGGAGGTCAATAGAGAAAGGGGTGTGGAGGTCAACAGAGAAAGGGGGAAGGAGGTCAACAGAGAAAAGAGGGGAAGGAGGTCAATAGAGAAAGGGGTGGGGAGGTCAACAGAGAAAAGGGTAGGGAGGTTAGAGAAAGAGAAAGGGAGTGTGGAGGTCAATAGAGAAAGGGGTAAGGAGGGGCAATAGAGAAAGGGGTGGGGAAGGTCAATAGAAAAGGGGTGGGGAGGTAATAGAGAAAGGGGTGGGGAGGTAATAGAGAAAGGGGTGGGGAGGTTAACAGAGAAAGGGGTGGGGAGGTAAGTAGAGAAAGGGGTGGGGAGGTAAGTAGAGAAAGGGGTGGGGAGGTAAGTAGAGAAAGGGGTGGGGAGGTAATAGAGAAAGGGGTGGGGAGGTAAGTAGAGAAAGGGGTGGGGAGGTTAACAGAGAAAGGGGTGGGGAGGTAAGTAGAGAAAGGGGTGGGGAGGTAAGTAGAGAAAGGGGTGGGGAGGTTAACAGTAGAGAAAGGGGTGGGGAGGTAAGTAGAGAAAGGGGTGGGGAGGTTAAAGAGAAAGGGGTGGGGGAAACAGAGAAAGGGGTGGGGAGGTAAGTAGAGAAAGGGGTGGGGAGGTTAACAGAGAAAGGGGTGGGGAGGTAAGTAGAGAAAGGGGTGGGGAGGTTAACAGAGAAAGGGGTGGGGAGGTAAGCAGGTGGGAAGATCAGCCTCCAGAGAATGGCAATTTGTTTCAGATCAAAACAATTTAACGCAGTGCAGTAATAGTTCCAGTTTCTGGCTGCACGATTAACAAAAATAATCACAATGTAGGACTTGCACTGAAATACAGACAAATGGTTTGCTTCTCTGTTTTTATTGTGTGGCATAACCAATTGTTCATTGTCAGAAAGAATGCATTTGTGCCAACAATTTGCACCATTCTGTTTGGTCCTGGTCATTAACAAGCACTTTTTGTTAATCTCTTGTGTGTTCGGATCTTTTTGTCCGAATAGTTCTGCTTTGCCAGTAAATACTTGACTGGAGTAAAGCAGAATGCTGTCTTGCCAGTAAATGCTTGATTGTAGTAAAGCAGAATGCTGTCTTGTATATTTATACTGGCAAGTGGCATTTAATTTGTAGAAATAAATTGTACTTTTATATGCAACTGTTATGTGACGTTTTTAATTGGTCAGTCAAAATGGTATTTATATTGCACAAATCCGTATATAATAAGTTCTAAGTGTCTCACATAATATAATGCTACTGTAAAACTAACACAAAACACATGCATGCCCTTAAAACAAAATACTAAGTGTGAAACCAAACTTTTGTCTTTTGGTGTGAACTTTCACTTGGCGTTTCAGAACATAATGTAAACAGTCGATGGAAGTAGCAGGTTGGAAGTAGGCAACAACAAACGAGCCTCAGCCAGAGGTTCCTGTTTTATCTTCTTCATACTGGTCAAAGAAAAATTGCGTATCATTTTAAGTTTAGTCACCAATGATTAAGTTTTTACTTTTTAATAAATGTGTTTATATGTATTTTAGCTTTCTAGAAAATATGTGATACACTGGGTTAGCACCAATTAAGCTGTTTTTAAATCACTGTAATTGGTCATTTGGGGGGTAAACATAACATGATTAGCCAGCAGATGAATAAAATAATACCACACACACACACACACACACACACACACACACACACACACACACACACACACCACACACACACACACACACACACACACACACACACACACACACCACACACACACCACACACACACACACACACACACACACACACACACACACACACACACACACACACACACACACACCACACACACACACACACACACACACACACACACACACACACACACACACACACACACACACACACACACACACACACACACACACACACACACACACACACGCGACAGAAGCCGTATAAGAAGTGTTGTTGTATTTTTGCTGGAACTGAAAAGCCTTTAAAACCTTTAAACCTCATCAGGGTTTGCGAGTGGCAGCTAAGAGATTCAGAGTCATGGGTATTTATCAGCTGCTAACATGAGAAATAGGAAACATGGCACACTCGCGCACCGCCAGCCACTAGTAAAGGGAGAGAAATGAGTAATGGTCGATCCCGCGAAGAACGAGTTACTTCTCTTGTAAGCATTAGAAACGTCTGACACAGTGCTGAACTGACGAAGTCAGTGGTGAATGTGTTGGCATGATTGTGGGTGGGTGAAAGACAAGAACAGTTGTGTGTTACGGAAGTTGCGGATGACAGCAGCTAAATAGTACGAGCTTGTAAACTGTCCATTTTAAATGCATATATGTAGTGTAAACATCGTCCTCACAATGACTGAGTTGATGCGGAGGTTTCACAGTCTGCTCAGTAGTGACTAGTTCCACAGTCCCGCGGTCCCCCGGTAGGCACTGGCGGCCAGTTTTGCCCTTGTACAGCATTGAGGGTGCTTGTTGCATTTGATATTTACGGTGTGTACGTAGAATTAACGTCTTTGAGGACAAAGCGAAACAAACTGAGAAGCAACTCAGTTACTAGATTATCTGTCAGTTGCCGGGCCGCACCGTCAGTCCCGCCGGTCTCAGTGCTTGGTCACTGAGACCAGAGATACTACAGCAAGGGGACAGCCAAGTGAGAGATGGTGGTGAAGGGATGCTTAACATCCTCAGATGTCAGTTGACATATTAGGGACAAGTTGTGACCAATGCCGAAGCACGATGCAATAATTCTTTACGTCCACGGAAACCAGAAGGCTCGTTAGGACGGACAGCCCAGGACGGCCACCTCGACTCTCACACAACTCCTGAACTATGGTGAAGTGAGTGAGCCGGCCGTACCGTGTCACGATAAGCCTGTAAAGGGAGTGGCGCAACGGGCGGGTGGTTGGCGGACAGGCACTCCACTCTTCCCGGTCAGCGCCTAACCGTAATGCTGTAGCTAAAGTCGGTGGGGAGGGCTGAGACTGTTTCGATTTTAAAGTGCATTTTACGCTTAGATCATACCTACCACAATGCCCGTTCAATTTTGAAGGTATCTGCTATATAATATCTTCAGATTATTCTAGCTTTTCAGTGTTGTTGTTTTTGTTTTGCTTTGTTTTTGTTTGTTTAATAGTAGCTTACGCAGCAT
>JABMCL010000953.1:545000-587822 GCA_018857735.1 Alviniconcha marisindica
CAACAAGCCTCCCTGTTCATGGCAAGGGCATGGAAAAGCTGCCTTCCCTATTCTGTTACACATTCTTCTTTTATTCCAAATTCTGGGCCACCGATGCCGTATTTTTCAAGGTATAAAAGACCCTCCATTTTAATCCGGCCCGCACCAAGGTTCCAGGCGAGATCAAAAGATCAAGAGATCTTAGAGGAGGGAGGTGGAGCTGGACCTTCAAGTTAGCCCAGAAGAGATCATGAGTAGGGAGGTGGAGCTGGGCTGCGAAAGATGGACTTCTTTGGCTTCGAGTTGTTCAAGTTGTTCGTCAACAGCAGTGCAGCGGACATTGTCTTAGTGACTCTGCCCAAGCACGGCAGTTGAAACAGCAATTGCGCAGTGCACAAGTCGCTGAGCAATGGCGAGGGGACACCGTCTTAACACTTCCATTGTTTTGGCGGCGGTCCACGGTCTCTCCGGTCTTTTTCGGGTGGTATCCGCGGTCGAACCTTCACTGACTCTTTCGTACCCCCCCCCCCCCCCCCCCCGTCCCCGTCCCTAATAAGCCATCTCGCTTATGTGGACGTGAAGCAAAATGGTCCTATCCCCGCACCACTCGCCCTCACAGAAATTTAAAGTACGTGTACCCTCTCAGTAGTCACTTTGCCAAGTCTCCAGGTCAGTCTCCAGGTCAGTCTCCAAGTTCGTCTCCAAGTCAGTCAGTCTCTAAGTCTCCAAGTTTTTTATTCGTGCAACTAGAGTTTTGATTTAGACCCAACTTAATCTACATTCAACAGGTTGGTTTGTCTTTTACTTTCCTAGTTTTTGGACTAATGTTTTATTGTTGTTTGATTGTTGTAGTTTTTTTTTAATAGTTTTTTTTATATTTTAATATCTTGCCGTAAGATCTGGCGTCGCTGACGTTTCAGTATTTTTCACGTTCGCTTAAATGATGAAGTACAGCGGCCAGCTTCGTGGTAGCCACGAGTTGTTTCAAATATATGGGTTATAACACTTTTGAATCTTAAACTGTGTTTCGCTACAAATGTTCTGACTGAGAGGTCAGGTTCGTTATCCGAGCCTGGCTCCATTTTTTGCATTCTGATCTAAACCTCCTAATGGAGTTCCTTTGTTTTACTGTAACGTCTCTAGTGCACGAAGAGGTCAAATATCGTCAGTCGAGCGATTCTGTGGTCACACAACTGAGAACGCTAGCAGGTTAGGTTGTAAATATGTCTGAGTTAATTACTTGCACGTGGCTTTCTGACTACAGAAGTGTCCGCCACAAGGTCAGGCATCTACACACCACCAGCCACACTGCCACGATCTAAAACCTCCAATGGAGTTCACTTTAGTTTTACTGTAACGTCTCTAGTGCACAAGAGGTCACATCATCGTCAGTCGAGCGATTCTGTGGTCACACAACTGAGAATCGTCTAGCAGGTTAGTTTAAATATGTCTGAGTTAATTACTTCGCACGTAATTCAAGTGGATGAATCAAAGTCCAAAATACTACACACACACAACACAAGCACACACACATCAAGCAACAAAAACAGGGCACAACACAAACACAAACCAATCACTCACGCTACACTACACAGTTTTCATTTTCTCCTCACTCCACTCTCTTCAACACATTCATAGTTTGTTCCTTTATTGTCAAAACTTGTCCAAGCTGTCATAAGCAGACAAAGAAGGGTTGAGGCACAAAGGTCTCGAAAACCAATATATCAGGTAAACTACATTTTGGTCGTCTGTCCCTCTTTCTCTGTCTGTCTATCTGTCTGTCTTTGTCTGTGTCTTCTGTCTCTCTCGTTTCTGTCTGTCTGTCTCTGTCTTTCTCTGTCTGTCGTCTTCGTCTGTCTTCTGTCTGTCTGTCTGTCTGTCGTCTGTCTCTCTCTCTCTCTCTCTCTTCTCTCTCTCTCTACATCTTCCCCTCTCTCTTCTCTCTCTCTCTCTCTCTCTCTCACACACACACACGCACACACACACGCACACACGCGCGCACGCACGCACGCACGCACTCACGCACACACACGTACGCACGCGCGCACACGCACGCACGCACGCATACACAAACTCACAAAGTGAGGGATGGATGACCCTCCCTAGCTGGAAAATCTCTTGCTCTATCCAGTCTCAGTCTCTAAGCTTCCCCAGTGTCGCCTTAGAAACAATTCGTGTTGGTTTCTTTGGCCACTGCCCCTTTTGCGCCTTTAAATAACGATCACAGAGCGCTTCCTCTATCTACGCCTTTCCATTCCAGGCGACCGACGGTGTGTTCTTGGCTATGTGCCGGCAGATAGTAGGCTATGTCAAGCTCTTCAACACGTCACATATCAGTTCAGACCAGTGTCGTTGGCTTTGTACCGGCAGGTAATATCTCATCCTCTTCAACACCTCAAACATGCAGACCAGCGTCAGGGCACGGCGGGAGTTGAGGTCAAAATCATGCAACCTTTTAAGCACGTTACTTGCGCAGAGGACACAAATATTGAGTTACGCGCAGATAGTGACGATTTATTCACGGATGAAGGAGAGACAGGACACTGATATACAGTTACATCGCTGTGCATTGTGGCCTTACCGCAGATCATCAGTGCTGAAAAGAGCACAGTGGGTCCAAGGCGGCCGTAGCACCGAGAGGCCGTAAGACACACTCTGTTTCAATCCTGCTCTCTGCCTCTGTCTGTCTGTCTCTAGTTCTGGTAGTAGACCTTCCTCTCTCTCTCTCTCTCCTCTCTCTCTCTCTCTCTCTCTCCTCTCTCTCTCTCTCTCTCTCTCTCTTGTAATGTCACAATAACAACAGACCCACTGTCACAGTGCCTCCAAAACCAGACCCACTGTCACAGTGCCTTTAAAAAGACAGATTCACTATTACAATGCCTCTAAAAACAGACCCACTCTCGCAGCACCCCTGAAACCGGACCCACTTTCATAGTTCCTAAAAAAAATTTAAAAAATTAAAACTAAAATTGTAACCCACTCTCAGTACCTAAAAGAAACACAGAAACAAAAAAGACCCGCTTCACAGTATATCTAAAATAAATTGTAATTAAAAACAACAACATAAAAAAAATGCAAAAACATAAAACAACAAACAAAACCAGACCCATGGCCACAGTACCTATTAAAAAACAAACAAACAAACAACATAAAACAAACAAAATCAGGTCCATTACCACAGTACCTGAAGCAAAACAAAAGGGACCTACAGTCACACTAATACTTGTAAAGAAAACAAAGGACCCACTGTCATTGTTCCCCGGATGACGGACCACTGTCAGAGTACTGAAAGACAGACAGACAGACAGACAGACAGACAGACAGACAGACAGACAGACAGACAGGCAGGCAGGCAGGCAGGCAGGCAGAGACAGACAGACGAGAGACAGAGAGACACGGCAGACAGACAGTACTGAGAAGAGACAGAGAGAAGAGAGAAGAGAGAGAGAGAGAGAGAGAGAGAGAGAGAGAGAGAGACAGAGAGCAGAGACAGAGACAGAGACAGAGACAGAGACAGACAGACAGACAGACAGACAGACAGACACAGACAGACAGACAGACAGACAGAGAGACAGTCAGAGACAGCGAAACACACAAAAACACGAAACACACACACACACAACACACACACACACACACACACACACACACACACACACACACACACACACACACACACACACACACACACACACACACACACACACACACACACACACACACACACACACACACACACACATGTAGAACGACGCGCTCTCTGCCACAGCGTCAAGGCACGCACGCGGGCGCGGGGTGGATGAGGGACGGGGTGGATGAGGGGAGGGGTGAATGAGGGGAGGGGTTGGATGAGGGACGGGGTGGATGAGGGACGGGGTGGAGGTGAATGAGGGGAGGGGTTGGATGAGGGACGGGGTGGATGAGGAAGCGGTGGATGGGGAGAGGGGTGGATGAGTGGAGAGGGTGGATGAAGCGAAGGGGTGGATGAGTGAAGGGGTGGATGAGTGGAGAGGGTGGATGAAGCGAAGGGGTGGATGAGTGGAGAGGGTGGATGAAGCGTAGGGGTGGATGAGTGGAGAGGGTGGATGAAGCGAAGGGGTGGATGAGGTGAGGAGGGGCGGGGCGGGGAAGAGTGATGAATGAGGGAAGAGTGATGAATGAGGGGAGGGGCGTGGCCTTTTTCTTTTCTTTTATGGAGGGTGGCGGGGGGGGGGGGGGGGGGGGGGGGGTGGGGGGGGGGCTTGGGGTGTGCTATAGGAGAAACAAAATGTTAAAAAGTCTCGAATATCCAAATTTGCCGATATACATTACATCCTCCCCCTCCCCCTGTACCGCTTGTCGTCTTTTGGCCAGGTCAACTTGTATCGGTCCTTTAGGTCAACTTATGTCAGTCCTTTAGGTCAACTTACATCAGTCCTTTAGGTCAACTTGTATCGGTCCTTTAGGTCAACTTATATCAGTCCTTTAGGTCAGCTTACATCAGTCCTTTAAGTCAACTTGTATCGGTCCTTTAGGTCAACTTATATCAGTCCTTTAGGTCAACTTGTATCGGTCCTTTAGGTCAATTATATCAATCCTTTAGGTCAACTTGTATCAGTCTTTTAGGTCAACGTATGTCAGTCCTTTAGGTCAACTTGTATCAGTCCTTTAGGTAAATGTATGTCAGTCCTTTAGGTCAACTTATGTCATTCCGTTATGTCAACGTATATCAGTCCTTTAGGTCAACTTATGTCAGAATTTAAGGTCAACTTAAATCAATCCTTTAGGTTAACTTATATCGGTCCTTTAGGTCAACTTGTATCAGTCCTTTAGGTCAACTTACATCAGTACTTTAGGTCAACTTGTATCAGTCCTTTAGGTCAACTTATATCAGTCCTTTAAATAACTTATATCAGTCCTTTAACAGTTTTGAAACAGTCTGTGGCTTCAGAAACTGACCTGCATCGTGTCGTGAGACATACAGCTATGATACACTGAGCATTCTTCCGCTCTATTTTGCGTAGATACCAAGTGAGAGTGGCGTGAAACAACACAATCCATCTCCCCCCCCCCCCCCCCCCCCCCCCCCCACCTCCCCTGTGTTTTCCTTCCTGCCTTCGCGTGTCCGTTACTAGTCCCGTCTAGGGGTCTGACTCGACTGGTTTATTCTAGTGATGGACTTTTTGCACTTTTGATGGTCAGATTAGCGACATGTCCTTTGCTGTGCAAAGAGTGACACGTTCCCTCGGTTTGATTACACCATTCTGTCTGTCCTGTGCGTTCAGGAAGTGAGCACGTGTGTCAGAATTTAAACGAAATACGTCTTTAGATTATTCGTGTCTAGCGCATGCGCGATGTGTGACGATGCGACAAAAAGCGGGCAGCCTTCCTCATACTCGCATTTCGTTGACTGAAAAACTCTGGAGACGTTCCAACACCGTTTGCTTCTTCTTCCGAAGCAAATAAACTTTGCCACCGTGTCGCTCCTTGAAACAAAGAAGGAGGGAGAAAATCAGCCGTTCTTCTCTTGTCCCGTCGGTCGCTCCACCATGCTTTCTTTGGCTGCCCGCCTCTTCTTCGTTTGCTTTCCAACGGTATACGGTGAGCTTTTTTCCTGTTCTTTCTTATTCTTTTTTTTTTTTCCGCACTGGTTGATGTTTGGTCGCTGCCTGCCTGCAGGCTTTGTTTTAAAACATTTTTCATTATGAAGAGGAGAGGTGTAGGGGTAGAGTCACAGTAAAGCCAGCCAGACGCGGCTGCTTACGGAACCAGAAAACCAGACCACAGTGACAGTCAGTTGTTGGTTGATGATGTTTCTCCTTCTTTTTCTTCTCTCATTCATTACTGTCCTGTGCATTATATGTTACTAATCAAAATATGAAAACACGTACCAGGTTAGAACTAAAATAATGTGCTTTATTTGATCTTCTAGACAAAAGATTTTTTAAATCTTTTAGACGGATTATTATTAAGACAAAAATACGACCATGAAGATTTTCGACAAATGAGCTGTTTTCAAGCGGCAAACGGACAGAAACAATAATTCAAACTGAAAACGACGAGCTGTTTTTGTTTGTTTTGGTTTTGGTCTTTGTCGATGACTCGCCCTCCATCTTGGCGAAACTGTGCATCCGCAAAGTATACTTCTTTTCGGTTTTGTTTTTGTTTTCAGTGTTCATTCATGTTTGTTGCCCCTCCCCCCCCCCCCCCCCCCCCCCCCCCCCCCCTTACATTTTCCTGTAAAATACCTCCGTTGGTTTGTTGCTTGTAAAAATGTGGGTACTACTTTGGTTTGACCTGCCCTTTAAAAAAGCACTCAGTTTATTCTTTCTTTTGCTTTTGTTTTTGTTATGGTGACAGTCACCACAGGTTTCAGTTGTACAGTTTATCTGTCACTCACAACAGGAGATGGGTGTCCAACAGGATAGCATCCCGTCCCTTGCTCTTAACATTTTAACCTTTGCCGTGTTTTTGTAGTACTGACAGTCACGACAAGTTTCATTTGTACAGACTGTCTGTCACTCACTACAGGAGATGGGTGTCCCACAAAGTAGTATCCTGTCCCCTCAAATTAACAAGGCTGTGAAAGTTCTATTGAAGGGCTGAGACTGCGCCTTGTTTGTTGACGATTTTGCCTCGTGTGTACGGGGCAAGTCGTTAAACAGAGTGGAAAGGGCAATGCAGTTGTGTGTAAATAGTTTTCAGAACCGGACTTCAGAAACTGGATTTAAGTTTTCAACCTCAAAAACAGTGTGCATACATTTTGATCAACAGTATGGAGTTTTTTTCCGGAACCGATCCTTGTGGAAACGCATTCTACGAGTTGTGTAATTCAGTCCAGAGCGGAAGGACGAGTGCGACAGACAGCGGATACTGCAGTCAAGCAAAAACAGAAGAGGCCACAGCAGATTTCAGGCGTACAGCAGTCAGGTTTATTTCGCAGCAGAAATTTTTGCAGCACCCACACAATGGCCTCTCGCACGCATAACAGCGAGGCGCATTCCGCAAAGAAAACACGTACTGTAAGTAAGTAAGTAAACAGGGTGCTTAACGGCCACAGAAACCATCAGGCTTATTAGGGACGGGCACGTACTGTCACGATTTTCTCCTGTTAAGTAAGTAAGTGAACAGGGTGCTTAACGTCCACAGAAACCATAAGTCACGATTTTCTCCTTTTCTCCTTGCTGGATCTTCCCGGTCCATTCAACTTCATTTTTTCCAGATCCTCTCCCATTCTCCCCTTGCACTAGATGCGGCTGACACTGGTTCCCGAGTGAACTCGAGGACTCAAATAAGTCACCTTGCGTGTCGTCGAAGCAACTGGTGCAAGTTCCCTGGCGAGCATCCTCTCAATTTGTTGTTCTACCCTTTGCCAACTGAACACCCCGGGATGTCACCCACTATATGCGACTGTACAGTCACAAGTGCATTCAATATGGGCGGTTCAGTGAAGCTGGTTTGCACGAGTGAATGCCCTTTGTAATCTTTCGCGCAAGAAGTCGCGAGAGGTCGCAGCGTCACTTCCGGGCCGATTTCTGAGTAGGCATTTTTCACGCTGTGTATAACAATGGAAGTTGAACCTAGAATTGTGAAGCAATACAAATACCACCACTGTTGCAATTGCAAAAAGTACCGGGGAAAGGGGATGGAGGGTGGCAAAAAGTGTCTTTGCGTCGTTTTTTGGCTGACCAGAAGATCGGGAGTTCATGGAAAAAATGCGTTTTGGGGCATCCTATAGCACGAGCAACAAGTTATTGCTTGTTACCAGACACATTCTAACTATGGGCCTCCAAAAATGCCTTTAAAGTTGTCAGTGTAAAATTCGCAAATTCATGGTCACCGCCTTCCATAGTCAGTGAAGAAAGGACGCACCAGAAGTAAAAGCAGCCAAGGGACTTAAGCGATGCCGGGCAAAAGTCAAGGGAGTTAACAACCCTGCCTGAACCGCCCAATAGGGCGAGGAGATTGTGTTAGTGACCTTTTTTAAACAATAGTTTAATTACCCCGTCACATGGGCAGCCATACGGAAGTCACGCACAATATGCAACTGTACAGTCACAAGTGCATTCTATAGGGCGAGAAGATTGTAATAGTGAAGGGGCATTGTGTGAGCTATTTATTGTAAACACGCAGACAGAGTGAAATAAATTCAAATTTTTAATTGAATATAGACTTTTCTGTATATCATCTTTGGTGACGTGAAATATTTCATGACCTTTTGATCTGATCTTGACCTTAGATTAAGGTGGGGGAGGGGGGGGGGTGTTTTTGATTTTTCTTGTTGCTCCAAAAACCAAAGAAACTCATTTGAAGAGACACTTGCAACATCGTTCTACATCGTGTCACACTTTAACCTACGTGGATTTATTTTGCAACACGTCAGTTCCACGTCGTGTTACGTTTTAGCCCACGTGGATTTATTTCACAATACAGATGTCAGTTCTACATCGTGTCACACTTTAACCTACGTGGATTTATTTGACAACACATATGTCAGTTTTGCGTCATGTTACACTTTATCCCACATTCCCACATGGATTTATTTGACAACACATATGTCAGTTTTACGTCGTGTTACACTTGATCCCACATTCCCACATGGATTTATTTGACAACACGGATGTCAGTTTTACAGGGTGTTACACTTTATCCCACATTCCCACATGGATTTATTTGACAACACAGATGTCAGTTTTACGTCGTGTTACACTTGATCCCACATGGATTTATCTCACAACACATGTCAGTTTTACGTCGTGTTACACTTGATCCCACATAGATTTATCTCACAACACATGTCAGTTTTACGTCGTGTTACACTTGATCCCACGTGGATTTGACTGATTCTGATTACGCCAGTACCGCTGATCCGCCGATAAGGAAAGACAGACTTAAGGCATGTGGCGATGATGATGAAGTGTTGCTTAATGTCCTCAGATGTCAGTTGACATATTAGGGACAAGTTGTGACCAATGCCGAAGCACGGTGCAATAATTCTTTACGTCCACGGAAACCAGAAGGCTCGTTAGGACGGACAGCCCAGGACGGCCACCTCGACTCTCACACAGCTCCTGAACTATGCATGTGGCGAGATAGTTAGGGTACAAATAAGTGTGAAAACAGTTTGTGGTTTGTGGTGGCCGGGACTAACGGACGGTGATTGACCTCCCGCTGACCCCGACTGTTTACAAGAGTTAAACAAACAGGCCACATCCACCCGGCCAGCTTGAAGTACTCATCATGCGTGATATCTTTACGTTTCCATAGCAGACAGTCACCTTCGGTTGACTTTGGGGTGGTGGGGGTGGGGTGGGGGGGGCTAAGTGTGTGTGCCTTTAGAGAAGGGGGTGGGGGTGGTTGGGGGTGGTGGTGGTGGTGTGGATGTGTGTGTGGGTATGAAGGAATGGGATACAAATAGCGATAATTATACTTGTGCCTATTAATGTGTTAGATGTCAGTCATATTAATGTGTGATACTGTTTATTTTAGAGAGCATTTCCATAAGCAATATATATTGTAGTTAATAATACTTTTTGTTTTAATCTTGCTTGTATGTCACTAGGCACTCTTAAACTACGAATCTTTTATTGTTTGTTTGTTTTGTTTGTTTGTTATTCATGTGTGGCACCCACATTTTCCGTTGAATGAAATAAAGGAGTACTTGACACCGATCACGGCTAATGCGGCGATTTAAACCGAACTTACGACCGTGACAGAGCCGACGTCATGTTTTCGATGCGGCAGTACCTTTGTCTGCAGGGGTCGTTGTAACCCATTGGGGGGGGGGGGGGAGGATCATCATGGCACGGGTCCACTAAACACAATGTGCATTGATGTATGACTGACACTGAGACCCACCGTACAGCAGCACGTGGCTAGAAAGAGATCATTGAGTCCGCCTGGCCTATAAACCAATCAGTATGTGCCTAACATTTACCCACACCGTGTAAAGCGGTATGTGGCTTGCTACTATGTGGCTTGCTAAAGGAACACAATCACCGTGTAAAGTACTATGTGGCTTGCTAAAGGAACACAGATTCACCGTGTAAAGTACTATGTGGCTTGCTAAAGGAACACAGATTCACCGTGTAAAGTACTATGTGGCTTGCTAAAGGAACACAGACTCACCGTGTAAAGTACTATGTGGCTTGCTAAAGGAACACAGACTCACCGTGTAAAGTACTAAGTGGCTTGCTAAAGTAACACAGACTCACCGTGTAAAGTACTATGTGGCTTGCTAAAGGAACACAGATTCTCTATGTAAAGCACTATGTCAGGCTTGCTAAAGGAACACAGACTCACTATGTAAAGCACTATGTCAGGCTTGCTAAAGGAACACAGACTCACCGTATAGAGCACTATGTGGCTTGCTGAAGGAACAGAGATTCATCGTGTAAAACTATGTGGCTTGCTGAAGGATGGCTGACGGCCACCGACAGTAGGCCTACCTAGAAGATCGGTGACTGACACAGAGAGCACTAAGTGGTTAGCCTAAGACTGAAGAATCACGTGGTTAAACCGTCGTGTAAACCCGTCAGTACGTTGCTGACTAAACCACCGCCAGTCACTAACATTAAGACCTACCGCCGCTTAAACCCGTCAGTTCAAGTTATGACTGACTAAATCATCACTGACACTGAGACCCACCGTATAATGACCCATCACTGGGCTATATGTCTGACTAAATCATCACTGACACTACTAGAGACCCGCCGTGTAATGACCCACCACTAGGCTATATGGCGGACTAAATCATCACTGACTTTCCTAGAGACCCACCGTGTAATGACCCACCACTATGTGGCTAACTGACGACCACTCACATTGAGACCCATTGGCGCTGTGCCTGCTTGGCGCTAGTTTGTCTCAGTTGTCCGCCCCTTGTTTGTCATAGTTCAGGAGCTGTGTGAGAGTCGAGGTGGCCGTCCTGAGCTGTTCGTCCTAACGAGCCTTCTGGTTTCCGTGGACGTAAAGCTATATTGAACCATGCTTCGGCATTGGTCTCAGCTTGTCCCTAATATGTCACCTGACATCTGAGGACATTAAGCATCACTTCATCATCTTCATCACCCTTGTTTGAAAGATGGAGAGTAGGTGATTAGTGACAGGGCATGCCTCGTGTGTCCGCATCTCGTGGCGCTGCACTTAGTGCCTTGGCCTTGACGGGCTGAGACCAGCACCCATCCGGCGGCTGTTTCCTGGCTCGCCGCTTCTTCTCCGCTTGTATCTGCACAGTGTCCCTGGTCCGCGATCGTCAGTGTAGATTCCTCTCAAAGTACACACAGTATATCCTTGTCAGTGTGCCATTATGTCACCTTGACCGCGTGTGTGTGTGTGTGTGTGTTGTGTGTGTGTGTGTGTGTGTGTGGGTGTGTGGGGTGGTGTGGTGGTGGTGTGTGTGTTGTGTGTGTGTGTGGTGTGTGCGTGCGTGCGTCAGTGAGTGGTGTGTGCGAGCGTGTGTGTGTCAGTGTGTGTGTGTGTGTGTGTATGTGTGCGTGCGTGGTGGTGTGTGTGTGTGTGTGTGTGTGTGTGTGTGTGTGTGTGTGTGTGTGTGTGTGTGTGTGTGTGTGTGTGTGTGTGTGTGTGTGTGTGTGTGTGTGTGTGTGTGTGTGTGTGTGTGTGTGTGTGTGTGTGTGTGTGTGTGTCATGTGTGCAGTTATAAGCTGCGGTTCACTGGTACGCTGCTGTCGGGGGCTACGTGTGTGAGAAAATGAGGTGAATTTGACTTGTATTTAAGGGAATTAAATGACGAGTTCGCCGATTCGGCCAAATGAATGAACGTCACCTCTTTCTCGGAGGTTATTTTTCTATGGACATCGTTGTTTCTCGCAGGCTCCATTTCCGATGCGGCTAGCAATTTATCTTCCAGTCAGCTTTCAACTCTCTTATGTTTCTGTACGGTTCCCGCGTATAATTGCATACACTGATCCGGCAACGTGTGCGTGTGCACGTGGAAAGTCCTACTGACATTGGCAGCCGTACTGTCACTTGAGTTTGGACACCCGACAGAAAATGCTGCAGACATTGGGTCCACCCTCAAAGACGGAACGCAGCTGCTGCCAAGTGGCAGGGCAATTGAAAACGGTCACATACGTCAACCTCCCGTCACATACGCCAATCTCCTGAAAAACGGGTGTACTGCTACTAGTAGCTGCATAAAAAATGGGTGTACTGCGACTAGTGGATGCATAAAAAGCGGCTGTAGTGCTACTAGCAGCTGCATAAAAACCTGCTATAGTGCTACTAGTAGCTGCATAAAAACCTGCGGGCTGTACTGCTACTAGTAGCTGCATAAAAAATGGCTATACTGCTACTAATAGCTGCATAAAAATCGGCTGTACTGCTACTAGTATCTGTATAAAGAGCGGCTGTACTGCTACTAGTAGCTGTATAAAAACCCGGCTGTACTGATACTAGTAGCTGCATAAAAATCGGCTGTACTGCTACTAGTAGCTTCATAAAAATCGACTGTACTGCTACTAGTAGCTGTACAAAAATCGGCTGTACTGCTACTAGTAACTGTACAAAAATCGGCTGTACTGCTACTAGTAGCTGTACAAAAATCGGCTGTACTGCTACTAGTAGCTGTACAAAAATCGGCTGTACTGCTACTAGCCCCGGCGTCACTCATGCTGCATTGTCCGTCACTTGCACGGCCTAGTCTCTCCAAGCACAAATTAATGACAACTGCAGGGTCGTCAAGTCCTAGTAACTGCACCACAGTGACTCCACCGTTACAAGTCAGATCTTCAGTTCCAACTGTGTAACTTCTCTCTCTCTCTCTCTCTCTCTCTCTCTCTCTCTCTCTCTCTCTCTCTCTCTCTCTCTCTCTCTCTCTCTCTCTCTCTCTCTCTCTCTCCTCGCCCCCCCCCCCCCCCACCCCTCTCTCTGTGGTGACACTTGAGAGCAAAGCGAGAGATTTTGAAGTGTAATGCGGGACAGTCTTCTACTTTTTTTTCCCTTTTTTCTTCTTTCTTTTTTCTTTTGCTTATCAGCTTGAGTGTTCTTGTCTGAGTTGCAAGCGTCAGGTTAAATCAGCGACCAGCTTTCGATTGCCTTGTAGTCAGGGGGATTCAGCCACGGCGAAGCGGTTTATGAAAGGGGGAAACTCACAGTGGGAGAAGGGAAGACATGAGCGTAGTGAAGGACAGGAAAGGGGGAAATTCACAATGGAGAACAGAGGACATGAGCGTAGTGAAGGACAGGAAAGGGGGAAACTCACAGTGGGAGAAGGGAAGACATGAGCGTAGTGAAGGACAGGAAAGGGGGAAACTCACAGTGGGAGAAGGGAAGACATGAGCGTAGTGAAGGACAGGAAAGGGGGAAACTCACAGTGGGAGAAGGGAGGACATGAGCGTAGTGAAGGACAGGAAAGGAGGAAACTCACAGTGGGAGAAGGGAAGACATGAGCGTAGTGAAGGACAGGAAAGGAGGAAACTCACAGTGGGAGAAGGGAAGACATGAGCGTAGTGAAGGACAGGAAAGGGGGAAACTCACAGTGGAGAACGGAGGACATGAGCGTAGTGAAGGACAGGAAAGGGGGAAACTCACAGTGGAGAACGGAGGACATGAGCGTAGTGAAGGACAGGAAAGTATTAATTTTGCTGCAAGGCATTGTCCCCAGCTTCAGGGTGTTAGCTGGCAACTGGATTTTAACGTCCTGTCAACCGCCGGTATACGGTCACGTCCGGACGATCGGCAGACTGAATCGCTGCATTTTAAAGGGGAATGGAAGCGAGGAAGCATCGCGGGACTGGGAGTGGGGAAATAGACAGAGCCGTTTCCCTGTCGATAGAAATGGTGAAATAGAGCCGTTTCCCTGTCTATAGAAATGGGGAAATAGAGCGAGCCGTTTCCCTGTCGATAGAAATAGGGAAATAGAGCGAGCCGTTTCCCTGTCGATAGAAATGTGGAAATAGAGCCGTTTCCCTGTCGATAGAAATGGGGAAATAGAGCGAGCCGTTTCCCTGTCGATAGAAATGGGGAAATAGACAGAGCCGTTTCCCTGTCGATAGAAATGTGGAAATAGAGCCGTTTCCCTGTCTATAGGAATGGGGAAATAGAGCGAGCCGTTTCCCTGTCTATATAAATGGGGAAATAGACAGAGCCGTTTCCCTGTCGATATAAATGGGGAAATAGACAGAGCCGTTTCCCTGTCGATATAAATGGGGAAATAGACAGAGCCGTTTCCCTGTCGATATAAATGGGGAAATAGACAGAGCCGTTTCCCTGTCGATATAAAAGGGGAAATAGACAGAGCCGTTTCCCTGTCGATATAAATGGGGAAACAGACAGAGCCGTTTCCCTGTCGATATAAATGGGGAAATAGAGCCGTTTCCCTGTCGATATAAATGGGGACATAGACAGAGCCGTTTCCCTGTCTATAGGAATGGGGAAATACGGCCGTTTCCCTCCGGATAGGAGAGGGAAATAGAGCAGTTTCCTGTCTATAGAAATTATGAAATAGAGCCGTTTCCCTGTCTATAGGAACGGGAAAATAGAGCAGTTTCCCTGCCTATATAAATGGGGACATAGAGCAGTTTCCCTGTCTATAGAAATGGGGACATAGAGCAGTTTCCCCGCCGATAGGACTGGGGGAAATAAAGCCGTTTCCCGCTGTTGATTTAGTCTGTCAATTAAAAAACAACAACAATGTTCCAGGTCTATGTCCAGCTCAGTTTAGAGACGCTTCAGAACAAAATTTCGAAGACGCGAACTGTATTTGTAAAGATCGAAATTCAGTACATAACCAGATTTTCTTTAAGTGCCAACTCAAGGAGTTGTTTTTCACCACCTGAGTGGAAATCCCAAGAACGTTTACACTTGTCTTTTAAAAAAAACTTTGTTCGGAAATGGTGATTTGACTATATCTTTGTCTAATCAACTGATCAGTCAACTATTTTGATTTGTATGCGCACGTGCGCGTGCTTTGAGTTCGTTCTTCCCACGTCAGTCCTTGTCTGTCTATGGAGGCTATGTGGAGGAGGAGAGAGGAGGTGGTGTAACGTGCGTGTGCTTGGAGTTCGTTCTTCCCACGTCAGTCCTTGTCTGTCTATGGAGGCTATGTGGAGGAGGAGGGGAGGAGGTGGTGTAACGTGCGTGTGCATTGAGTTCGTTCTTCCCACGTCAGTCCTTGTCTGTCTATGGAGGCTATGTGGAGGAGGAGAGAGGAGATGGTGTAACGTGCGTGTGCTTTGAGTTCGTTCTTCCCACGTCAGTCCTTGTCTGTCTATGGAGGCTATATGGAGGAGGAGAGAGGAGGTGGTGTAACGTGCGTGTGGTAGTTACTCTATGGGCGACAGAGTGTATGTGCTTCAGGTTCTACACCTTGACATATCTGAGTATGAGCGTATATGATCGAGTGAGCATAGGTGTGGACGAATGTGTTAGTGTGTGCGCGCACATGTGTGTGTGTGTGTGTGCGCGCGCGCGTGCATGTGTGTGTGTGTGTGTGTGTGTGTGTGTGTGTGTGTGTGTGTGTGTGTGTGTGCGTGTATGTGTGTGCGCGCGCGCGTGCATGTGTGTGTGTGCGTGTGCGTGCAATGTGTGTGTGTGTGTGTGTGTGTGTGTGTGTGTGTGTGTGTGGTGTGTGTGTGTGTGTGTGTGTGTGTGTTGTGTGTGTGTGTGTGTGGTGTGTGTGTGTGTGTGTGTGTGTGTAGAGAGATTTAATGACTATAACTATGTGTACACATGCATATGTTTATATGAGCACACAAAAAGTACGAATTATATCTCTATTTTTGATTTTGATTCCGTCCAAAGTGATGTTGAAAAGTATGTTTTAGTGAATGACGGAATGTTTGCGATGCCGTTTGTGGAGAGCTGGGTCCAGTTCCAAATGATATCTGGCCGTTTGTGGAAAGCTGGGTCCAGTTCCAAATGATATCTGGCCGTTTGTGGAGAGCTGGGTCCAGTTCCAAATGATATCTGGCCGTTTGTGGAGAGCTGGGTCCAGTTCCAAATGATATCTGGCCGTTTGTGGAGAGCTGGGTCCAGTTCCAAATGATATCTGGCCGTTTGTGGAGAGCTGGGTCCAGTTCCAAATGCTGTCTGGCCGTTTGTGGAGAGCTGGGTCCAGTTCCAAATGCTGTCTGGCCGTTTGTGGAGAGCTGGGTCCAGTTCCAAATGATATCTGGCCGTTTGTGGAGAGCTGGGTCCAGTTCCAAATGATATCTGGCCGTTTGTGGAGAGCTGGGTCCAGTTCCAAATGATATCTGGCCGTTTGTGGAGAGCTGGGTCCAGTTCCAAATGATATCTGGCCGTTTGTGGAGAGCTGGGTCCAGTTCCAAATGCTGTCTGGCCGTTTGTGGAGAGCTGGGTCCAGTTCCAAATGCTGTCTGGCCGTTTGTGGAGAGCTGGGTCCAGTTCCAAATGCTGTCTGGCCGTTTGTGGAGAGCTGGGTCCAGTTCCAAATGATATCTGGCCGTTTGTGGAGAGCTGGGTCCAGTTCCAAATGATATCTGGCCGTTTGTGTGAGAGCTGGGTCCAGTTCCAAATGCTGTCTGGCCGTTTGTGGAGAGCTGGGTCCAGTTCCAAATGATATCTGGCCGTTTGTGGAGAGCTGGGTCCAGTTCCAAATGATATCTGGCCGTTTGTGGAGAGCTGGGTCCAGTTCCAAATGATGTCTGGCCGTTTGTGGAGAGCTGGGTCCAGTTCCAAATGATATCTGGCCGTTTGTGGAGAGCTGGGTCCAGTTCCAAATGATATCTGGCCGTTTGTGGAGAGCTGGGTCCAGTTCCAAATGCTGTCTGGCAGTTTGTGGAGAGCTGGGTCCAGTTCCAAATGATATCTGGCCGTTTGTGGAGAGCTGGGTCCAGTTCCAAATGATATCTGGCCGTTTGTGGAGAGCTGGGTCCAGTTCCAAATGCTGTCTGGCCGTTTGTGGAGAGCTGGGTCCAGTTCCAAATGCTGTCTGGCCGTTTGTGGAGAGCTGGGTCCAGTTCCAAATGCTGTCTGGCCGCTTGGGACAGTCCAGCATGCGATCCACTCCGTCTCTCACACGTTTCTCCAATGTTGCCTTTGAATCAGTTGCACTATTGGTCTGACAGAAAATAGCCCTTTCTCTGTCGGTGGATAGACATACCTTTCTCCCATTCTGACTGAAAAATAGCCCTTTCTCTTTCGGCGGTGGACAGACATACCTTTCCCCAATTCTGACTGAAAATAGCCCTTTCTCTGTCGGTGGATAGACATACCTTTCCCCAATTCTGACTGAAAATAGCCCTTTCTCTGTCGGTGGGTAGACATACCTTTCCCCAATTCTGACTGAAAATAGCCCTTTCTCTGTCGGTGGATACACATGCCTTCCCCAAGTCTCGATTTTTCTGCACAATCAAGGCTGTGAAAATAGTAATAATGTACATTTATCATGTACTCATCGACTCCAAGAGATCTCACGTGATACATATTAACCTAAATACAATATTCTATACACATGTAGATCGTACACGGTCCTACTAATGCAATTTCCATAAAGTATCTGAAGCACACACACACACACACACACACACACACACACACACACACACACACACACACACACACACACACACACACACACACACACACACACACACACACAGAGTAAACCCGTGGGTCATTTGTTAAGACTGTATGGTTATGCTTTGGTGACAGGTCTGTCACTGTAGTAGAACAAAAGAGCTGACACGTCAAATATCACTACTACGTTCTGTGGTTCTGCGTTATTTCTACCATCCTCCGCAGGGCTCCCACCACTGCTAGAGTACTGTTGACCTTTGCCCCTGCGTTATTTCTACCATACCATCCTCCACTGGGCTCCCACCTTTGCCCCTGCCCACATCACCGGCCCTGTCCCCATTTTCTCTTCGTCCTCTTTGACTGACCTCAGTCCACGCGTCCTGACCGCGGTCAACGCGTGACTCATTTGTTAAGACTGTGTAAGGTGACTCGTGGCTGACAGGTCTGTCCACTGTCGTAGGACAAGACAGAGCACTCACTCTTCTCCTGGGCCCGGGGCCAGGAGCTGATGTAACCAAACGGTTATAAAGCCATTTACGCCGTCCTAAGCGCTGGCTATAAACTCCAACAGCGCAAAGATATTTTTACGGCATCCGACTCGAAGAGATCGTAACTTTCGTGACCAAATAAGTTGATTGCACGTTTACGATGGTCTAGGATTATTATTCATTTTCAGCGTTTGAGGGAGGTAATCGATGAGTTTAATGGTGATTTGCAGGACCTCCAGTACACGATGACTGGGCGTAAAACACCAACTTGCTTACTTACTTACGCGTCCTCAAAGGTTAGTCTCCCCTTGCCGGTGGCCGGAGTTGTACTTGCGTGTTTCATTGTACTTCGTAAGAGCCAGGTCGTATTTGTTCATTTTTATTTCATGGTGTAGCCTACCACACCATACAGAACTGTGATGCTCCCCTCATATTGAAAAAAACGTAAAAGTGACCACATCATACCTCTGTTTCAATTTCTCCACTGGCTCCCAATCCAACAAAGAATTCGGTACACTCTCTGCTATAAATGTATCACGGGCACTGCTCCGTCTTATCTCTGTGACTGTCGTCAACTTTACACACCCTCCCGTACTCTCCGCTCCGCTTCTGATACTCTCAGCCTCCAGATTGCTGGCACCAGACTCTCCACTGTGGTTCCCGCGCCTTTTCTGTTTTCGGTCCATCAACATGGAGTGACCTTGCCCTTCCTCTCCGACAGAAACCCTCTCTGGACTCATTCAGATCTAATCTGAAAACATTTCTTTTCCCAAAATTGTAGACTGCCATGTTTTCTGTTCCGTGCTGGTGTCTTTATCCATTCCAAGTCTCCCGGGCTTTTGCTGACCGTTTTGAGCTGTGTATATTTAGCTTTGCATAGTCACAATGCTTGTGTGTGCGGGGGCCTGTTGTGTGTGTGTGTGTGTGTGTGTGTGTGTGTGTGTGTGTGTGTGTGTGTGTGTGTGTGTGTGTGTGTGTGTGTGTGTGTGTGTGTGTGTGTGTGTGCTTAGAATAGTCTCTAGGGACAAGATTTTGCGCCTTAAAAATACTTTAATTGTTATTTATTATTATTAAAATGAACAATTAGTAACGTGGTGTTTAACGCCCACTCAACCATTACGGTTATATCAGGGCGAGAAAATGAACAAATACGACCTGGAAATTGTCAATCGTTGTGAATGTGAGCCTCTCATTTTTCCTGAAAACTGTGACGCTTTAAAATATTATACTACATTATTAGTATTGTCAGTGAAAATAATGATCTCTGTGTGGTTTTAAGCAACAGGTATTTGTCAGCTCGTGCCGATTACAGATGTGTTTGGTGTCAGCCTGCGGCGGAGGGGCCCAGTCTTAGTTAAGTACAGACAGCCGTACGTTACCGCAGTTGTAACCGACAGCATTGTGTGCATCGTGGCCGCGATTTGGCGGGGCTGTCGTAACTTTGAATCGTGCACATATCTATAACAGCGCACTGGATTAAAGAGCAAATAACGAAAACAGTCTAGCCATGATAACAATAACAACAGCGGGAAATTAAAGCTGTCGTTCGATCTTATACATTAACGCACAACGAAGAACTGAACTGCACACATCTCAATAATTCAGTCAGGAAACACACACACACGTACCCACTCTTAGACACACACACGTACCCACTCTTAGACACACACACGTACCCACTCTTAGACACACACACGTACCCACTCTTAGACAGACAGCCCCTGTCTCTCAGTCTACATGCGCTAAAGCTTTGATCTAATGCTAATACGTAGCAAACCCAAAATTACCTGGAGTAATGTTTCCTCTGATAAACCAAAACATAAAAACTCCCAAATTAAATCAAATCATTAGGTACACACATCCCCACCCTCCCTTGGAAAGTTATCACCCTCAGCAGACGTCCTGACGCATGCGCGCACACGGTTAATGACTGGTGTAATTTTCATTAAAACCTGAGAGATGATGAGAGGGGTGGGTCAGGACAAGCACTGGGGCGGAACAGGTGCAGGGGATCGTTATCAAGAGGTGGCGTCTTTAACCTTCAGCGACGTCACCTCTACGTCTGTACGTCAATGGCTGTTTTGGTTTTCATTATTTGTTATTCTCTACTCCATAATACTATTATATCACAGGAACAGACCATTTTACTACGGCTATTTTTGTTAGACCATACACCAACAGGAAATGCTTTCAGTACTTTCACGCAAAGATATGTACACAACCACACAGTTAAGTTGATAGGCGAAGACTGAGGGCCGACCAGCTAAGACTGTGTGCGAGTTGCGAGTTAGTGTTCGGTACATTCAATGTCTCGGTCTTACAGGGTTCAAAGTGCTGCCTACTGTTGGTGTGTTCGCACTCGCGTGTATGTGCGTGTGTGTGTGTGTGTGTGTGTGTGTGTGGTGTGTGTGTGTGTGTGTGTGTGTGTGTGTGTGTGTGTGTGTGTGTGTGTGTGTGTGTGTGTGTGTGTGTAAGTAAGCTACCTCCTTTTTTTACGTCCAGTCAACCAGGACGATTATATGGGAGGAGGAGGAGGGCACAAATAAATATTCATTATTATTACCACTGCATATATGTACATGCCACCATATTACACACACACACACACACACACACACACACACACACACACACACACACACACACACACACACACACACACACACACACACACACACACACACACGCACAGAACACACTTTTGTGTTCAAGCATCTTTACTGAAACACACATTATATGCTTAAGTTTCGTTTCCTTTTTTCTTCCCATTATGTTAGATTTCTAAAACTGCATTATAATAATTATTAGTAATAATAACAAAAGTATTCCTAAAGCGCAAAATCCTATCCTTAGAGACTAATCTAAGCGCGCGCGCGCGCACGCCACACACACACACACACACACACACACACACACACACACACCACACACACACACACACACACACACACACACACACACACACACACACACACGAGTGCACGTGTGTGTGTTGTGTGCATTTGTGTGATGTTTGTACGATTATTGTACGGATGTCATATCGCTACACATTGTTATACTTTGTGATGTATTACCAGTTGGTGTTGATTTCCGTGTTTTTCTTCTTGTTTTTTATTACATTATTGCCTTTGTACATACATCATTACATGTAGTCTGTAAAGCGCATCGTGCTCATGGTAGAGGATGCGCTGTACACATCTCCCTTATTATTATTATATTGTTATATTTGTAATGAAAGGTGGTGGACATAGCTATTATTTCTGTAATGAAAAGTGGTGGACATACACTTGTCAGCCAATGAAGTGTGTGCTTTAAAACCTAAGCGTTGCCAACCCATTTGTTTTATCGCCATAATCAGTGAGACAATCTTAATCTTAATCCGCCGTTATCCTGGCTAAAATAGGGTGCCGGCAGACAAGCTGGACCGATCTGATTTTTCTGTAACACGATCCCTTCGTCATCCAGTCATATTGCTGTATAGTTTTATTTACGATAGTTCATATCTACTGTGTCGTTCTAAAATGTTATTTTGTTGCATTTACTGTCTGATCTGCTGCTACTGCCAGCCCCTTTCACGTGCTAGCAAAAGAATCAGTGTAGTGGGTCTGTGGACACGAGACACTGAATTTGCATAAACGAAATATAACGAAGTAGGAAAATGATGTTAAAATGTTTTCATTTTATTCCCGTCATTACCACCTCGCCTGGAGTAGGTCAGAATATAGCCAAGTATGCTTCGCCGAGTGCCAGGAATTTCTTCCTTGCCCTAATTTTTGCCTTCCCGGTCCATTCACCTTCATTTATTCCAATTCCTCTCTCTAACTTTCAATATTGATTTCCCGTGTGGGCCTGCTGCAGAAAATACTGCTCATTGTAAATAAGTAAGTAAATTGGTACTGCTCATCGTAAATAAGTAAGTAAATTGGTACTGCTCATCGTAAATAAGTAAGTAAATTGGTATTGCTCATTGTAAATAAGTAAGTAAATTGGTACTGCTTATTGTAAATAAGTAAGTAAATTGGTACTGCTCATTGTAAATAAGTAAGTAAATTGGTACTGCTCATCGTAAATAAGTAAGTAAATTGGTATTGCTCATTGTAAATAAGTAAGTAAATTGGTATTGCTCATTGTAAATAAGTAAGTTAGTAAATTGGTACTGCTCACTGTAAATAAGTAAGTAAGTTGGTGTTTTACGCCCAGCCAACCAGTGCGGTTATATCAGGGCGATTATAAATAAGCAAATTATAACAACTGAGATACTTCATAACAGTAATGATAATAATAACTTACATCATGTAAAACTCCCTTTCTCATCGGAGTTCATAGCGTTTGACGATTCTTAAGAACATTCACAATGACGAAATACACAAGCGCCACAGACGCTTTGAGTCAAGCAGATATAACCTGCTCATAACACACACACACACACACACACACACACACACACACACACACACACACACACACACACACACACACACACACACACACACACACACACACACACACACACACACACACACACGCGCGCGCGCGCGCGCGCATCGATACCGCGTTGGCAAAGGATTAGTTTTAAGTGCTAACCTAAAGGGAGAGACTGATTGAGAGAATCTTATTTTTTCTGGAAGTGTGTTCCAGAGTGCTGGAGCACTGTAAGAGAAAGAACGTTCGCCGTATGACTTAGTGTTGACAGATGGCATGTGTAGTTTACGGCTGTTTGCGGGAGATCGAGGTTGCTTGGAGGGCGTGTAGATCTTGAGTGGACCAGAAAAGTAGACAGGCGAGCAGAGGTTATTGCACCGAAGTAGAGAGAGGAAATTCTGTATTGATTCTAGCATCGATTTCAAACAATGGAGAATGCGAAGATGGAGTGCCATATGGTTTGTCCTAGAAGCTTTCAAGATGAGACAAGCTGCATTGTTCTGAAGTCTGTTTAGCGGGTAGTGGCGGCACCCAGAGAGAGGGGAATTAAGAAGGCCAGTCGTGTAAGACCGAAAGCGGAAACAAGTGTTTACGTGCCTTAAACAGAGAGTTAATAGCGGATTGAGCTGATGCGTCTAATGACTCTCTTGGCTTTGTTGTGTTTGCTATTGATTGTATTGTGTATAGAACTGTGAGCCAGCGTTTTACCTGTGTTTTGGTGACTTGCGTTTTGACCTTGCGTAGAGTAACTGTGGCTGTGTGCTTCGTCCTGAAGTGACCCTGTGCGGTCACAAAACGACTTTAGCCTAAGGTACACCAGGGACAAAGTCTGTAACCGAATTAGTTACATGCCAAAGTGCCCTTTCAAAGACCTTCACGTTTCAGTGGCAAACCTCGGTAACCTACACCTACAGTTATCTCCCCTGCGTCCTTATGTCGCCCGATTCTGGCTTAAGACAGCAGGGGCAGGGGTAAGTCAGTAAGTAAACATGGTGCTTAACGTCCACATAAACCATAAGGCTTATTGGGGACGGGCATAAGGGCGGGGGAGGGGGTATGGAGGTGGGGGGAAGAGGGAGATTATATATACCAAGCACAGGAGCTCCTGCTGCAATAGGTAATGACAACAACAATAATAATAAGTATTTATATAGCGTAAACTCTTGTCCGGAGACACTGTTCTATGCGCATACACGCACAGACATATACACAGGCACCCGCACACACGAGTGTATTGACTATTCAAACTTAATTTACAGACAAATAGCAAACAGTAACTTGAGGTGGAGGAAGATAGCAGCGCGGAGCGGAAAACTTGGCAGGTCAGTAGCCGATCCAAGAAATGTACTTGAAAAAGCAGCAAGACAAACCAGTCTCCAAGGTAATTTGCTGCCATTCCCAGTCCCAGCCTCCATTCCACCCAGTGGTGCAATTAAAAAGGTAAAGGCGAAAAAATCATGCTTTTTGACTGCCAGTAATCACGTGACGTGTACCAAAAAAAAACACACGAAGAGTTAACATCATGTGACTCGTGTATCCGAAATGAAGAGTTATCATCCTGTGACTCGTGTACCCATAACGATGGGTTATCATGACGTGACCCGTGTACCCGAACGGAAGAGAGTTATCGTCACGTGACCCGTGTACCCGAACGGAAGAGAGTTATCGTCACGTGACTCCCGTGTACCCAATAACGAAGGGTTATCATCACGTGACCCGTGTACCCGAACGGAAGAGAGTTATCGTCACGTGACCCGTGTACCCGAACGGAAGAGAGTTGTCACGTGACTCGTGTACCCATAACGAAGGGTTATCATCACGTGACCCGTGTACCCGAACGGAAGAGAGTTGTCGTCACGTGACCCGTGTACCCGAACGGAAGAGAGTTGTCGTCACGTGACTCGTGTACCCATAACGAAGGGCTATCATCACGTGACCCGTGTACCCGAACGGAAGAGAGTTGTCGTCACGTGACCCGTGTACCGGAACGGAAGAGAGTTGTCGTCACGTGACCCGTGTACCCGAACGGAAGAGAGTTGTCGTCACGTGACTCGTGTACCCGAACGGAAGAGAGTTGTCGTCACGTGACCCGTGTACCCGAACGGAAGAGAGTTATCGTCACGTGACCCGTGTACCCGAACGGAAGAGAGTTGTCGTCACGTGACCCGTGTACCCGAACGGAAGAGAGTTATCGTCACGTGACCCGTGTACCCGAAACGAAGGGTTGCCCTTCTGCTCCTGTTTCTCTGTAGGGGATCGGGGATGGCTAAGTGGTAGGGAGCGCCGGACTCGTGATTGAAAGGTTTCGGGTTCCAGTCCCAGCAGGAGTGGCGGAAGAATTTTCTTCTCCATGGTCAACTTTCTGTGCTGGCTCTTGTTTCGGTATACGTTCCACTACCGTGTTACTGCAATAGCACGTCAAAGATCCCGGTCATTCTGCCAAAAGTGCAGGTGGCAGGTTACAGCTAAACACACATGCACCCTACGTATGTGGCTTTAACTGAAGTGACACTGTAAATTGGTGCATGGTTGTACGGTAGACGTAGAATGTGCGCCGAGACGGCAGCAGTTTGACATGGCATCAGCCACGTAACAAGCAAACAGCGCAGTAAGTACACTATTTGGGTGGGTATTCAAAAGGCGCTGTAAAAAGACTAGTCCATCATTCGGAATCTCTCGCGACAAGAGCGCAGCGAGTCTGCTCGAGAGCAGAGAATAAATAGCGCTATGTAAAAGCGTTCAACAATAATAATAATCGCAGGCTACGTAGACTTGGACACCGGGAATCTCACTGCACCTTCCCGACACAGGCACAGGACACCGGGAATATCACTGCCCCTTCCCGGCACAGGCACAGGACACCGGGAATCTCACTGCCCCTTCCCGACACGGGCACAGGACACCGGGAATCTCACTGCCCCTTCCCGGCACAGGCACAGGACACCGGGAATTTCACTGCCCCTTCCCGGCACGGGCACAGGACACCGGGAATCTCACTGCCCCTTCCCGACACGGGCACAGGACACCGGGAATCTCACTGCCCCTTCCCGGCACAGGCACAGGACACCGGGAATATCACTGCCCCTTCCCGGCACAGGCACAGGACACGCACGCACGCACCTAAACACACACACACACACACACACACACACACACACACACACACACACACACACACACACACACACACACACACACTACGAATATTTGCATTAATGGTAATGGATTGGTAAAACGACGGATCAGTTTGCAGAGGAGAAGAGATGGGTTTTCAGTTTTGACTTAAAAGAAGAGAGTGAAGACGAATGCCTGACAGAAAAAGGAAGTGAGTTCCAGAGCACATGTCCAACGTACTGAAAGGATCTCTACCACAGGGTCCTCCTGCCCATACTTGGAACACGGAAGATGCGAGTATCCGAGGCAGATCAAAGAGAGCGAGAAGGAGAGTAGAGATGAAGCAACTCAGAGACGTATAGAGGAGCCGTACCAGAAACAACGTGGAAGCAGATGAGAGCTATTTTGTATTGAATCCGGCTGCTGATTGGTAGCCAGTGGAGATCGTAGAGAAAAGGAGTGATGTGGGCAGATTTAGGAACTTTGAAAATGAGACGAGCTGAGCAGTTGGTCACTCTGAATTTTATCAAGGAGAACCCGTAACGGAAACCTCATTGCCCCGGTTTCAATACCGAAAGAAAAATCAACGATAATTAGTGCACTTTAGCATCAAATTGATAGAAGATTATTGTCACTTATTTGCTGGTGGTGTTTGCCGCATAGGAGCAGCCTGCGTACTCTGTTGTCTTATTATCTGAAGTGTAAACACATAAATACGTGGAGGTAAAGCAACAGCTTCTTCTTCTCCTTCTTTCCTTAGATGCCCACAATCATGTTGCTGATTATTCCGGCACTTTAGGGGGTGTTCGCAAAACAGAAAGTCCTTAAATTGTTACACTGTCTCAAGTTCCTTCTAAAAACAAACAACAACAAAACTAGTTGATTGGTCAGTGGGAGGCGCGTGACACTAAAGCATCTACAGTCGTTGCCTCTGCTGCATCCTTGGAGAGAGAGTTCCAGTCCCTGATGGTGCGGAGTGAAAAGGAACCGTCTCTGTGCTGTATTCTTGCGGTGTGCAAACCGTTTAAGTTTTGGGTTACACCGCCTAGTCTTTTATAACAAAGTATTAAACCCCACGCCAACAAGATGGAAACACATGAAAGGTTCGAAAGAACGCTATTCATTAGGACAAAGCACAACATGCCAATTGGCCAGTCAAGTGGAACTAAGACACTTTGTTTTGGACATGAAAGCAACACAGTTCAACCAAAACGAGACAAGTGTCTTAGTTCTACATCTCATCGTTCACCGTTTAACTGTTGTCTTGGTGTCCATTTGCAGCTTGATAAAGGGGATTACCCCGAAAAATAGCATGGTGTGTATTGTCCTAAAAAATAGCGTTCATTTGAAAATTTCATGTGTTTGGGTTTTGTTTTGTTTTAAACGCTAGCTGTCATTCTTGTTACAGATTCTCCCCCCCCCCCCCCCCCCCCCCCCCCCCACCTCCACCTCCCCCCTCCCCCCCCCCCCCCCCCCCCCCCCCCCCCCCCCAACCAACAAAAAAGTAACAAGTCGTTTACCAGTTCGCAAGTCATAGCAATCAGACTATACGGCTTTTTCATACTCTTTTTTCCTGTATGTTAATAATTGCTATTTTCCAGGTGGAGCATCTTGGGAATATGATGGAACTCTTGGTAAGAAACCTCTCTCTCTCTCTCTCTCTCTCTCTCTCTCTCTCTCTCTCTCTCTCTCTCTCTCTCTCTCTCTCTCTCTCTCTCTCTCCACGTGCTTAAATCTTTATCCCTGTGTAATAAAGTATTATCTTATCTTATCTCTCTCTCTCTCTCTGTGACGTTTAACTATTTATCTGGCCAATTACTGCAAGATATCTGACACCCACACGCATACACACACACACACACACACACACACACACACACACACACACAACACACAACACACACACACACATACACACGCATGCACCCCCCCCCCCCCCCCCCCACCACCACCACCACCACCACACACACACACACACACAGAGCAGTCCAAATCAGCCTAAAAGATTGTATATGTGGTTACACGCTAAGTGATGAGACATTAAAAGGTTTCAAAACAGAAACACACACTCACACACATATGCACACAACGCATCTCCTAGCAAAACAGCGTAAAATGATACATTAAAAGAGCCCCAAATTTCTAAGTTATTCACCGCCTTTAAGTAATCAAATGCACAGTGCACTGGAGTAAAATGTGAAATTAAAGGGAACTCAAACTTATGTTCACCAGGGCCGGATAAGTGGCACTTGTCCTTCCCCAGCTGTGGCGGTAGGATGCAGTCGCCCATCAACATCGACACAGCCGACGTGCTTTTTGATCCCAAACTGCACTCTTTTGACCTTCAGCAGTACGCTGTCTGCCGTAACTGTAGCATGCACCTGAAGAACGTCGGCGGTCACACAGGTAGGTAGTCACTAGTGGTCACCTGCCAGAATTGTAGTTTGTACCTTCAGAACGATGGCGGTCACACAGGTAGGTAGTCACTAGTGGTCACCTGCCAGAATTGTAGTTTGTACCTTCAGAACGATGGCGGTCACACAGGTAGGTAGTCACTAGTAATTACCTGCCAGAATTGTAGTTTGTACCTTCAGAACGATGGCGGTCACACAGGTAGGTAGTCACTAGTGGTTACCTGCCAGAATTGTAGTTTGTACCTTCAGAACGATGGCGGTCACACAGGTAGGTAGACACTAGTGGTTACCTGCCAGAATTGTAGTTTGTACCTTCAGAACGTCGGCGGTCACACAGGTAGGTAGTCACTAGTGGCTACCTGCCAGAACTCTGCCATGGGAATGTTTGGTGGTTACACAGATAGGTAGTCACTAGTGGTTACCTGCCAGAACTGTGCCATGGGAATGTTTGGTGGTTACACAGATAGGTAGTCACTAGTGGTTACCTGCCAGAACTGTGCCATGGGAATGTTTGGTGGTCACACAGATAGGTAGTCACTAGTAATTAACTGCCAGAACTGTGCCATGGGAATGTTTGGTGGTCACACAGATAGGTAGTCACTAGTAATTAACTGCCAGAACTGTGCCATGGGAATGTTTGGTGGTCACACAGATAGGTAGTCACTAGTAATTAACTGCCAGAACTGTGCCATGGGAATGTTTGGTGGTCACACGGATAGGTAGTCATTAGTAATTAACTGTCAGAACTGTACCATTAGCCTTGAGAACGTTGGTGGTCCCACAGGTAGGTAGACACCAGTAATTACCTTTTTCGGCAGAACTGTACTATGGGCCTTGAGAACGTTGATGGTCACACAGGTAGGTAGTCACCTGTAATTACCTGTCACACCTGTACCATTGGCCTTGAGAACGTTGGTGGTCCCACAGGTAGGTAGTCACCAGTAATCACCTGGCGGAACTTTACCGGCGTTCTCAGGAACGTGGATGGTCAACAGTCACGTCCTTGAGGACCTACTTTTGGAGGAGTTTATGTACCTTGTATTTATTCGCTTGCTTGGTGGACGTTACCGTAGGCGGTTCGAGTCTGCTGATGTGTACATGTGACGTCCTTCGGGTGCTAATTAACTCCCTTTGTTTATTCTACACAAGTGCTCTAGGCTCAGTTCTCTTTTAGGTTAAGTCGTTTTATGCCCTGTACCTTTTTACTTGACTTTGTTTCAAGATCGCGGGTGTGTCACAAACAGCAAATAGTGTTGTTGTTTTCTTCGTCTTCTTTTCTGTGTTCATATCCGATGCAGTTCAAAACATTTGTGTCGATTATTACATACTTTAAAAAGACCATGCAGAATGGTTTGTGTACCGCGTTTTGCTCTGATTTTGTGAGCGTAACAGCTCTTCTTCTATTCTTAAACACGCATTTCTCTTCGCTCTTTCAGCCGAGGTGGAGTACTCGGGCACGCCGATCATCATTCATGGTGGCAGTCTACCCGACGATTATGTTCTGGACCAGTTCCATTTCCACTGGGGAAATAGTGAAACCAACAGCGTGGGATCAGAACACCTGTTGAACAACAAAGCAGCACCCATGGAGGTCAGCAGTTTACTTTTACTCTAGAGCGCAAACGGCTGTTGCTGCAACGTGCACATAGACATCGTCAGCACAGACTAACGACCGCAAGGGTGCATTGTGGGGACAGTTGCACCTTTGCTGTTACAGAAATGGAACATAAACTTACAGCAGCGAAAGTCCCAGTCTGGTGGCGTAAAAAACTGCCAGCTCCAAACAGCAGACTGGAGGTGAAATGATACTCCAGGGTGCTTTTTGCAGGTGCCAAATGCCAAATAGCAGACTGGAGGTTTTGATACTTGAGGATGCTTTTGCAGATGCCAAAACACCACCCACTTTTTTCTCTCTCTCTTTTATTAATTTGTTTTCTTCCTAAAATCTTTTGTTGTTTTGGTGTAATTTGTAGACGTGTGTTATGTTAATAATCGTAAGATCAGTCTAATATCACTTATAATGTGAATAGACTGAATAAAAAGGGAGAAGAAGAATGCAGGTGCCAGATGCGAAATGGTAGACTGGAGGTGTTGATACTCAGGGTGCTTTTTCAGGTGCAAGCGTGCTACATGTTTTACATGTGCAACAATAAGGGGCCATTCTGTTATTACAGTGTTCATTCTGTCGCTGCAGCAGATCAACCCTTGTGCCTGCAGCTGCCACCGTAACTGCTATGCAGCAGTGTAAAAGGTGGTGGTGTAACGGGTTGGTCATCTTGCTGAATGTCACTGCGGATCAGGTTTCACAGATCAGACTTGGAAGACTTTTAGACTTTGTATATGTGTGTCATGTCAAATTAGCACACTCTGTCCAGAGATTGAATAGAGGAGTAATCTCAGTCCTAAACCAGCTGACACATGACATACGAACGTTAGTTCACCAGTCATGCGGAGAGAAAGAAGCCTCGGTGGTCACAGTAGTGAAATGAAGGAGACAGTTTTGGACTGAAAAAGGTTGATTGCACTACGGGGCCTATTACTGGTGTGTTGTTGGGGGTGGGGGGGGGGGGGGGGGGGGGGGAGGTGTAAGCAAGCATAAGCTAGAAGAAAATACTGGGGACTAAGACTACGGACTGCAGGGCTATTGACGGAAGGAGCACGGTGAGGATCATGATGTTCTCTGTGTCCTTCAGATGCACATTGTGCACCACAGCAAGCAGTACAACAAGACCACGAGCTTGCAGAAACCCTACGGGATGGCCGTCTTGGCATTTTTCTTCAAGGTATTTCTTGCACTTTATTTCTGTGTTTGGGGAATGGTGGGGAGTTGTCTGATTAATATAGTTATTAGTTACTTAACTTACTTACCACATAGGTTTCAGAAGTAGTTATTAACTAGTTCTTGGAGAACTCTTTTGATTTAATGCCACCGTCAAAAATGTAATTAAACATATATTATCATTTTCCGTTCATGCTTTGCTTAGACTTCACTTCAGATGAACTATGCCCTTTGGGCGGAAATAGTGGGGATACGGAATTAATATTTCGTTTTTCTGAATCAGTACGCATAAGGCCCGCAGAGTCTCCTGTCCCATTGCCAACTGTCACATTCGGTTTACCCACAGTCCGCTTTCATTTCTCTTTTTGATTCTGTCACTTATATTCTTTTTCAGATCGGCCGTCACAACAACAACTTCAATAACCTGTTATCTCATTTCGAGAACATAACTCTTGCAGGTAAGACTGTAGCACGCAAATAAGCAAGAGCAACACAAGCTCACACGCACGCACTCAATGACGCTCTCTCTCTCTCTCTCTCTCTCTTCTCTCTCTCCTCTCCTCTCTCTCTCTCTCTCTCTCTCTCTCTCTCTCTGACCTGAGCACAAGTAAATATTGTCCCATCTCCTATTGAAGATCGATTAAGCTTCCAAAATGTGAGCCCAAAACCCATTCATATATATCATTTCGATCTTTCAAACATTTTAATAAGGCTGCCTTTTTCATTGACCTGCACTGGGCCCCGTTCACTGAAGTCCTAAATTGTACTGATCCCGATAAAGCCTTGGCGACATAGTACAATGTCTATCTCACTGTTGTCAATAGCTGCAAGCGGGTAAAACATCCAAAGTTACCACCATGGCTTAACAAAGACATCAAGGAAGCAATGGCAGAGAGAGACAAACTAAAGAGAGAAAAATGTTTCCCTGAATACAAGAAATTAAGAAATAAAGTAAAAACTCTTGTGAGAAAAGCCAAAAAAGAATACTTCCAAAAGCTCACAGAGCGTGATAACAATATAGCATCTGTGCGGCGTGCTCTAAATGTGTTTACGAAAGGACATCGTTCTGCTTCTGCCGACATCCCGAAGAATCTAACTGCAAATGTTTTCAATAATCATTTCCTGTCTGTGTCAGAATCATTAACAGAACCAAGAACAAATGTATATGAGTGCTCAAATCCTCTACAGGATTTCTGCAAACAAAAAACTAGCGGGCAAGACCCATTTGTTATCCCATATCTCTCCGTTTCGGAACTAGGCAAATACATATCGAGGCTGGAAAACAAAAAATCGTCTGGTCTGGATAGTATAAGCAACCAGCTACTAAAATTGTCATTGCCATACATAATGGACTTGTTTACATATGTTTTTAATTATGCATTGAGAAAAACGTTTTTCCGTCTGAGCTTAACAAAGCCAAAGTGGTTCCGCTTCCAAAATCTACGGATAAAACAAATCCAACCAATTACAGACCAATATCACTTCTGTCAGTTTTGTCAAAGCTTCTCGAAAAGCAGTGCACATTTATTTCAATGATTACTTAGAAAAGCGGCAACTCCTTCACCCCTTTCAGTCTGGATTTAGACGTAAATACTCCTGCAACACTGCATTGGCACGTCTCACAAATTCTTGGCTAACAGCCATAAATAAATCTGAGGTGTCTGGAGTAGTATTCCCTTAGACCAAAGAAGGCTTTCGACCTGGCTGATCACAAATATTCAAATTGACGAAGCTCCCCTTTTTATTTTAAAAAACTCAAGTTCTCTACCTTTTTTTTTAAATCATCTCTTCATAATAGAACGCAATGCGTCTTCTCCATGGCTCTTACATCTCCAAAGAATCAGTAAAGTAGGGTGTACCACAAGGTTCTTTTTTGGGGATTTTTTTATTCTTTTTGTCTCTTTATCAATGCCCTTTCCCAATTAAAACGTGAAATATATATCTTTTTGATTGTGACAGGGTTTGGCAGATGACACAAACACTGAAAACACATCGGGAAAAAAGATATTATGCAAATCGGGAAGAAATATGCAAGAAAAGCTTAGATCAGGTACCCAAATTTGGGTTGTGATAAAATCATTGGTCCCCAAACCCGATCAAGCCCAAGCTATGACAATCGCTACCAGACAAAAAACACCGGGTGCCCTTTCCCCAACTCGTTCTAAAGGGGGCGAAATTTTGATAAAAGTGTCAAAACCCCGTCTTTTAGGTATAACCAAGAAAAAAATTTCCGCTTTTGACTCACATTTTTTAAATAATGTGTAAAAACAGTTTAAAGGGAGGGAGTTTCCCTTTTGGGTCAAAATTAAGGACAACCGTTAGACATTACCCAGAAAAATGTTCTTCCAAATGCCCAAATTTAAAACCTAAAATTTTGTTTATGGGGTCAGTCTTGGGGGACGGATGTAGTGTGTTCCCCCAAAAAAGATATTAAATTCTCTCAAAAGAAAATTTAAAAATTTAATCCTTCCAGATACAACTCTAACAACTGACCAGAAAATTAAAAGAGATGAGAATAATGGGCCTAAAAAAAAACTTGAAATATACGTTTTTTATTTTTGGGTTTTCCTTAAAGAATGGGGGCCCCGGGAGTAATATCAAACCTGTACAACACCTCCCTCCACGCTATTAAATTTTCTAAAAAACTATAAACCTTATTTTGGCCTACCCAAGGAAAAAAAGACATATTCAAAAAAATTTACCCTTCTTGGACAACCTACCCCTTTACCGTCAGATCTTGTCAGTCACTCAACTCCCTTTTTGCGTAAAAATTCGTGCACACCTTGAAGTACTTACATAGGATGGACGGGGAAATAATACTCCGCCCAACCTTCCGACTGCTTGTTTTATAGTCCCCCCCCCCCCCCCCCCCCCCCCCTTTCTGTTCTTTAAAAAGATAAGAAAAAATTTTTTTTCTTTTTTTTTTCCAAAGCTGGTGTTCAATTGATCAAAAGTTTTTGGGTGCCCCTTAAATTTTCAGGTTGTAAAGCTCCCCAAAGTAAACAGTGATGTAAAGCATGTTTTACATTGGGCTGTGAAAAACGCTTTTTTTTGTGTGGAAATTCTCATGTATCAAAAATTCACTCAATCCCTTTATGGGCCCGTATGTATATTTTAAAATTTTACCGGGAATTTTTTATTTACTCATCAGTAGCTTCGCCAAAGGGAATTTGTTTTTAGACGGGTTTTTTTAATGAAACCCAAAACTACAATCCCTTTTAAAATAAAAGTTTTTGAGCTCGGGGTTTCCCGTTCTTGTCCTTTTTTTACACAGAGAAGACCGAGGTTTTTGGTGATTTGGGCCCTTGCAAAAACCTGGTCATTTGGGGAAACCCATTTTAAAAACAACCCCTACAAAATCCACCCATACCCAAATCCCGCCCAAAATCCTTCCGACTGCCTTCCGACCCCCCCCACCCCCCCCCCCCACCCCCCCCGTTCCCCCCCCCCCCCCCTTTATACCCCTTATGTTCTTTTTAAAAGGGAAGAAATTTAATGCTTTTTGTTTTTTTCCCATATAGTCATATAAATGATCAGATGTTCTGCTGCTTATTTGCTCATAATATGCTCACCGTAGCTCTAATATGTAACTTTATGTATGGGATGTGTTCATCTTGGGGCTGTGAACACCCCCCCGTGTTTTTGTGTTTAAAATTTTCATGTATAATTTTTTCACTCACTCATTTCATGCCTATATGTATATAAATAATGCCTGTAATTTGGGTATCTTTCCTTTAGTAACTTAGGGAAGGACTAGTTGGTTTGACAGGTTTTTTGGGTGAACCTAAACTACAAAACCTTGTAAAATAAAAAATTTTTGAGTTCGAGTTTTTCTCTCTCTCTTTCTCCCCTCTCTCTCTCTCTCCTCTCTCTTTTCTCTCTCTTCCTCTCTCTCCCTCCCCAGAGGGCTGGTGGCCACTTAGAAACCCAAAAACATTTTTATGTTCCTTTGTGCGTCGATCCTTTTTTCTGTTCTGCCCCCCGGGCCCCCACCCGTCCCTCCCTCACCACCACCCGCCCTCCATCACCACCACCCTTCCTCCCTGTGCCCACGCCTGAGGCAACCCTTTTGAAAGGTTAGTTGTGTCAATGGCATCCCTTCCCAGTAGCCCTTTTTCCCTTTTTCCCCTTCCACTGTCAACGAATTTTTGGGGGTTGTTTTCCTTTGTACTACAATTGGTTTTTATGGGACGGGGAAATGCTTTTCCATGTTTTGTGTACATTATTTCTGTGCCCGTGTTGTGTATTTTGGTATGTTGAAATAAGAAACTTGCCCCCAAGTCAAAAAATTTGTTTTGAATTTCTCTTTCTCTTCCCTCAAACATCTTTTTTTTGGGTTGAAAATTTAAACATATGGTTTTTGGGTTCTTGTTCTCTCTTTTTCCCCTTCCCTGCCCTCTGCTCAAACACACCGAAAAAAGAGGGGGGGGGGGGGGGGGGGGGGGGGTAGTGACCGAAAGCAAAATTGAGGGGTCTTGGTGGCCCCCTCTCCAACTAAAACAGTTTTTTTTCCAAGGAAGGGGAAAACTGGACCCGTTGGGCCCTGTCTGACTTACTGCCTGGGAATACCACCAGTTACTACCTTTAAACCAAATGGCAGCCTGACCCGCCCCCTTCCCTCCCGAGCCCGTCATTTGGACCATCTTCACCGGGGCCCCATCGGATTTTCCCAAGAACAGGTATGTCCTCAACTTTTTTCCCCCGCATTCCCCGCCCACTTTCACAAGTTCATTTCACGTAAACCAAAACTTTTGGGCCCGATGCCGGGATCAATGACGTAAGTAATGACAGTAAGTAATAAAATCAATACAGTAATTTAAATTTACAAAAAAACATGGGGAAAGAAACACTTTACTTTCAGAACGTCCCCCAGTTCGGTCATAAAAAGTTCCATTTAAACCCAAAAATTTTAATTTTTGCCTTTTCCCCCCCCCCCCCCCCCCCCCCCCCCCCCCCCCAAAAAAAAAGGAAAAGGGGGGGAAAAATAAAAAAAAAAGCGGTAATTGGTTCATGTAAAGGGCCCCCAGCCTTGCTCCCCATTTCATTTCATTTTAAAGATTTTAAATGGTATGAGTATGCGCTGGAAAAAAGTCAGTATCCCTTTGTTTGTCTAGTTTTAAATAATAAAACATAGGCATGTGCCTATAAAACCCGGCTAATTTCAATAGCAAACACTCGTACCCAGGGAAATGGACATTTCCAGACTGATGGATGTTTTCACAACCATATACAAACTTTAAAAGATAGCTATACCCCAAGATTTGCCCCCTACGGCATTCCCAGGGGCGAGCCATTGTCTACAAGAGACAAGCTTCCTTCCTTTGCATTGCCTGTGGAATCACTTTGTCTGAATTCCAATAAAGTAAATTAATAACTGATTCAGTCAGTGTGTTACGTCAGTTTGAACGGGGCAAACATGACATGTTGTAGTATGTATGCGTTGGAGAAAGTCAGTATGCCTTCCACCCCATGTTATGGTATGTATGCGTTGGAGAAAGTCAGTATGCCTTCCATCCCGTCTCTCAGACGTGTCTCCACCCCATCTCCAGAGTTGCCTTTCACAGACAGTTCCAACTTTGGGTTTTAGTTCACCGAAGTTCGTCCTCGTGGTGTTAAGAAATTGTAAACGGTTGGGATGAACACGCCCATCAGTCTATCATAATAATTACTATCATATTTGATTATGATCAGTTCTTAATATTGCAGCGACAAAAAACAGCAAGAGGCCAAAAGACGGTATCGGGCAGACAGTGACTGGAGACTGCACCAGCCTTAGGGATAACTAGTTCAGCTGCGTAGCGACACTCAGCCCTCGCTGATTTACCTCTGGGAAAACAGCACCACCTTCCCATGGGACACAATTCCAATTAGGACAATAAAATCAAGTAAACAAAGTACATAAACTAAACATTCCTAAAAACAGGGCAGTGGGACCATTCCCATGGAATATTCATGAGGTGAGGTCAGCGGGGCTAACCCAGGTGGAAAGCGAGGCCGTGGGGTGTGGGCCCCTAAAGTGCAGCCGACAAGATATCTTGACACTGTTGTTATTTTTTTTGCATCCCAAAAATTGCTTTCGATCTCGTGACCCGCCCGTGACCTAGCTCATTAAGAAGGGTCCCTGTAATTTTTATAAAAATTTGATATCGTCAAAATTTAACCATTTCAGAAAAAAGAGGGTGCATTTTGCTGTTTTATTGTGAATACATAAAGATTTTTTTCATTGTGTTGTATGTTATTGTGTAATTTATTTGACAGGGAAAAGCCACACGTATCATCCCCAGTGGGGTTCTTACCCCACTGAGTTATTGCTGGTTCTTGTGGGGTTTTTTTAAATCCTTTGTTCACGGGCCTGTCTGCAGGGGAACTGCCCCTGGGGAAATGGTACAGTGCTGTTAGTAAAAGTGAACTGACTAAACGTGTAGGGGACTGAATCAACCAGCGAAGGATTTCATCAGTCCCCTTAAAAAGACGTCACACACTCACAACAAAATCACACTCACACACACACACCCCACGCTCCCGTGCGCATGCACACACGTACACAAAAGAAAAGACATAGGTTCCCCTACTTTAAACTTTCACCAAACATCAACCCAAAGCTCCATGTTACATCACATAAAGGCCCCGTACATGTAAGTTCTTTCGGGTACGAGCATAAAAATGGGCTGATCACATATGGGGTCTTTGTTTAAGCTGTGAACACTGCCCCAGGATGGCCAGACTCCTTCTACAGTCCAATGGATACAGTTAGTCAGCTAGGAAATCGCATCATACAGGTGGACAGTGTCGCGAGATGAAAAACAGGAAGTAAATTAATTAATATGTTTAAACAAATCTACAAGTCGACTCACTGCACACCGTCTATAGTCCGGAGCTTCTGTAGAGCGTTCCCGTGGAGTATTCGTGATGTGAGGTCACAAAAATAATCGAAAGCGAGGCTTAGGGATGTAGGCTATGTTGCAAGCAACAAAATGTCCACACACTCCCTACACATCGTAGCCTCGCTTTTGATCCGGTGGCCCGCCGTGACCTATAGCTCGTCAAGAATGGTCCATTGGGCATTGGTCGGTCACCAGATGAAGACAACGGTCGATATGTTTGTGCTTGCTTTCAGCTGGACGTCTACCGGACTCTCAAGAAGAACGTCTCGGGTCAGGCTGTGTCCATCGCTAACGACTTCCGGCCAGTGCAGGATTTGCACGAGCGCCGCGTGACTTCCAACGACAAGCGGGTGCTGCAGTATGTCTCCTTCGACATTCTGAAGGAGCTGCAGGGTGACATTCGGCAGCTAAAAGCGCGCTGCACCAACGATGCGCGTGCTGTGACCTCGTCGTTTTGGGTCACCTACTGTCTCCTTTTGCTGCCTTCGGTTGATGATGGAAATGATTTAGACAGAGGGGGTTATGTCCATGAATATGGAATGTGTCAGAGATGTTCAGGTAAGGAGAGGTTGTACTGATCACTGGGGGGGGGGGGGGGGGGGGGGGGGGGTCAACCCGGTCAGCTGACCTGCGGTGAGAATGGGTGCCGTGGATGCAGAAATGGCGGTCCCTTCTGCTGGGCCAACTATCAAAAATCCCTCAGTTAAACCCGCTTCACCCATTGCCATTCATTGGGCCTGTCACATTTCTATCTCCAATTCTGTCCCATTGGACTTTATTTTTTCCGTAGTTCCTTCAAACAAAACGTGACATGTAACACTGCTATGAACAGTGAATCAGACTTTGCTTGTGATTGGACGTCTTGTGTTTTGCCCTGATATGACCTTGATGGTTGTTTGGACGTTAATATCATTATATTCAGTCATAGCGTCTTCAAACTGGTAACGATCAGTTCCCGACAGTTAGGCAAATCAAAAACTAAGAGTGGTCGTTACGTGAATCGGTCACTAAGAGCGGTCGTTACGTGAATCGGTCACTAAGAGTGGTCGTTACATGAATCAGTGACTAAGAATGGTCGTTACGCGAATCGGTCACTAAGAGTGGTCGTTACGTGCATCGGTCACTAAGAGTGGTCTTACGCGAATCAGTCACTAAGAGTGGTCGTTACGTGAATTGGTCACTAAGAGTGGTGGATGTCTGATACCCTCCCCTGTCTGGAATCTCAGGGCCCGTAATTTTTTTTTCCCATCTCCTATCTCGTTTTTTGCCCCAGTCCCCTTTTCTTTTTTTTTGTCTTGGTCATGTTTCTGCTGCTGATCCATTCTCCTGCCTTTTTCTAGAAAATTTTCGAACATTTTTCGTCAAAGTAGCTGGGAGATGATAGTTGGTAGGTGGTATGTGCAGCTTGCTGCCATATTTGCCATTGTGGATCTATATAAAGTAGGGTGGTTTTTGTGTGCGTTTTTTTTGGTGTTTTTTGTGTGTGTGTCCATTTTGTCCCCTTGTGGTATGGATAAATTAGACGGAAATGTCGACGATACCAGTATGTCTTAGCCCTTTTGTGCCCCTTTTAACGGGGTAATTTTTGAAGAGACTAACTCTTCAAAAATTTCTGTTTTAGGTTTGTGTATGCCACGTTTTTTTTTTTTGCGTTTTTGTGGAGGTTTAAATTTTTAACCTATTTTAAAATGTCTCAGGTGTTTATATAAATAATTATCGAAAGTAAATTTTTTTTCTTCTGTATGTCATGCCCGTGTATTTTTTTATAATAACTTTGTTGAACTTGTTTGGCTTTTTTTTGTTTCATTGTTCGTTTTTTTTTTGGCTTCCCTTTTTAATTTTGGGAAAGTTTTCTTTATTGTGTCCCCTTTTCACGCCGGGAGCCCCATGTAATAAAAATTTTTCTTGGGAGACTGTGTGGTTCACGGGAAAGGGACAGTAAAAACCCCAAAAACTAAAATGATTTCATCGATAGGGTTTGATCCCGTCTACCGTTGGCTCCCCCCGTTTAACCCCCTTTATAAAACCCCGTTGACGTTCGAAACCCCGCCCCTTCAAACCCTTTTCCCCCCCCTAACCCCCTTGCCCCCCCCCCTTCCAATTTAAAACCAAGTTTTGGGGGTTCTGAACCCTGCCCCTTCATACCAGTTGACGTTCTGAACCCTGCCCCTTCATACCAGTTGACGTTCTGAACCCTGCCCCTTCATACCAGTTGACGTTCTGAACCCTGCCGCTTCATACCAGTTGACGTTCTGAACCCTGCCCCTTCATACCAGTTGACGTTCTGAACCCTGCCCCTTCATACCAGTTGACGTTCTGAACCCTGCCCCTTCATACCAGTTGACGTTCTGAACCCTGCCCCTTCATACCAGTTTACCTTTTGAACCCTGCCCCTTCATGCCAGTTTACCTTTTGAGCTCTGCCCATTCATGCCAGTTTACCTTTTGAGCTCTGCCCATTCATGCCAGTTTACCTTTTGAGCTCTGCACATTCATGCCGGTTTACTTTTTGAGTGCTTCCCGTTGTTGTCAGTTTATTTTTTGAGCTCTGCCCATTCATGCCAGTTTACCTTTTGAGCCCCCCTTCAAGAATTTTACTTGAACCCGTTTACCTTTTGAGCTCTGCACATTCATGCCGGTTTACTTTTTGAGTGCTTCCCGTTGTTGTCAGTTTATTTTTTGACCTCTACCCATTCATGCCAGTTTACTTTTTGACCACTACCCGTTCATGCCACTTTACTCTTTGGTTAGTGCAGGAGATCTGTTTGGCCGTTGGTATTGTTGCCAGTGTTTTCTTACAGATTGAATAGAACGAGGGACCCATACATAGCGGTCTTGACTGCATACCTCATGGAACACCCTGCCCACTTCATTCTGCAGCCTCCATTTCACCCTGAGGTTGTGTAGGTGGGGTCTTTGGAATTATTTGACTGTAACCTATAGCGAGCTTTAAACATTTCCCTGAGGTGACCCGCGGGTTGATGGGACGTTAAAGTCCAAGAACTAACTGCAGACGGTTCCTGGGATGATCCACTGGGTTGACGGGGTGTTACATCCAACTGCTGAGGGATCCACACTGAGCAGATCTGTGAAGCCCCAGCTCCATCCTCACAAGTTTTCCATCTAGCAGCCATGTGGCACGGTGTTGACTAATGGAATGCACAACCACTGGAGTCGGAACCCAATGTTATTAGCCTCGTCTGCCACGTGGTATGGTGTTGACTAGTGGAATGCACAACCACTGGAGTCGGAACCCAATGTTATTAGCCTCTTCTGCCACGTGGTATGGTGTTGACTAGTGGAATGCACAACCACTGGAGTCGGAACCCAATGTTATTAGCCTCGTCTGACGTGGTATGGTGTTGACTAGTGGAATGCACAACCACTGGAGTCGGAACCCAATGTTATTAGCCTCGTCTGCCACGTGGTATGGTGTTGACTAGTGGAATGCACAACCACTGGAGTCGGAACCCAATGTTATTAGCCTCGTCTGCCACGTGGTATGGTGTTGACTAGTGGAATGCACAACCACTTGAGTCGGAACCCAATGTTATTAGCCTCGTCTGCCACGTGGTATGGTGTTGACTAGTGGAATGCACAACCACTTGAGTCGGAACCCAATGTTATTAGCCTCGTCTGATTGCAGCTGGTACCTCGCGTCAGCAATCAATGCGCACCTTTACGTATTTTGATGGTTTTGCTCGAAAGCCACGAGTCTTTTGCTTTGTTGCTATGCGTTAGCTTGTGAGCTTTTCACGAGGAATATGGTTTGTGGGGTTCTGACTGGTTTCTCGGGTGATTGCTAGCTCAGAACCTTCTATTATACAATTTATGAACGTTTCGTTACCAAAGGGCCCTTAAACCTTTTGTTATGGAAAGGTGGGCAGAGGACTTCGTCCACACCTGCCATCCGTTGCTGCACTAGAAACTAACTTTCATGCTGTCAGAGTTTTGGTTGGCCTTTTCCTTCCCTTGCCAGTTAATGCTGTCAGTGTTTTGTTTGGCCTTTTCCTTCCCTTGCCAGTTAATGCTGTCAGTGTTTTCGTTGGCCTTTTTCTTCCCTTGCCAGCTAATGCTATCAGTGTTTTGGTTGGCCTTTTCCTTCCCTTGCCAGTTAATGCTGTCAGTGTTTTCGTTGGCCTTTTTGTTCCCTTAACATTAATGCAGTCAGTGTTTTCGTTGGTCTTTTTGTTCCCTTCATAGTTAATGCGGTCATTGTTTTGGTTGGTCTTTTTGTTCCCTAGCCTGTTAACGCTGTAACGCAGAATTTCAAAAGGAAGACAATCATTTCAAACCCTTTCTGGAAATGTTGATAGCACGGGGTACTATCAGTACATAAAAAGCACCATACAAAAAAATCTACAAAGCTGTATTTTCAAAATACCAGAAGAGCACAACACTACTCGGATAATACCAAACAATCAAGTGCCCAACTGTGTATTATACATGAGACATACATGTACCACGTGGAATAACATGGCATCTTATTTCAACATACCTAGATTTGTGAGTCTGATGCAGCATGAATTTCAGAGCTCTCTGAACATGTGGCATTGACACATCATCTTTCGTGTGTGTGTGGAGCACATAGTGCAAAAGGCCACGTGGTACATGTATGTCTCATGTATAATACACAGTTGGGCACTTGATTGTTTGGTATTATCTGAGTAGTGTTGTGCTCTTCTGGTATTTTGAAAATACAGGGCCACTGGCCCCTCAATACTTCAGCTGAACACAACACTGCAGTGACAATTACCTACTTATTCATAGCTGTACTTTACAAATAGGACACAAAAGCAAGACCAAAACAATGCAAACCTATACTCACAGATGGAAAATGCAACACACACACACACACACACACATGCGCACCCCACACACACACACACACACACACACACACACACACACACCCCCAACACACACACACCCCCAAAAACAACACACCCTGCATACATGCCACATACATTTCTCAAAATGTTCCAGCAACTTAAAATTTTGCAATAGACATTCAAATTCTTGCACATGAAGTTCAATGCACTCTGTCTAAAAAGCAGTCAAAAACATACTATCGGAATTTCCCTCTCCTTGTCACAAGCCAACCAACCCCTTCTACGAAGCATAAAGTCCACCCCCACCATAACAGCCAGTTTATCTGCATTTTTAGAATCTGATCCTGCCCTCCAAGGGGGCACCAAGCCAAACTGCAGACTGGCCTAAAGAGAGAAAAGGTGCGTCGCATCCATTTGCAGGCTTCATAGAACA
>JABMCL010002217.1:0-5000 GCA_018857735.1 Alviniconcha marisindica
GAAAAACGATGAAAAATGAGATGGGGAGCTAAACCATTTATCTGTTTGTATCTTGTCCAGTGCTTGGAAGAACTGGACTGATTTTGTTGTTGTTGTTGTTATTGTTATTTTTTAATGCAAGCTAGTTCTTGTAGCCTATTTTTAACTTCCCGTCAACCACATAGGACCACCTCAGAACGAATAATGATAATAATTCTTATAAAGCACTGTACAAACATCTTATGACAAAAACCACTTTAACATACATTTCAAACAAACAGAATCTTAAATATTGTAGTCTAGCATTATCGCCTATCAAACAATAACCATGTTACACATTCTTGTACTGTGTGTGTGTGTGTGTGTGTGTGTGTGTGTGTGTGTGTGTGTGTGTGTGTGTGTGTGTGTGAGAGAGAGAGAGAGAGAGAGAGAGAGAGAGAGAGAGAGAGAGAGAGAGATTCATCAAATAAAATTAAAAAGACAATAATTGATAAAATCAAAGACTGAAATCACGGAGGGGATGGGGGGGGGGGGGGGGGGGGGGGGGAGGGGGGGGTGCATAACAACATATCAAACCGGTGACTATGTCGGAGTTCAGTCAAGGTCAGGCGTACCTGACGCCCTGTTCTGGAACTGCACCAAACACGTTATCAGCCGTTGGCCTCAGTCATTTCGGTCACTGGCGAAATCAGCACTGACCAAGGCGCTTAAAGCAAGGACTTTGACCGACGGTGTTGTCCAGTAAAACGGTCAAGGGAATTAGTGTGCTGTAGGTGTTGTTGATTCTGAGCGAGATTTTTACCCTGACGCCAGTAAACCCCGAGTCAGCGTCATTGCGTGATTCTGCGGCCTGTGGTCGCGTCAGCCAACTTTCCCTGGTATCGTCTCCCCGGTTCAATCAGTTGAATGTTTTCACCACTCTTCTTCTGTCATAAAATGTGTGTGTGTGTGTGTGTGTGTGTGTGTGTGTGTGTGTGTGTGTGTGTGTGTGTGTGTGTGTGTGTGTGTCATAGTTCAGGAGCTGTGTGAGAGTCGAGGTGGCCGTCCTGGGCTGTCCGTCCTAACGAGCCTTTGGTTTCCGTGGACGTAACATATTGAACCTGCTTCGCATTGGTCCAGCTTTCCCGGCATATGTCAACTGACATCTGAGGACATAAGCACACTTACCTACCTACTGTGGTTGTTGGGGGGGGGGGGCGTGTTCTCTTGTGCGACATCTGAACAAGCGAATCATGCTGTGTGTGTGTGTGTGTGTGTGTGAGTGTGTGTGCGTGCGTCGTGCGTGCTGCGTCGTGTCGTCGTGGTGTGTGTGGTGTGTGTGTGTGCGTGTGTGGTGGTGTGTGTGTGTGGTGTGTGTGTGTGTGTGTGTGTGTGGTTGTGGTGTGTGTGTGTGTGTCGTGTGTGGTGTGGTGCGTGCGTGCGTGCTGTGTGCGTGTGTGTGGTGTGTGCGTGTGTGTGTGTGTGTGTGTGTGTGTGTGTGTGTGTGTGTGTGTGTGTGTGCGTGCGTGCGTGCGTGCGTGCTTGCGTGCGTGCGTGCGTGCGTGCGTACGTGCGTGCGCGCGGTGTGTGTGTGTGTGGTGTGTGTGTGTGTGTGTGTGTTGTGTGTGTGTGTGTGTGTGTGTGTTGTGTGTGTGTGTGTGTGTGTGTGTGTGTGTTTGTGTGTGGTGTGTGTGTGTGTGTGTGTGTGTGTGTGTGTGTGTGTGTGTGTGTGTGTGTTTCATAGTGCTTTGGATGAATAAGAATGTTAATTATTATGCCACTGATTCTTTTTGTTGTGTAGGCATTTATGCGCTCCATACTTACCTTTAATTAATTTGTAAAGCGCTTTGAGTGGCTAAAAGCGCCCCATAAACCACCTATTACTATTATTATCATCATCATCATCATCATCATCATCATTATTATTATTATAGATCAGAGCGCGCACTTTATAGGCCAGTTAGACTCATACTTATCTGCGACTTGTTGAAAATGTTTTTCACCCTGATAGATTATGACCTTGACGGTAGAATAAGTGTGCAAATACCGCGAAGCTAACCACCAAGCTGGTGATGCGGGTCGACAGCCGCCCGCTGGTGTCCTTGCCCTCGTATCTGTATGCAGTGCAGAGACGGACACTGGCCGGTATGTCTGTCTGTCGTGGGCTGCACTTCTGTGTGACCGCTATAGCTTGACCCCGAGAAGGGGTCAATTTCACACTGAAGACCGATTAAGCCAAGAAGACAACAACAACAACAACAACAAAGAGAAATATATAGTCGGATATTCGTCTTTTGTGTTGGTGTGTGTGGTGCGTGCGTGCGTGCGTGCGTGTGTGTGTGTGTGTGTGTGGTGTGTGTGTGTGTGTGTGTGTGTGTGTGTGTGTGTGTGTGTGTGTGCGCGTGGTGCGTGCGGCGCGCGTGCGTGCGTGCGTGCGTGCGTGGTCGGTGTGTGGTGTGTGTGGTGTGGTGTGGTGTGTGTGTGTGTGTGTGTGTGTGTGTGTGTGTGTGTGTGTGTGTGTTTGTGTGTGTGTTGTGTGTGTTTTGTTTTTTGTTGTTGTTGTTTGTTGTTTTGGCTCCTTGGTGTAATTGGTGTATATGTATTATATGTATGCCTAATACGTCACGGTGGTACCGAAACAAAGCGGTAGGAACATTAATTTTGGAATTCTCGCCTGACAGCTTGTTGGCACAGGTTATGAATAAATCCCGTTCACGGGTGTGAGTGTGCGCGGCCACGCGCATTCACGTGTACATAATTATGTGTTCGCGTGTGTGTCAGTGTTTGTGCGTTTGTGTCGCAACGGCTGTACCTCAGTGTGATTTTATTTCGCCCTAATGTCTTTGACAAAGATGAGGATGAGATTCTAAAAGATATTTTTCATCAAATTGTTAGAAGGTTTTGCCGGTAAGGCCTTTTGTGGATTTTAATTATTATTTGTTTATTTATTTTTGAGCTAGAACAGTCAGGAGTTCTAATCTTTGTTCGTTTTGATTTTGTTCTTTGAGGTTGTACTTCGCAACTTTTTCTTCCGTTACTGAAGTGACCAACTTCATCCTTCTGAAGACTATGTCGAATGGAGTGCGTCGGAAACACACACACACGCACGCACGCACGCACGCACGCACGCACTCACGCACGCACGCACGCACGCACGCACGCACGCACGCACGCACGCAAGCACACACACACACACACACACACACACACACACACACACACACACGCACACAAAAGCAACAACACACACACAGAAGAAAACAACAACAAAATTTCAGTTGTGTTTCGCTCTGATTAATCTGATGAGTCTGGCTGGACACTGACTATCAAGTCGCGAGGCTAGTCATTTTGCAGATAGGTCAGAAACTGTCGTCCGACGTTGGCAATGCGACTGACATGAAACACAGCCGTGTCAGCACGTTTGGTAGACTCAGTGACACAATTTATACTTCCGCCGCCACACATACCGGCCGTGTTTACGACCTTTCACCAAGAAGCGACTAGCTTCCACCCAGAAGACAGTTAACTCCCACATGGTCTCAATTACCTCCAGCGTAACAGCGGAACGGGAAGCAGTCATGCAGACACACAGGAGGTGACAGACCACACCTGCCACAATCCTCACACGGTCAATGACCGTTCTACACACACACACACGCAGGCACGCAGGCACGCACACACACACACACACACACACACACACACACACACACACACACACACACACACACACATACACATGGGCTTTTAGCGGGCAGCAAATGAAACGGTCAGGGCAGCAAATGAAACGGTCAGGGCAGCAAATGAAACGGTCAGGGCAGCAAATGAAACAGTCAGGGCAGCAAATGAAACGGTCAGGGCAGCAAATGAAACAGTCAGGGCAGCAAATGAAACAGTCAGGGCAGCAAATGAAACAGTCAGGGCAGCAAATGAAACAGTCAGGGCAGCAAATGAAACAGTCAGGGCAGCAAATGAAACAGTCAGGGCAGCAAATGAAACGGTCAGGGCAGCAAATGAAACGGTCAGGGCAGCAAATGAAACAGTCAGGGCAGCAAATGAAACGGTCAGGGCAGCAAATGAAACGGTCAGGGCAGCAAATGAAACGGTCAGGGCAGCAAATGAAACGGTCAGGGCAGCAAATGAAACGGTCAGGGCAGCAAATGAAACGGTCAGGGCAGCAAATGAAACAGTCAGGGCAGCAAATGAAACAGTCAGGGCAGCAAATGAAACAGTCAGGGCAGCAAATGAAACAGTCAGGGCAGCAAATGAAACGGTCAGGGCAGCAAATGAAACAGTCAGGGCAGCAAATGAAACGGTCAGGGCAGCAAATGAAACGGTCAGGGCAGCAAATGAAACGGTCAGGGCAGCAAATGAAACGGTCAGGGCAGCAAATGAAACGGTCAGGGCAGCAAATAAAACGGCCACAGAGTCCCGACTGAGTTACACAGCGTTGCTGAAGTGGAGTTTCACACTGAAAGTCCGAAGTCCGAACTGAGGGACATTAATTAATGGCGTCACGCCAGGCAAGCCTCGGGCCATCGGCACTGAGCTTGGCCTCTTTAAGGTAAACCAGTAGGTTACCGAATAACTGAAAGAACCCCTCTTTCTCTCTCCCCGCCCCCTCTCCCTCTCGTCCTCTCTCTGAGTCCCCCCCCCCCCCCCCCCCCACTCCCTTTCTACCTATCTCTCTCCCACATCCCCCCTTTCTCTCCCTCCCCCTCCCCCGCCTTCTCTCTCTCTCTCTATCCCCCCTCTCCTTCCCTCCCTCCCCCCTCTCTCTCCTTCTCTCTTTAATAAAAAAATTCGTTCGTTCGTTCGTTCGTCCCCCCCCCTTTTCTCTCAGTGGTCACATATGCGGTAGTTACTTATAAGTAGAAACCGCGAAAGTCACAGAGCCGATGGACCGACCGTATGTGAGGGCGAAAGCAAACCTCTACGATCCAAAGTACAAGTCTCACTCACTGTTTACGACACACTTGTTTTGAGAGGGTCTGGAAAAGAAAGAAGAACAAGAGTTTACGACACTTGTTTTGAGAGGGTCT
>JABMCL010002217.1:10000-80000 GCA_018857735.1 Alviniconcha marisindica
ATTATGGATCCCATAAATAATAACAGGCCTATGGGTACGGATGGTTTGGGGGCAGAATTTTTCATGTGCTTTTGGAAGCAGCTTGGACCATTTGTAGTTAGAGCTTTAAATAAGGCATTTGAAGATGGCGAGCTATCCATCACTCAAAAGGAAGGCATTATTACTTGCATTCCCAAGGGCGACAAACCTAGAGATAACATTAAAAACTGGAGACCAATCTCTCTCCTTAATGTCATATACAAAATTGGATCTTCTTGTATCGCTAACAGAATTAAAAGAGTACTACCATCATTAATTGATGATGATCACTGAGACAGGTTTCATTTCCAACAGATACATGGGTGATAACGTTCGGTTGATTTATGACTTGATAAACCATCTGAATACAAAAAATAAGCCTGGATTGTTGCTATGCCTCGACTTTGAGAAAGCGTTTGACTCTCTTGATTGGCGGTTCATGTTTAGGGCTCTTCGAGCATTTGGTTTTGGAAAAGATCTTTGTAGATGGATAGATCATTTTTATAAAAACATAAAATCAACGATAATAGTGAATGGACAGACAACCCAATGGTTTACAGTAGAGCGTGGGTGTCGACAGGGCGACCCGATATCACCATACATATTTATTTTGTGTGTTGAAATTTTAGCAATCATGATTCGAGAAGATAGTGATATCAAGGGAATCTGGATAAACAAACTAGAACACAAAATATCTCAATTCGCAGATGACACACAACTAATGAACAATGGAGAGAAAAAATCATTTGAAAAATCAATAGATGCAATTAATAAATTTGGAAAAGTATCTGGCCTGTTTTTGAATGCAGACAAAACACAGGCCATATGGTTAGGTAGCAAAAAATATTCAAGAGTAAAATGTATGCCGCATTTGAAAATGGTATGGAATCCAACTATGTTTAAGATCCTTGGCATATGGTTTACCCAGGATTTAAAAGAGTGTGCAGCAATAAACTACAATAAAAATTTCGACGAAGTTAAAAAACTGTTCAAAATTTGGTCACTTAGAACTATTACCCCGCTAGGAAGAGTTGCTATACTGAAGTCACTGATTCTATCAAAGCTGATCCATTTGTGGATTTTGCTGCCTGACCCCCCTGGTAACTTTCTGAAAGATCGTCAAAAAATATGTTTTCAATTTGTTTGGAATGAAAAACAAGACAGAATTGCCAGAAAGACGACAATAAAAGATGTAAAAAGTGGAGGTCTAAATATTCCAGATATTAAAACGTATATTCTAGCTCTAAAACTCACATGGATAAAAAAAAGTTAAAGATATCAAACCATAAATGGAGAAATGTTCCGATGGAGTCGTATCCATTTCTTCATCATTAGAGTGCTACGGCCCTTGCTTTTTCAACCAAACTGTCAAAAATAATTCCTTCTGGTCAGACGTCTTCAAAGCCTATGGAATTTTCTTTAGAAAAGTTAAACCAAACTCGACATCTCAACTTCTTTCTGAACCTGTTTTCTATAACAAGAATATGATGATCGGAAACAAGATGATCAAATACACACAGTGGGTTGACAATGGAGTGTACTGTATCGCTCATTTTATAAAAGAAAATGGGCTGTTTCGCATTCTTGCAGAATTTAATACAAAGTTTGGCATGACGGTTGATTTCTTGACTTTTAATAGTTGCACCAGTTCAATAAAACAGTATATCAAGACGTCTACGATACTTATTAGTAATAACATGGCAAATGAGGTAAATATCTCGCTGAGTACAATCTACTCTGCACCAAAGGGTACAAGGCTCTGTTACAACATTCTCGTAAACGACAACTGTATGCCAAATTGTTGCTTGAAATGGAATGAAAAATTGAAGTCAAATATTTTTTGGAATACAGTTTTCATAAAAGTACAAAAAATTAAAGATGTTAAACTTAAATGGTTACAAATGCGCATTATACATAGAATAATAGCTACTAACATAGTATTAAACAAAATCAGTGGGAGTCACTGCTAACACTCAGTGTGGCTTCTGCAATGACGAAAAAGATAGCATTGAACATATGTTTTGGAAATGTGCTTGTATCAGACGTTTTTGGACTTCGCTGGAAACAATATTGAAAGAAAAATGTAAGACAGCGCTAAATGTAAAGTTTACACAAAATCTTGTATTGTTTGGAACAGAAATAGACATCAAAACTGACACAGTCTTTGACTTAGTGATACTTCAAGCTAAGCAATTTATATACAAATGCAAACTCGACAAGTGCTTGCCAACTCTCTCTGCTTCCTTCAGCAACTGATGCTGAAATACAAAATAGATGAATACAATGCAAAGATCAGCGGCGAACTGCCCACCTTTATCTTGAACTGGCTCTGTTATAAGCCTATTTTGAAAACAGAAAACTGATAACCTCAGGGCATATGTAGTTATTTTAGATTTAGAATATATACACATGTGACAGGCAGTCAATCACCCATTTTGTGCAGGCAAATATCTGTCTATGAAGTACTTTGTCCAACTCTGTGTCTGTATGGATGTATCTTTTTGTCAGTCTATTATGGATGTATAACATGTGCATGTATATTTGTATACGTATGTTATCCACTGTTGGAACGGGTATACTGATATGTTCTATATGATTGTGTTATATTTGTTATATTGAATTTAAAAATAATAATAAAAATAACAGGCCTATGAATTTGTTTATCCCGGTAATAGTCCGACCGGTTCGTACTCAGGTGACCCTGTGCGGTTGAAGCTAGAATCCAACAAATGTAATTATTACTATAACTGTATAAGTATCCATCCGCCGCGCTTCAGTCATGACTAAGCCGCAGCGCTGGAACAAAACCGTCGTTCACTCAGCACGGTGATGACGTGACACGGCTGAAATATGGGCAGTACTGTAATGAATGCCGCGGCTCTCATTGCTAGGCAGTCACATTTAATCACGACAAGAAACTCAGTTACGCTGTTGCCGACACTGAGAGTCTCTGTGGCACGGCATGGCGGAATTTCACTGAAACGCAACTCAGTGAGCCGGACTGATTGTCAGTAGCGTAGACACGGTCATTGGACTTGACTGAAAAGAACACGATTCATTCAGTTACTGCGTGACTGCCGTCCGTGACTGCCTTGGAAGAAGAAAGAAAATGTCTTTTTCGTTGTTGTTGTTGTTGTTAGTGGTGTAAAACAGAGTTGTAACTATTTTGAATTTGGTATGATCGGCAAATTTAATAACATGTTCAATTTTGACAGTCCGCGGCCCACGGTTCTCGAGCCGCCATGAAGTCATTCTTCAGCGCGCGCCGCACAGCTGGCTCATATTTAACTTTTAGCATGTTTTGATTTGAACAGGATAAACAGAAAGAAAAATCTTTTGTCCTTTTTCTCTTTTCTGTCATCCAGCCAAAACTTCCAACAAATACTGGGTCCTAATTTGAAACATTTCCTAAATTTTAGTTTTTTTTGGATATGTTCACGTAACGTTGTGACCCTATGTCGTCTGCTCGATGGAAGACTCTTTGGCGAAGAAGAGCAAAAAAGCTATTCTTCTGGAGTTACCTCTCCAGTTCCGCAAACGTTGGCCTTTTTCCCCCACCAATGGGGCAGACAGACTCTTGAGGTGGACTTTGACCCCTGTTACCTGAACGATGATGCACTAAAAGTAGGCCGGTCTGTTCGACGGCCAGTGTACACGACTTGCGTTTCTATTTGTGACACATTTTAGCTCCACTAGGGGTCTCCCTGCTTGCAGTACTTACGATCGAGACAGCGATTGTGTGCGGCTTAGCGCTGAGACTGAGAGGTAAGCTCGCAGTCGCAGTTACGCTTGTTGTGAAGTGTTTGATTTGCTTGTCCAGTAATATATCGACCATGCTACAAAGACGGTCAACAATATAGTATTTTGGTTTGGGGGAACTTGCTTCTTCAGGTTCTTGGAACCGTTAGATACCGGACTCCACTGAAAGCGACGAAAGCGTTGACTGTGCTCAGTCGAGAGTTAGCAGTCGGGGAACTTGTTTCGAGTAGGAAGTCGGAGTTCTCGAAAGTGAGTGACTGACAAAAATAGTTTTATCAACCAGTGGTTTACACAGAAGATGAAACTGTTGTTTATTGGTAGATAGGTCTGTATTAATATCCATCACTCAAGTCTGGCAAGATGTTTGCAGTGCTTCGAATTTGGGTACCTCGAATTTGATGATCGCTGGTCTGATCTTTTACAGTTTTAGTAAATGAGTTTCATTTCTCATATTTTTGTTCTGAGGGAATCAGTAATGGTCTAATGCTGTAACAGTAACACTTGTATGCATGCACAGTTGAATAAGAAGTCCAGTGTTATCAATGTTGGTTTTGTTCATCGCTAGGAAACAAACTGGGTACTGTATAATTTTATCTAATATTGTATTTGTAATAATGTATCCATGTATTCCACGCAAACATTGCGTCAAGTGCTAAGTTTGACTGTAGCTCATTGTTCAAATATAATTATTACATTGTGCAAACACATGCACAAACTACAAAGCTTTAAAAATGGGATAGTATAATATTTATACTATGTAATATGTATTATGTGAATAATGCCCCTCAGCCCTGCGTTTTCTGAATAATTCACATAATGCCCCTCAGCCCTGCGTTTTCTGAATAATTCCCCCTCACTGTTTTTTCAGAATAACACCCCTCAGCCCAGTGTTCTTTTTTGCAAAAGTGGCAACAAGGGGAAACAAATAGTGGCTGTTAATGTGTTATTTAGTGTTAATATGTTATGACAGAAACTAATGTCTGATAGTGTTGGAGCCCTGCCATTGTCATTGTGTTAGAGATCCTATCATAGTTTATAAATTTCCTCAGATCTGTGTTTTGTGAAAAACGATGCAGTAATATTTTACCCCCAACCCCCACATCAGCATACATACATACATCATTACATGTAATCAAGGGCCAGCTGTTATCATAATTTGCTGGAGGTTCTCTGCAGCACAAAAAGGACTTCAGCTGACAGAATTTAATCAAAACATTTGTGCAGCAGATGAGTTACTGTAGTGTTACTTCAGATAGACAGAGGAGGACAAAACCAGACACTGGTGACAGCAGAGGCTCATTGAAATGGAGCTACTGTTACAGTGTTAGAGTTACTGTAACACAGTATACATGTGTATGTAGAAGACAGCAGCATGGGGTTTGGGACAGGTCAGATCCTGTTTTGCTCCTTTTTGAATTGAACAGATGTGAAAATGACTGACGTTTATTGTTTAATTACTTTAATTTCTTTAGTTTAAATACATTTTATGACAGGTTGCATCCATGCTGAAACATTAGCGCAGTCCCTGATGTCAGTTAGTCCCACATCCTTATGTTCCCTTAGCTGTATGATTACGTCCTTCAGCCCGATGTCTGATGTCCCTCAGCCTGATTTTCCCTCAGTCATATAATAATAATTACTATGTCCCTTAGGTCAAGTTCCCTCAACCCAGCACTGTCTGTAACTGTAAGCCCCAAAGCAAAGCTGTGTTCCCTCAGGTCAGACCGTCAGTGTTGTAAACTCGTGTGCTACCGGCAGTCTTAGTCTTACTCAGTTACTGACTGCACATAGTGATGATAAAGGATGAAGCACTGCAATTTAGCCTTGTTGCCCATAGGTTCCCAGTCTCAGTGGAACTCTTCACTCCTTAGTGCCAGGGAGCACACAATTTCTTTGTGTTGCTGGCAACATTTTTCCACACTGGGTAGTAACTCTTGATACAATCATTGTGGTCAATGTGCAGACAAATTTGGACACAATGTTCATATGTATACCAGAATTGAAGTTCTGGATACAAAATTAAATGCCTGGTTGCCATGTCCCATTGTGCTGGTCTGTAGTATGTTAGTGTTAATGTTAGCTGTTACACTTTGCAGAGAACAGACTGTGAAATGCACAGTACGTTGTGTCTGACTCAGTGACTGATTCCACTTCATACACTAAAAGTAAAATGGTGTTTTTGTCAGTGAAAGATTATTCTAATTTCTGTGTGACTGATAAATTGTCTCTGATTTCAGGGTGAGATACAAATTACAATACAGATAATGTTTTTGTTTCTAGTGCCATAGTGGTAGTTTGTGGATGTGTTTCTAGTGCCATAGTGGTAGTTTGTGATTTATATAATTATCAGTACAAATAGTGTTTTACTTTTAGTCTGTAGTGGTAGTTTGTGACTGATGTCAGAGATCTGTGCTATACTATAGGAGGTCTGTACTAGGATTTGCTGGGTTTTTATTGCTGATACATTATGTATGAAACTGTAGACAGTAGAGCCAGGTGACTTATAATAATATGACCAAATTCATAGTGTGCAAATTACCTTGATTTTAGTCAGTTGCGAACGTCATGAATTCATTGAAATCAGCATAATCTCTTGTAGTCCTAGTACAGGTAGCTTCCCTTAATTTGTTCTGTTCTTGTGGCAGTTAGACAGGGGTTGGGATAGGACAACATACATGTATACATGATACATGTCACCAAAGTTTAGGACTTTACTCTTTCGTGTCAAAACACAACATGGTAATGGTTTGATGAATATTGCCCTGCCCGTTTCCTTCACTTAAGCGAGAGTCAAAAGGTCAGCCACAGGCCTTTATCCCCACATCTTCATTTTCATCATTTGGTTGCCATGGACATTGTACTTGTAGTCTGTCAGAAGGATTAGCCCATTGGGAAGATGTCATTCTGATGGAGCATTCACACACTGATCTGCTGCTGTGGTTGATTATTGTATAAACAGTGAAATGATACTGCTGGTGACATTGAGAATAGTCCACTGTCCCATTCACTCATTCAGGTTATCATTCATAGTCATAACAGATTAGCATTGCAAAGGTCAGTTGGTATATGGGGGTCTCTCCTCACATCCCCTCCTCCCACAGGTCAACCTATCATCTCACTGTCCTCCCCCTCTCCAGCACAGGTGCACCTGGCCCAGAAACACACACACAGGCACTGTCACACACACACACACACACACACACACACACACACACACACACACACACACACACACACACACACACACATGCCCACACAGGCACTGTCACACACAAACACATGCACACACAGGCACTGTCACACACACACACACACACACACACACACACACACACACACACACACACACACACACACACACACAGGCACTGTCAGTGTCACACACACACACAGGCGCTATGACACAACACACACACACACACACACACACACACACACACCACACACACACACACACACACACACACACACACACAGCAGGCACTGTCCACACACACACACACACACACACACACACACACACACACACACACACACACACACACACACTGTACACACACACACACACACACACACACACACACACACACACACACAAAAACATGCACACACACACACATGCACACATGCACACACAGACACTGTCACATGCACACACAGGCACTGTCACACACACACTCACACACACACCATTCTCTCTCTCCCCCCCCACCCCCCATCCCTCCACCCCCCCAACTCTGGGTCTCCCTCTTAGTTCTCTCCCAATCTTTCTCTGGCTGCCTGTCTGTTTACCTCTCCTGCTCTCTGTCTCTGATCCTACCTCAGTAATACTAATAAGTCATATTTCAGCTGAAACTCTGTCTGCATAATTATAGTATCAATATGTATAGCATATTACCAATTTTGCTATGCAGTAACCTGTATACTAATATAAATAATAATAATAAGCAGAGATAGTTTCAAAGGAAATTTGGTGTTGACTTTAGAAACAAACATCATTCTTCTTTTGCTAAAGTAGTATGATCGTACGGTCCCATTTGGTTTAGCGACTGTCTTTCACCAAGGGTGGTTGTGGACTCTCATTATGAGATAGGATGGCCTGCAAGCCACACAACAGAGTGTTGACTGTTGTACAAACTTTGTTAAGTGTTACTACCAGAACCACTTTATAACTATAATATAAGACTGGTGTCCTGGTACTAGTGACAGTGCTTGGTGTGGGCACCTAATCCAGCAGGAAGTAGAATCTGCCAGCGCTGAGCTTCTCATCTTGTGAAGAATTACGGGCTTTTGAAGCATGTCACATGCTTTTTATGCACACAGTTTGCTATGGGTTGTAAACCTATCTATACATGTGTCTTTAATTGTACTGAACAACTACAAGTAATGATATAATATGAAGAATATTATATAATAAACTAATGCAGTCAGGCATCATATTATTATTGTCACTATGAGTATGATTGTCAGTAGAACTTTTGTTGTTGTGATAAGTGTTGAAGTAGCACTAGCAAATAATGTCCCATAAACAATGCTTACTTAGTTAAGGAGTAATGAATAAAGCCTCAAGCCTTTTGCTTCATTCATGAATTACACTAATGTGAAAATGAGATACATTGTAATCATTATGTGTGCTTGTGACCTTCAGGTAACATTGAAACTAACTACAACTGTACTGTGTACATAGTCGCAGCTTTCATTTGTCAGTGCAACTACAACTGTACATAGTCACAGCTTTGATTTGTCAGTGCAACTACAACTGTACATAGTTGCAGCTTTGATTTGTCAGTGCAGCTACAACTGTACATAGTTGCAGCTTTGATTTGTCAGTGCAGCTACAACTGTACATAGTTGCAGCTTTCATTTGTCAGTGCAGCTACAACTGTACATAGTTGCAGCTTTCATTTGTCAGTGCAGCTACAACTGTACATAGTTGCAGCTTTCATTTGTCAGTGCAACTAGAACTGTACTGTGTACATAGTCGCAGCTTTCATTTGTCAGTGCAACTACAACTGTACATAGTCACAGCTTTGATTTGTCAATGCAACTACAACTGTACTGTGTACATAGTCGCAGCTTTGATTTGTCAGTGCAGCTACAACTGTACATAGTTGCAACTTTCATTTGTCAGTACAACTACAACTGTACATAGTTGCAGCTTTCATTTGTCAATGCAACAACAACTGTACAGTCACATCAACTGAAAGTAAAAAAACAGAACATGTGCCTGACATGGCTATACAGTTGTGACATGGTAGTTTTATGAAAAGAGAAAATGTGAGCTGGGGAGGATGATTATGGTGATTATACTTTATTAATATTAATTATGCAAGGATAAAGATTTGAAATATGCAAATGTGTCCCAATTCAAACACATATTTGAAACAGCAAAATAAAGTATGAATAATCATAGCAACCATTGCTGTCAAAATCTGAGGAAAGAACAAAACCAGAAAATAAATTTGTAATTTGTATTATGTGAAAGAAAAGTGGCAGTATGTAGAATGTCATAAACTGATAAAGAAACAAATAAAAACAAAATAAAACTTTAAACAAAATTGAAGATTAAATCAGAGATTATTAACACCAAAACTAGGGCAAAACAGATTATACTTTATAAATTTGATATATATTTTTTTTAGTGGGAGAGAGATTATATTGATTATCATTATCTCAGCCTTATTCTGTGATGATGTGAAGGATTATTACAGAGAGAGAGAGAGAATAATTACAGCTGTGGTAGATCACCTCTGAATTATTTCTCTGGTTGTATTTCAGGAAGTTGTTATTCAAGGAGAAGCTGAATTGGAGGTACAGGTGGATCAACAGTCACCTGGGGTTTGGATAGGATCACCCGGACTATAGTAGGCCGGTGCTCTTGCTCTCTCCACCTTAATCCAAAGAGCTCCACACTCTGTGGAGTTGTTGGATCTGGACCCAAAATGGCAGAAGCACATTCTGCCGTGGCGTTCTCCTTCACAGTGACACCAGATGGCGTTGATGTCAACCTGAACCATGAGGCCTTGTATGCAGTCTGGGAGAGTGGTGTTCTCTCCTGGAAAAAGCGGATTGGCAAGTTGAAGGTGAGTTGTGGGGGGGAAGGGGGTGGGGGGGGGGGGAGCTGGGGTACTGGGCTCTTTGTGTATTGATCTCTGACAAAGTGCTTGTTGGTCTTGTTATGTGATCTCTCCATTTGACGTGATAATGTTTTCTCAGACAGTTTACACAATTGTGCAAATAAATTGATGGTCTTTTTTGAGTTTATTGTTGCGCAGAATCTTTTGTTAACTAATTATTCTGAAATACTGTTGTGCAGAACAACTTCCATAATGGTGTGTTTCCGGCGTCACCCCTCTCACTGCTGTTTGTTGTGACGATCATGCTGGCCTTGAAGACGGCTGGTTGGGACACGTCCATGGGGCTCATCAGCATGCTGCACATGCACACACCTGTGTAGGTTTGGTCATACTGTTATAGTACTAATTTGGTTAGAACCTGCTGCTACTGCTAAGTTACTGTTTGCTCCAGTTGAAGCGAAGAAAGAAACAGAGTTTACACTCAGGGAGTCCCAGAGTACATGCAGGTGCAAACAGTAAACATTACAAACTACAGTAGACCCCCACCACACACACAGACACGCACACCAGTAGGACAGCTTGAAGAGATGGGTTTTAACCTGATTTTAAGGATAAGGGGGTGTTGAAGCGAAGAAAAATAGCATGCATGCACACACACACACACACACACACACACACACACACACACACACACACACACACACACTCTCTCTCTCACACACACACACACACCAGCAGGGTTTAGCTTTAAGAGATGGGGCTTAAGAGATGATTTGAAGGATCAGTGGGTATTGAACTTGAAGCCAAGGAAGATAAGCCAGGTTTTTGTTCCAAGTTTTGTAAGAGCCCAGACCAGCATAACTAATTTGTAGTGATCTGGACCCACATGCCAGAAGAGAAAATAGTCTCCTTAACTGCGTTTATCTTCTAAACGATGGTGACACTGAGAAAATTGTATATGTGCAGTGCAGATAGAACTGTTTGGCTAGCCTACATGCATTTAAAGTCGTAGACACATTTTTCCCCATTTAAGCAGCCTAAATGCTGTAGAGAAATGGAAGCTCAGTGCTGCTGTTACTGATGAGTCAGAGGCTACTAGTACTACTGAGGAAAAATAATTAACACTTGTACAGACCGATGCTGTCCCACATGCCATTGAAGACCACAAATTATTCAAGCAAATTCAATTCATGCATCAAGACACATCATAGTCAACACGGATGACAAAGAGAGAGACTGGAAAATCTTAAATGGGAAGGGGTCTTTAGGTCCCTGATATCTGCTACCGTTGAAGTGAACTTTGATTCTTAGAATTTGACACTCTTGTTGCAATGTCCAGTCAATTTGGAGTTTTCAGTGTCACTTGTCTTTCATTGACATTGTTGGTGCAACAGCGGACTTTCCCAGCCTAGAAATAAATGCAAGAAATTAGCTGTTTTGGAGCTTGTTGATGACTCATGTATGTGGACGAGAGCAGGACTCTTAAGCTATGGGGATTAGGGGCTATCGGCCTTTAGCTTTATTTGCTCTCTTTCCGTGTGAGCCCTGAACTTCCAGCCAGGTGACAGTCCCTTCAGGGTTCACGTTAACTGGTAATTTCCAGTATTTTATCAGTAAGATCAGCACATGCTGGCAAAACAATCAGCAGTCAGTCAGATGTACCTGCTGTTATTTTGTCTCACTGGTCCTTAAAAAACAAGAACAGAGACGCAGAGAGCATGTGCGTGTGTGTGTGTGTGTTTTCTACTGTTCCAGACAGGGAAGGGAGCCAGGTGATCACTAGTAGAGCTCTAGCAGCTGATGTAGAGATAGCCATGTATCTGACTGGTTACAGTAACCGTGCAACCAGTTTCGGACAACCGCTTTCACCCCCGTGTGATGTCACCCAGCTTTGAAAAAATGTCTAGCGCGATCATTGCCCTTTTTCGCTGTGCTGTTAGAAAGCAGCCGAGGTAGCAACCAGTACAACGGAGCCCTGTGGTCTGTGTGCAGCATCAACACCTACCCGTACTCAGTGGGCCAGTACCTGAGCACGCTGATCTTCGCCACGGTGCTGTGGGTCCTGGCCATCAACCTCATCCGCTACTTCCTCAAGCTGTTGCTGACCTACCACGGCTGGATGTACGAGATGCACGGGAAACTCTCCCTGCGCACCAAGCTGTGGCTGGTGAGTGCTGTGCCGCACACAGGCCGCTCTGCTGACGGCATCAGACATGCTTAACTCTTTCATCCCTGAAAACCGCTACAGCGGTTAAGAGAATCTTTCCCTTCATTCCTGAGAACCGCTAGAGAGGGGCAGGCATAAACACTCCCTTCCTTCCGGCCGGCCGCTGCAGCGGTTCTGCCTTTGAAATCCGTGCCTATCTGTCACATGGTCAGCAGGTCAGTTCCCCCTGGCCAGTGTAACGGGACCTGGGGAATGTTTTGATAAGCCGCACAATGCTTTGATTAGCCGTGCCTGGCCACTGCCAGAGTGTGGGAAAGTGTCCAGTGCACAAAATTTGTCCATTTCTAGGGATGGGGTTAGGTTATTCTGTACAGTTGGAAAGATGGCGGCGGATGAGTACAACGACAGTGATCAGTTCTCTGACGATGATGTTTATGACAATCTGGGCGAAAATTATTTTGATCTGTTTGAACTGACAGAAGAGGAGAGAGCAGAGCTTGCAAATGCATTTAAAGATGATAGTGAGAGTGGTGGTGAATTGGATGATGAAAACCTGACATTGTTTTTTACTCAGCTACGTTTTGAGTGGACAGGTGGGGACACTGCTGTGACACGAGACATACCTCTGATGTCCAGTGCAGATGTGTACATAGATATAGTAAATATAGTACAGAGTTTCGGTGCAAACATTGTGTATTATATATATATGATAGAGACGGCGCATGGATTACACTAAAATGAAACAATCATACTGTGAACTCATACTTCCTACTCTTGTGCAAACCGTCACCTTTTCATCACCATTTCAAGGACACAGACAATGTGACAAACAGAATTTCTGGAGACAGTTTCTATGTGAACGTTATCTGGGACATCAGACTGTAAGTAGGGAGCATGTTCCATTTCTCTTGGCATGTTCTGTGGGCCTGCAAAACGTTGGTTTCGTCTGTTTGTCTTAAAAAAGGTATGTGTCACCTTTATTTGCACCTGTGTGTCACCCTCCTGATGACAGTGACTCTGAAAGTGTGACCATTGCCTTCTGACTTCATTTACCTACACAGCGATATATAGGTTGCCATGGTTTTACTAAGAGCTTGCAGACACAGATGACTCAAACCCACATACCCTCTTTCATACATTTTTTCCTTATGAAAACCCAGGAATGAAAGGACTATTATGTACATAGGAACATAGGAATAAGGGGAAGTAATGCCAAATATGAAACAGGGATGAAAGAGTTAAGTGGTGCACTTCAAGGTGCTTCTTCTGCTTGCTGTGCTGCATGCAGGCCGCTCTGCTGACAGCATCAGACTTGCTTAAGTGGTGCACTTCAAGGTGCTTCTTCTTCATGCTGTGCTGCATGCAGGCCGCTCTGCTGACAGTGTCAGACTTGCTTAAGTGGTGCACTTCAAGGTGCTTCTTCTTCATGCTGTGCTGCACGCAGGCTGTGCTGCTGACAGCGTCAGATTTACTTGAGTTGTGCATGTCGTGCTTCTTCTTAAGCAGGCTTTACTTCAGTTTAGTGAGAATCAGGCATGGGAATTGTCCGCGAGATTGCTTGGGACTGATGTGCACTTCATGGTGCCTTTCTTCTTGAACTGGTTTTATGTTGGTTTCACTCATGTGGTACTGACGTGCACTTCATGGTGCCTGTCTTCTTGAGCTGGCTTGATGTCGGTTTCACTCATGTGGTACTGACATGCACTTCAAGGTGCCTTTCTTCTTGAGCCTGCTTTATGTCGGTGTCACTCAGGTGGTATTGACGTGCACTACAAATGCCCTTCACCTGCTGTGTCTTATCAGACCGAGCTGTCAGGTGGGCACCTGTGTGCAAAATTAAAGATCAAATAATGATTGGACTGCTTCTCTCATTTTCCTTTCTTGTGTTTTTTGTTGTTGCTTGTTTTGTTTTTGGATGACTACACAAAAGTACTGGTCATGAATTTCCCCCCCTTTGTTTGCTTTTTTCTTCTTTTAATTTTTTTTATACCTTTTCTCCCCCCCCCCCCCCCCCCCCCCCCCACTTATCATGTGGAGAAATTGGGGTCATCTTACTTGGGTAAGGCTACAGGCATCAGCACCAAGAGCGGTGCTAGCCAGTCCTGCCATTGTGTCTGGTTTATGGCATGCAGTTTGTTGCTTGCAACCAATCAATTAGTGTCTTTATTGCCTTGTGTCAGATACTGCTATACACAGAATGAAGCATGGTGCTGACAGCATAATCATACACACATTCACAACAACAAGTTTTCACATGTGTATGTACAGAAAATGAGTGTATGATTTCAAGACACCTAGCATACATACTATAATAATACTAAGCTGAATAATTCAGCACAAAATACTTGTAAGTATAAACGCACAGTGACAATCACCACTTCATGTTCCATAACTAAAAGAGTAAAACCCCATTAAGCAAAACGTGAAGGAGAACAAGGGAGAGGAAAAAAGCTTAAGCAGCGGCAAGAGCAGAGCTGCCGAGTCCTGTGTATGTCATGTTTAAGTGTTTACCTGAGTAAGGCTACAGCAGCCACCAGAGACCTGCTTCCTCTTAGTCCTGTTACTGTGCCAGTGTCATGTTAGATAGGCTACTCACGTTCCCTGTGCTGGCTTGGTACCGATGATTTTATTGTGGACTTGCAGGCCCTGATCCGTGTGTTTGGAGACCAGAGACCTGCTTCCTCTTAGTGCTATTACTGTGCCAGTGTCTGTGTTAGGCTACTCGCGTTCCCTGTGCTGGCTTGGTACCGATGATTTTACTGTGGACTTGCAGGCCCTGATCCGTGTGTTTGGAGACCAGAGACCTGCTTCCTCTTAGTCCTGTTACTGTGCCAGTGTCTGTGTTAGAGAGGCTACTCACGTTCCTTGTGCTGGCTTGGTGCTGATGATTTTACTGTGGACTTGCAGGCCCTGATCCGTGTGTTTGGCGGCCGCAAGCCCATGCTGAACAGCTACCAGTCCTCGCTGCCCAAGCTGCCGGTGCCCGCTGTCAAGGAAACAGTTAGGCGGGTGAGTTGTCTTACAGTTACACACACACTTTGGTTTCTGTCGTGCTTGTTATAGACGGTTATGGAGTCGGTGCATTTACGTCTGCTGTGTTTCTGTGCAGTATCTGGAGTCAGTGCATTTATGTCTGATGTGTTTCTGTGTAGTAATGTGGAGTCGGTGCATTTATGTCTGCTGTGTTTCAGTGCAGTATGTGGTGTTGGTGCATTTATGTCTCCTGTGTTTCTGTGTAATATGTGGCATCAGTACATTTACGTCTGCTGTGTTTTTGTGCAGTATCAGTATGTGGAATCAGTGCATTTATGTCTGCTGTGTTTCTGTGTAGTATGTGGAGTCAGTGCATTTACATCTGCTGTGTTTCTGTGTAGTATGTGGAGTCAGTGCATTTATGTCGTAATTGGAGTATGTGGAGTCGGTGCATTTACGTCTGCTGTGTTTCTGTGTAGTATGTGGAGTCGGTGCATTTATGTCTGCCGTGTTTCTGTGTAGTATGTGGAGTCAGTGCATTTACATCTGCTGTGTTTCTGTGCAGTATGTGGATTCAGTGCATTTATGTCTGCTGTGTTTCTGTGTAGTATGTGGAGTCAGTGCATTTACATCTGCTGTGTTTCTGTGTAGTATGTGGATTCAGTGCAATTATGTCTGCTGTGTTTCTGTGTAGTATGTGGAATCAGTGCATTTACGTCTGCTGTGTTTCTCTGCAGTGTCTAGAGTCAGTATGTTTATGTTTGCTGTGTTTCTGTGTAATCTCTGCAGTCAGTACATTTATGTCTGCTGTGTTTGTGTGCAGTATCTTGAGTCAGTACATTTATGTCTGCTGTGTTTGTGTGCAGTATCTGGAGTAGTACATTTATGTCTGCTGTGTTTGTGTGCAGTATCTTGGAGTCAGTACATTTATGTCTGCTGTGTTTGTGTGCAGTATCTGGAGTCGGTGCTTTATGTCTGCTGTGTTTGTGTGCAGTATCTGGAGTCGGTGCATTTATGTCTGCTGTGTTTGTGTGCAGTATCTGGAGTCAGTACATTTATGTCTGCTGTGTTTGTGTGCAGTATCTGGCATGTTGCTGTGTTTTGCAGTATCTGATGTATGCTGCTGTGTTTGTGTGCAGTATCTGGAGTCAGTCATTTATGTCTGCTGTGTTTGTGTGCAGTATCTGGAGTCGTATGACTGCTTGTTTGTGTGCAGTATCTGAGTCGTTAGTCTGCTGTGTTTGTGTGCAGTATCTGGAGTCAGTACTTTATGTCTGCTGTGTTTGTGTGCAGTATCTGGAGTCGCTTTATGCTGCTGTGTTTGTGTGCAGTATCTGGAGTCGTTATGTGTGCTGTGTTTGTGTGCAGTATTGAGTCGTATGTTGCTTGTTGTGTGCAGTATCTGGAGTCGTTATGTCTGTGTTTGTGTGCAGTATCTGAGTGTTATGTCTGCTGTGTTTGTGTGCAGTATCTGGAGTCGTACATTTATGTCTGCTGTGTTTGTGTGCAGTATCTGGAGTCGTACATTTATGTCTGCTGTGTTTGTGTGCAGTATCTGGAGTCGGTGCATTTATGTGTGCTGTGTTTGTGTGCAGTATCTGGAGTCATTATGTGTGCTGTGTTTGCAGTATCTGGAGTCGTTATGACTGCTGTGTTTGTGTGCAGTATCTGGAGTCGTTATGTGTGCTGTGTTTGTGTGCAGTATCTGGAGTCGTTATGACTGCTGTGTTTGTGTGCAGTATCTGGAGTCAGTTATGTCTGCTGTGTTTGTGTGCAGTATCTGGAGTCGTTATGTCTGCTGTGTTTGTGTGCAGTATCTGGAGTCGTTATGTCTGCTGTGTTTGTGTGCAGTATCTGGAGTCGTTATGACTGCTGTGTTTGTGTGCAGTATCTGGAGTCGTTATGACTGCTGTGTTTGTGTGCAGTATCTGGAGTCGTTATGACTGCTGTGTTTGTGTGCAGTATCTGGAGTCGTTATGACTGCTGTGTCTGTGTGCAGTATCTGGAGTCGGTGCATCCCCTGATGGACGAGGAGCAGTATAGTCGTATGGAAAAACTTGCCAAAGAGTTTGAAAATGGTCTGGGTCGCAAACTGCAGAGATACCTCATCCTCAAGTCTTGGTGGGCTGCCAACTATGTGAGTGTTGGGTGCTCTCTCTCTCTCTCTCTCTGTCTTTCTGTGGTGGAGCCAAGTAATGGCAAACTCTCACCAAGCAAGCAAAGAAGACAGACAGACAGACAGATAGGTAGAACAGTAATCACGTAGGTTCAGACTTTTAGAACTCTGTTTTTTTCTGGTCCAGCTGTAAGAGGCGCATTAAAAATCTGATACAAATCTGGTTGGTTTTGATTTGAAAACAGTTTCTCTGGTCCTTCTCTGAGCTATTGCGTTAACAGATGACGTTGATTTCCAGCGTCCAGACATGAAACACTGACAGCCAGCTAGTGGTGAGAAGAGACAACAGTGCAGAGTGGTGATGTTTTGCTGAGAGGAGTGGGTAGATCAGAGTGTAACAAAGAGACATTATTTAAAAATACAACACCGCATGTGTTAAGAGAGGAGACTGAGCAGGAATTGTGTGTGTCCATGTTTGCGTGGGAAATGAGTCAGTGCTTGGTGTGTGTTTATTGCAGGTCTCAGACTGGTGGGAACAGTATGTGTACCTGCGTGGCCGAGCCCCCATCATGATCAACAGCAACTACTATGGAATTGTAAGGCTATGTGATGTTCACGTTGGGTCTGGTTCTGTTAGATCATTCAAATCAGTCAGTCAGTCAATGTTTTATTTTATGTCTGTTCACATCGAGGTAATATTAGACATACACACACACACACACAAAAAAAAACACAAAAAAATATTTTACTAGCTTACCCACAGGACTATGAACAATCAGTTTAACGATAGAATTGATAATATCAGTATTATACAAAATATCTCTTATGTTGTTGCAAGCATTTAAGTCATATCCATTTTTCTGAAATAACTCTGTGTGGTAGTAGGACATTCCAGCAGTATGTGTTTAACAGACAGGATATTTTTACAAACGCATGTCACATTCTGTGAATATTCAGTGGAAGCAGAGAGGGGTGTTGGTAGTTAGCAGTGTGGGCTTGGTGTGCAGCAGCTAACATCTGTAGACCTTGCTGCCTGGACCAAGGGCTTCCCTCTGATCATGTCAGCCTACCACTCCTGGCATTCAGCCAACATTCATGTGTGACAGCTGTAAACCCCTGTTGCCTGTCTCCATTCCTGGCGTTCAGCCAACATTCATGTGTGACAGCTGTAAACCCCTGTTGCCTGTCTCCACTCCTGGCGTTCAGCCAACAGTCACGTGTGACAGCTGTAAACCCCTGTTGCCTGTCTCCACTCCTGGCGTTCAGCCAACAGTCATGTGTGACAGCTGTAAACCCCTGTTGCCTGTCTCCACTCCTGGCGTTCAGCCAACAGTCACGTGTGACAGCTGTAAACCCCTGTTGCCTGTCTCCACTCCTGGCGTTCAGCCAACAGTCACGTGTGACAGCTGTAAACCCCTGTTGCCTGTCTCCACTCCTGGCGTTCAGCCAACAGTCACGTGTGACAGCTGTAAACCCCTGTTGCCTGTCTCCACTCCTGGCGTTCAGCCAACAGTCACGTGTGACAGCTGTAAACCCCTGTTGCCTGTCTCCACTCCTGGCGTTCAGCCAACAGTCACGTGTGACAGCTGTAAACCCCTGTTGCCTGTCTCCACTCCTGGCGTTCAGCCAACAGTCACGTGTGACAGCTGTAAACCCCTGTTGCCTGTCTCCACTCCTGGCGTTCAGCCAACAGTCACGTGTGACAGCTGTAAACCCCTGTTGCCTGTCTCCACTCCTGGCGTTCAGCCAACAGTCACGTGTGACAGCTGTAAACCCCTGTTGCCTGGGAACTTAGTCTCCACTCTCATCATGTCTTTATACCATTCCTGGCATTCAGCTAACAGACCAACATGGATATAATGTGTGTGTGTGGATGAGAGTTGGGGGGGGGGGGGGGGGGGGTGGAGTTGTTGGTTCACCACAGATCTTCCTAACTCACTGTCAAACTTGCTATTTTCTGTTCACCATTGGGTGTTCTGCTGATTCACTAGACATGATGAAAACTGGTGATGCACACACTGTATTCTGCTCCACAGGACACTGCATTGGTTTGCCACAGCGTGAAGGCCAGATGTAGCTGCATATAGCCATTGATTTGCCACAGTCTGTGAAGGCCAGGTGTGGCCGCATATAACTGCATTGGTTTGCTGGTCTGAAGCCCAGGTGTGGCCGCATATAACTGCACTGGTTTGCCAGTCTGTAAAGGTCAGGTGTGGCCGCATATAACTGCATTGGTTTGCCACAGTCTGTGAAGGTCAGGTGTGGCCGCATATAACTGCACTGGTTTGCCAGTCTGTAAAGGTCCCGGTGTGGCCGCATATAACTGCATTGGTTTGCCACAGTCTGTGAAGGCCAGGTGTGGCCGCATATAACTGCACTGGTTTGCCAGTCTGTGAAGGCCAGGTGTGGCCGCATATAACTGCATTGGTTTGCCAGTCTGTGAAGGCCAGGTGTGGCCGCATATAACTGCTTTGGTTTGCCAGTCTGTGAAGGCCAGATGTGGCCGCATATAACTGCATTGGTTTGCCAGTCTGTGAAGGCCAGATGTGGCCGCATATAACTGCACTGGTTTGCCAGTCTGTGAAGGCCAGATGTGGCCGCATATAACTGCATTGGTTTGCCAGTCTGTGAAGGCCAGGTGTGGCAGCATATAACTGCACTGGTTTGCCAGTCTGTGAAGGCCAGGTGTGGCAGCATATAACTGCACTGGTTTGCCAGTCTGTGAAGGCCAGATGTGGCCGCATATAACTGCACTGGTTTGCCAGTCTGTGAAGGCCAGGTGTGGCCGCATATAACTGCACTGGTTTGCCAGTCTGTGAAGGCCAGGTGTGGCCGCATATAACTGCATTGGTTTCCCAAAGTCTGTGAAGGCCAGGTGTGGCCGCATATAACTGCACTGGTTTGCCAGTCTGTGAAGGCCAGGTGTGGCCGCATATAACTGCACGGTTTGCCAGTCTGTGAAGGCCAGGTGTGGCCGCATATAACTGCATGGTTTGCCAGTCTGTGAAGGCCAGGTGTGGCCGCATATAACTGCACTGGTTTGTCCAGTCTGTGAAGGCCAGGTGTGGCCGCATATAACTGCACTGGTTTGCCAGTCTGTGAAGGCCAGGTGTGGCCGCATATAACTGCACTGGTTTGTCACGGGTTCCCTTTGTGAAGGCCAGGTGTGGCAGCATGTAACTGCACTGGTTTGCCAGTCTGTGAAGGCCAGGTGTGGCAGCATATGACTAAGTGGTTTGCCAGTCTGTGAAGGCCAGGTGTGGCAGCATATGACTAAGTGGTTTGCCAGTCTGTGAAGGCCAGGTGTGGCAGCATGTGACTAAGTGGCAACATACGCATGATTATCTGTTCCCTTTTTCACAGGATGCGCTGTTGGTGAAACCCACGGATCAGCAGGCGTCACGGGCTGCCAACCTCGTCTGCATCATGCTGCGGTACCGCCGTGAAGTGGACCGGGAGGAACTCCATCCGGTGAGTCTTCCACTACAATATGGGTACTTCGTGGACGTAGCTTCTTTTGTGCTTGTTCCTCCAGTCTTAGCTGTTGATTTTAAGGGTGTGTGTGTGTGTGTTGTTACATTTTTGCATTGTATTTCTCCTAACAAGCCCTGTGAGGCACCAATGTTGTTGTTTTTGGCACCGATGGTATTGTCAGTTACATGTCAGTGTGACAAGCAGTTATCGTCCTGGTTTCAGTATTGGCTTTGAGCTGAGGTGTGCACAGGTTTTTGGGGCGGGATGTTAACAGGAGCAAAACACTGCTGTGGTTTCAGTGACCCCAGGTCCCGCTCAGGTGTAAATGAGGACCTGACGGAGCTGTTGAAGAAGCTAATCCATGATACGCTGGCACCACGTCTTAAAAAGTAACTTTAGCTTCTTGCTTGATCTTGTGACCAGCAGACAGCTGGAGATAAAACAGGTGATTTCTTTGACTAATTGGCCTCAGGGGCTCTGACGGCGGGCACCTGCGGATCAGAATGACTGGTTAAACAAGCATTGCCCTGAAGTTCTCATGGTGTTTGTGTTGCAGATTGTGCTGAACAAGACCGTGCCCCTGTGCTCTGCACAATATGAACGACAGTTCAACACCACCCGTATCCCTGGTTTGGAAACAGGTTGGTATCGCTGTCGTTACAGCCTGTCGCCACACGTACTCATGGTATACAGACAGGCAGTGGTTCACCACCATGCATTTCTCTGAGATGGAAACAGGTTGGTATCGCTGTCGTTACAGCCTATCACCACACGTACTCGTGGTATACAGGCAGGCAGTGGTTCACCACCATGCATTTCTCTGAGATGGAAACAGGGCAGCAGCTATAAGAAGCAGTGTTCCATCACCATACTATCTTTTGGGTATAAAAGAAGTCAGAATCGTTACTGCGGTGTTTCATCGCTGATCAGCATGCATATCTGGGATGGAACCTGGTCAGTATCAACGGCAGCAGTTCATCACCGCACTTATTTTGGGTATAAAAGCAAGTCCGCATCTCTATAGAAACAGTATTCAGTTTGAAGCAGTTTGTGTTTAAGTTTTGGTATATTGATGATGTTCCAGACTCACTGATGCACCTGAAAGATGCAAACCACATTGCTGTGATGCACAAGGGCCGCTACTTCAAGGTCTACATCAGACACAAGCGACGTCTTCTTGAGCCAGTTGAGATTGAAGCGTGAGTTGTACGCATGGGAGGTGGAGCACTACAGTGTTGCAAGGGCACACAGCAAACCCAGGGTTACTGCCCCTCATAGGGTTACTTCCCCTCGGAGGGTTACTTCCCCTAAGCGTAATTACTTGCCTGGATGTCCTGCAGAAAGTCGTCCATGTCATCCTTGGCTCTCATGCTCTGACTCTTCCACTGCCCATGTTCACTGGGCCGAGTGCTGTTGGTCAGCTCACAGACAGCTGCCTTGGTTCACTGGGCGGAGTGCTGTTGGTCAGCTCACAGACAGCTGCCTTGGTTCACTGGGCGAGTGCTGTTGGTCAGCTCACAGACAGCTGCCTTGGTTCACTGGGCCGAGTGCTGTTGGTCAGCTCACAGACAGCTGCCTTGGTTCACTGGGCCGAGTGCTGTTGGTCAGCTCACAGACAGCTGGGCCGAGTGCTGTTGGTCAGCTCACAGACAGCTGGGCCGAGTGCTGTTGGTCAGCTCACAGACAGCTGCCTTGGTTCACTGGGCAGAGTGCTGTTGGTCAGCTCACAGACAGCTGGGCTGAGTGCTGTTGGTCAGCTCACAGACAGCTGCCTTGGTTCACTGGGCAGAGTGCTGTTGGTCAGCTCACAGACAGCTGCCTTGGTTCACTGGGCAGAGTGCTGTTGGTCAGCTCACAGACAGCTACCTTGGTTCACTGGGCAGAGTGCTGTTGGTCAGCTCACAGACAGCTGGGCTGAGTGCTGTTGGTCAGCTCACAGACAGCTGCCTTGGTTCACTGGGCCGAATGCTGTTGGTCAGCTCACAGACAGCTGGGCTGAGTGCTATTGGTCAGCTCACAGACAGCTGCCTTGGTTCACTGGGCCGAGTGCTGTTGGTCAGCTCACAGACAGCTGGGCTGAGTGCTGTTGGTCAGCTCACAGACAGCTGCCTTGGTTCACTGGGCCGAATGCTGTTGGTCAGCTCACAGACAGCTGCCTTGGTTCACTGGGCAGAGTGCTGTTGGTCAGCTCACAGACAGCTGCCTTGGTTCACTGGGCAGAGTGCTGTTGGTCAGCTCACAGACAGCTGCCTTGGTTCACTGGGCAGAGTGCTGTTGGTCAGCTCACAGACAGCTGCCTTGGTTCACTGGGCCGAATGCCCTTGGTCAGCTCACAGCTGCCTTGGTTCACTGGGCCGAATGCTGTTGGTCAGCTCACAGACAGCTGCCTTGGTTCACTGGGCCGAATGCTGTTGGTCAGCTCACAGACAGCTGCCTTGGTTCACTGGGCAGAGTGCTGTTGGTCAGCTCACTGACAGCTGCCCGCACACCAGGCTCACTGTTGTGTACAGTAGCTTCTGTACCTCTGATGATGGTGATGATGTTCATGTCTGTGGCACATGGTTCCATTAACGTGAATGCTCTGTGCACTGAAGGAGATTTGTTTTCAAAAGATGACCAAATAGATGAAACAAGTCATCATTAAGCTAGAAGAGTTTTATCTCCTGTGTTTCCATGCTGTGATGACTGAGTATGAATTGTAGCACAACACTGCCTGAACAAAACGTGTAAAAACAAAACTGAAAAGTACAGAGAAGGGACACATGTTACACAGCAAGCAAGTGGTTCAGAAAACAGCAGAGGAATCTGCTTCCCTGATCTGTTTTGGTGACAGTTTCTTTATATACCCATGAGACAATGAGAACTGTAGTGGCGGTGTTGCAGAATGCTTTATTGGACTGATCTGTTTTGGTGACAATTTCTTTATAGAGCCCGTTCTTAACTGGGCGAAGTGTTTGTTCGCCAAACATACTTCGGACAGTTTGACGAACTATGATTCGTTTCTTAATTGAATTTTTACTTCATCGAATTCGGTTCAGACAGTTCGACGAACTATATTTTGTTCTTAACTGGCTTATAATGAGATGCAAGCTTCAGCCCAAACTTGGGTCCCAGAGACAAGGCTGCGTCTCCCACAAGTCAACAAATTAAAAAAAATCCCTCCGAAGTGAGTGAAGCATCTAGCGACACCGTCATCCATTTTTGTTTTCTTTCTTCCCAATCCATAGGAAAGCTCTATGCTCTCAGCCAATCAGAGACAAGGTTCATCAAACTGGGCAAATGTTTGCAGAACATGTTGAGTGAAGCTTTTTGGGCCCCGAATATAGCTTCGTTGCAGTTCGCCGAATGCTCACAACTATATTCACGAACAAATGTTCGCCCAGTTAAGAACGGGCTGAACCCTGTGGTGGCAGAGAGCTGTAGCAGTGGCGGTGGTGTTGCAGGATGCTGCAGCGGATCCTTGATGACGAGTCGGAGCCAGTGGAGGGGGAGGAGCACCTTGCGGCCCTGACGGCAGTTGAGCGCGTGCCTTGGGCCAAGGCCAGGAAGGAGTTCTTCTCCAAGGGCAAGAACAAGGCATCACTTGACGCCATTGAAAAGGTGGCCCATCCTCTTGTCTAATGTAAAAGAGGATATATAAAACCCTTACACCTAACATGAAGCACACAATACAAAAATAATAGGGTCAACTCAATGTATACAGAACCAAGAGCACAATCAAATCCTACTAATTACATAAACAAATCCTATTAATTACATAAACAATCAAATCCTGCTAAGTACATAAACAAATGCACTACAACACTTCTTTCAACATCTTTTGCATCACTTCCAACACAAACACATGTGCATGTTGTGTTGGGTTGTGCAGGATCATTGTGACTGTTGACACGTTGGGTTGTGAAGGATTATTGTGACTGTTGATGTGTAGTGGGTTGTGCAGGATCATTGTGACTGTTGACACGTTGGGTTGTGAAGGATTATTGTGACTGTTGACGTGTAGTGGGTTGTGCAGGATCATTGTGACTGTTGACATGTTGGGTTGTGAAGGATCATTGTGACTGTTAACATGTTGGGTTGTGAAGGATCATTGTGACTGTTGACATGTTGGGTTGTGAAGGATCATTGTGACTGTTAACATGTTGGGTTGTGAAGGTTCATTGTGACTGTTGACATGTTGGGTTGTGAAGGATCATTGTGACTGGTAACATGTTGGGCTGTGGGTAGGATTCCATTGTGACTGTTAACATGTTGGGTTGTGAAGGATCATTGTGACTGTTGACATGTTGGGTTGTGAAGGATTATTGTGACTGTTGACATGTTGGGTTGTGAAGGATTATTGTGACTGTTGACCTGTTGGGTTGTGAAGGATCATTGTGGCTGTTGACATGTTTTTTGGGTTGTGTAGAATTACTGTGACTGTTGACATGTTGTGTTGGGTTGTGCAGGATCACTATGTTGACATGTGCTGGGTTGTGCAGGATCACTGTTACTTGACATGTTGGGTTGTGCAGGATCACTGTAACTGTTGACATGTGCTGGGGTGTACCAGAGCATTGTGACTGTTGACGTGTTGGGTGGTGCAGGGTGACCATTGACATGTTGGGTTGGGTTTTGCAGGCTGCGTTTGTCCTGTCGCTGGACACAGAAAACATCGACTACGACGCTGTGAGTATATCATTCCAGAGTTTGTCTTCAGTATAAATCTTAGTACAGTATGGGCATACTGCACATCTCATTTTGCATGCAAATATACATACTTAGGTCTACTTGCTTTGGACCTCTGACTAAATGAGTGTACCGCTCAGCTGATGCTTTTCTTCTTGTCTTTGATTCTGTGGACTATTTTTCATCGCACACTGAGGTTCTTCTGTCAGTTGTCTCAAGTCAGAGGATGCAATTGACTAACAGTAACAGCCTGTTGACAGCAATATTTCCTGTTCTGCTTTTTTTTTCTTTTTTCTTTTTTCTCCTGCTTGTTAAATTTCATTTTATTTTCCCAAGTGAATGATGGTAAGTGTAATTTGTAACTGACTGTGCGCTTGACTTTGAATGATCTTCATGTGCTTTCTTCTTCAGACTACGCTGGAGGTGAGCCTTACTGTGGTCCCCCCCCCCCCCCCCCCCCAACCCCCTGTTCAGTACTGGTCACAGTTGTGGGCCTTGCTAATCATTGTGTAGCTGCATGAACTAGGCTGTTCTGTTGTGTTTTACCAGGGTTCATACACTTGTCACAAAGTTTGGGCACCATTTTTTAGGCCTGGACAGTTTGGGGGAAAAAACACTTTGGGCTATGGTTTGAGAATTTTGTGATAACGGTCAACGGGTAATCTGCCGAAGGGGAGTGCAGGGAGAAAAAAAAGGGAAAATGTTGGAGGCCAAATGATAGGGTATAAGAGGAAAAAGTCAAACTGACTTAACCAGAAACCATTCCTGGGCCTGGTTTAGACCAGGATGTTGTGTCCATACTGATGCAGCAGGAACAAACCATCCTTGAAATCATGCATGCACTTGCTTGCATTTTCCATCAGTCGTTTGCATGGAGCGGTAGCTTAGTCTTGGCAAACGGTCTCTAATGGCCCTGTGTGGGAATTTTAAAGTGAAACTGCTGGATGAACCCAGAATTAGTGCTCACACTTCCTATATGTGTGCATCAGTACAGTTCCTTGAGGGTGGTGCAACGTAATCGCAGCATGTAACCTCACAGCATCGCTTTTTGGGGGTCTTTTTTTGCTCGTTTGTTTTTATCGCATCGTACTTGGGTGTCATCATAAAGAAAAGAAGCTGGTATGAATAACAGCTTTCACTGGGGACCCCTGTCATGTTCAAGACCCAGTCTCCACGAGAATGTGGGAGTCGGTGTTAGCTCCAGTGTTGTGTTTATCGCCCATGGGCAACATCCTGAGCTGTGTTCATTGGGATGCTACGCATGGCACCAACACACGAACAGTCTAGTCTGGCTGATAAATGTACATAGCGGAGGTCATTACCTGTTATGTCCGTTTAAGCTTTATAATAGTGTGCTTGATGTTTTTTCTTTTTCTTTTTTACCACAACACTTTCACTCCCAGCAAAGATGGCAAGGCAGGTGGAGTGCATGTCATAGAAGAACAGCACAAAAACAGGATAGGTGTCTCTTGTCTGTTGAGGATCACTGAGAAACAGTATGGTCATCTCAGGTCTGTTGAGAATTGCTGAGAGATAGATGTTGGGTCTGTTGAGAATTGCTGAGAGATAGAATGGACATCTTGGGTAGGTTGAGAATTGCGGAGAGATAGAATAGACATCTTAGATCTGTTGAGAATTGCTGAGATAGAATAGACATCTTAGGTCTGTTGAGAATTGCTGAGATTGAATAGACATCTTAGGTCTGTTGAGAATTGCTGAGATAGAATAGACATCTTAGGTCTGTTGAGAATTGCTGAGAGATAGAACAGACATCTTAGGTCTGTTGAGAATTGCTGAGATTGAATAGACATCTTAGGTCTGTTGAGAATTGCTGAGATAGAATAGACATCTTAGGTCTGTTGAGAATTGCTGAGATTGAATAGACATCTTAGGTCTGTTGAGAATTGCTGAGAGATAGAATAGACATCTTAGGTCTGTTGAGAATTGCTGAGATAGAATAGACATCTTAGGTCTGTTGAGAATTGCTGAGATTGAATAGACATCTTAGGTCTGTTGAGAATTGCTGAGAGATAGAATAGACATCTCAGGTCTGTTGAGAATTGCTGAGAGATAGAATAGACATCTTGGGTCTGTTCAAATGAACAGTTGTGTGCTTTGACTGAGAGGCACTCAGAAGCAGGATAGGCATCTCTTGCCTGTTGGGAATCATCGAGAGAGAGGGTAATCATCTCAGGTCTGTTGAGAATTGTTGAGAGATAGAATAGACATCTTGGGTCTGTTCAGATGGACGATTCTGTGCTTTGACTGAGAGGCACTCAAAGACAGACTAGGCATCTCTTGTCTGTTGGGAACCATTGAGAGAGAGGGTAATCATCTCAGGTGTGTGGAGAACTGCTGAGAAATAGGACAGGCATCTAAGGAGAGATAGGAAAGGAATCCCCACTCTGTTCAGAGGTGCTGAGAAATAGGATAGAATCATAGACATCTCTGGTCAGTTGAGAGTTGCTAGGAATAGGACAGCCTTAGACATCCCTGGTCTGTTGTGTGCCAGCATAGGAAAGGAATCTCCACTCTGTTCAGAGGTGGTGAGAAATAGGATAGAATCAGACATCTCTGGTCTGTTGAGAGTCGCTAGGAATAACTTAATAAGGCAGTCGTGGACATCCCTAGTCTGTTGTGTGCCAGCAAAATCTTTCAAAGCTCGTAGAATGATGGGCTATATTCAGCTTTTCTGCTTCTAAATGTTTTGGTAACCTTGACCTAATTCAAGGTCATGATAATCTGAAGTTTGTTGTCGTTTTTGTTTTATACATTTTGTATGCGAGTTGCCTGAGCATTTTGTTGGGGTTTCTTCTTTTTCTGGTATTCCTCCTGTTTTGCTGCCTCTTTGCTATATGCATGAGTTGTAATGTAGCTAGTGCATGACTTGTGGTTGTAGCAGTGCTGGTCTTGTGGATGGGTGTGTTTTACTCTCTTCCGTTTCATATCACATTTTTATGTGTTTGTTGTTGTTTCTCGCCCTGATATAAACATACTGGTTGACTGGGCATAAAACACCAAGTTACTTACTTGTTTCTTTTTGTTTTCAAAAGGAGATTGACCTAACATTTAATTTAGCCTCATCAAAACAAATCCCAAGAGAGTTCTGCTTTTCAGAGGCTCTGCGTGTGATCTGATCGTGGTTTTTCAAGGTCCCCACAAAGGGTCTGTGAAGAGGACAATTCTCCTGGGATTCCCTTGATGAACTAACAACAAAATGTTTCTAATTTGTCCAGTACAGTATTAGCAGTTGTCAGTGAGATGTGCACGTTTGGTAGCGGCACCATGTTTGCATGCGGCTGTTCAGTGAACAGTTTATCATTTTAACAGCATTGTCAAAACTCTGTCCGCACCCCCAATCCTTCTGTAGAAGTCTTCATATCCCCAAAAGTATAGATTTGCAGTGCTGTTTCACCCTACAAACTGTTAGTAGTTCATTGGATAGCTTAAACCTGCACATGAACTGATCAAAACATAAAGTTTGTTGACAGTGCATAACATTTTCACAGGCATGGTGTATTTTTAAAGAACTTGTGGAGGGAATGAAAGTGGGAGTTGATGTGCAGCTTTGCATGTCATCTTTTAGATGAAAGTAAGCCAGATAAATGAGTGAGTGATGCATGCATGGGGCCGCACTCCGAGCATCGCTTTCCGGCACCTTCCTCCAAACTCTGCAATATTTGGGTTCGCCACTGAAGGGGCACTCTTTATCTCCGCGCAGCTGTCCACCAACACGGTCAGCGCTCTCCGAAAGACTGTGGAAGCAGCCTAGTGCCCAAGCACGCACGTAAACATGAGACGCATCCACCCTGAGTTTTAAAAAAAAGTCTGTCTTGATTGAAATGATTTTGGTTTCATTTGAGCTGGCATAAGCAACATGGTCAGTTATAAAACAAACGTCTGATATAATTTGAGTTGTTTGTAACAAACGTACTACTGTTTGAGCACCAACAAAAAACTGCCCGTTAGCTGGCAGTTTTCTGGGACCTATGGCGTAACTAAATATGGCAGTGGTTGAAGGAAGGCTGTCGTAAACCAGTGCTTGGAGTTTGGCATGGGGCATGTGTGTTTAGCCTGAGGGTGGCCTGTGCTGTGTGATGTGAAGAAAGTGCTTTGTTTCTAGTTATACCCCAAGTTTTCTGTTAGCCTTTGTAGTTTTGTTTATAGTTATACCCCAGGTTTTCTGTTAACCTTTGTAGCACAATCTGTTGTGGAATCCCTGCCAGTGTGGATGATTTATATGTGTATACATGTATATGTCTACATTTTTAGCTGTGTGGATGATGTATATGTACATATAATTATATGTGTACATTTTTGGTTTATACAATTTATTTATTGCTTTTGTTCCTTTTTGTTTTGTATGTTGGTCCATTCAAGACCGAATGCATTTTGCTTCTGTTGCATTGTATAGAACTGAATGCTTATTATACATTGTAAAGAACTTGCCGTTTCAGTTTTTAAAAAAATTGCATTGGCTTATTTTCTTCTTGGTTTTAAGCTTTGGTGCCTCTGCTTCCAATGAGATGAAGTTCTGAGGCAAAATGGGCCGTGATTAAAATCAGTATGTAGAAAACAGATTTCGTGGGTATGTTTTTTCAGATTTTTGTGTATGTGTGTGAAACAGACTTTGACAGGACTCTATTTTGCTTTAAGAATGACGACACTGCCCTGGATCGCTATGGACACGCAATGCTTCATGGGAGTGGGTACAATCGATGGTTCGACAAATCCTTCACTCTCGTTGTGTGCCCTAACGGACGGGTAAGTGTGGTGTGTGCGTGTCTGTGTCACTGGGGTTTTTTTTTTGTGTGTGTGTGTGTGTGTGCATGTCTTTGTCTGTGTGGGCATCTGTGTGTGTGTGCGTGCATACGTGAATGAGTGTGTGTGTGTGTACATGTGTGCATATTTTTGTTTGTTTTATGAATGTTTTTAAAGCATTCATTTGGAACATTCACTCATTGTCAACTGTTTGTGTGAGTTTGTACCAGTGCCAATCAGTAGTTATGTTATTTTTATAACCTTGTTTATACTCCTGTAAGTTTGCTTCTTTGTGGGGAGTTTTAAAAAAAAAATCAGTTGTGTTTTATTCTTTTAAGGGGGGATATGGTAGTGCAAATTGATTTTTTTTCTTTGTCAAATCAAGATTTAGCATTTAGGGTCATTTGAAAGACCTTACATTGTAAGTTTAAAAAAGTATAATTATATGTTGTTTTCGACACCTGTTGCCATGGAAACAATCCAAGATGGCCACCAAACAACCTTTTTTTAAATCCCTACTCCTCCAAAGATACTGCACATAGAACAAAACTGCCTTTTGAACTTTAATTAAGATCCCAATATCAAACTTCATACAGAAGGTTTTATGGATATCTTCATTTTTGATATTTTACATAAACATGTGGAGAATGTAATGATTTTTATGTATTCCATGTTACATAAACTGTCTGTTCAGCTTTTCTTCTTTCCTTCGCAGGTTGGGTTCAACGCAGAACACTCGTGGTAAGTATCCTTGCGTATACTGATTAACAGGATAAGCTTCTGGGAGCAAACATATTCTAGATCTAAAGGATGGGGTATGGCTATGCACTGTCAAAACAGAATTTTAACCGTGATTTTGGTGACATGCATGAAACCAACGTGAGTTATGTAATGATCAGGGTTACCACTGGTCTGGCTGTCGAGTCACATGACCATCTGTGTCAAAACCCTTAATGCTGCCATTTCTTCAGACACTATCAGGATAGTTATTTTCAAACCGCAGTATCAGTGCATACTACCTTCGGTAGCTTTGCTGAATTTAGACAGGGTACTGTTTAAATATACCTGGAGAAGATTATGCACCTGGCATTTTTGTTGTTGTTTTTACCGTCATGTGTATTAATGGGAGTTATTTTAAATTCCGGAGCAGCAGTCTCTAAAGTTAGCATACCTAAACTCGGACACTGTCAGCAAGATGTTTCAGTGCAGACATGAGAGTGGATGATAATCTCCACTTCCCTGCACCAATGACCAGTGTTAGTTCCTGCGGAGCTGTGGCCATGACTGTATTGCAGTGTCACAGCCACATGCAAGTGTGGAACTGAAAGATGCATTTTCTTCCTACATTCATCTCTGTGGGCCAGCAGTTGACCCATTTGCACATTTCAGTGAATGGATGGGGAAAAAATGATCAGCCTTTGAAAGTGTTTGAATGTGAGTTGATTGAGTTGCGGGTTTGTTGTGTGTCGTGTGTACTAACATTAACAACCGGCAGGAAGTAGCAGCTGTTCCAAGACTAACACTAACAAGCACAGTGCCAGTGGGACCCTCCGGAGACGGAACTGTTCAGAGAATGGCAAATGGATTCTCGTATCAAAAACAACACATTTGTAATAAGAATGCGTTACAAACGTGCCATCCAGCCCAAAGCTTAAAATTCATCCTCTTATATCAGGAGACAATGCCCCCCTCCACCATCACCACAACAGGGAATCGTAGAGGTGTGAAAGACATGGCTTGGTACTCAGTACTGGTACCGTGTGGTGTGATGGAAACGTTGACCTCCTCTGTTAGACTGTGGAGTGCAAAACATCTGGGCAGTTCCTCTCAAGAGGGTTACGCTGTGACAAGAACTTGCACTGGGATCGTGATGAGGGCATCTGTTGTACGAGCTTACAGTTAGACTGTATGGCGCTGGCTTAAGATGTGGTGACAGTGACTCCTGAATTATCTGACGGGGACAGTGATTAGACATTTATTTTAACAGCTGTTTTATACAGTGAACTTACAGACTCTCAAAACAGAAGTGAGCGGATGTGACGATCAGTGTTACTCTCAACCAAGACAGTTTTCCCAGTATGTTCTGGTTCACCGCAGTGAGTGTGTGCTGTCAGTTTTAGACCATTGTGAACGCCTGCCTCCTCAGACTGGACCACTGCACCTTATAACTGGTGTTTCCTTATCTGTGAACAAAATTGGCACACATACTTTTCTGAGGAGTGATAGTGATTATTTTGAACCGGAACTGGTTGCCATGTGGGACTGAGGCGGAAATGCTAGCTTGGCAAACTGAGGCCTGACACCGGGAATGGGATCTGGAATGACGCTACAGGCTTGGTCATGCTGCCAGCGTACAGCGGCATTTAGTCAAAGGTGGAAGATTATGAAAACGAAGCGCACGTTGACATCAAATGTGAATGAAAGTATGTGCAGACACCTTGATTTCAGCTTCACCTTGTTACCAGCAGACTAGAACTGGGTTAGCTGATTAGTGTCTGCTGCAGTGTGCACCTTTAGGAAATGATGCCGTGTGTGGTGTTTCAGTCACTTCAAGCTTTTTGTGAACAGCAAATTAACTGAACATTTCCACTTTTCAGTGGCACAACAGCATTTTCCTTTGTGTCTGACACATGTCCATCATGTTTTGCTTGTTGGCTACATGACACTGCCAAAGGTGTACCTTATATTCAGGAGCACCTTATCTGTGGATTAAAAAACACAGCTTTTGAGCCAGATTGGGGGGGGGGGGGGGGGGGGGCATCATATATCCAGAAGTGCCTTGTAGTACGGAAATGACAGTAACCATGAAGTGGTGACATGCATAGATGTGATCATGAACAGTGTGCTTCTCATCACTGTGATTATTGGCGTGAACAAATACTTGACACATATCTGAACTTGGCGAAAGCGTTGGTCTGCCATCTGACGACAGAAACATTAAAGCTGCCATTTTTTTGCATGGTGTTTATTTGAAAACAAAGACTTTGAAACTCTGTGTAATGATATAAATAACCTCTCTTCTTAGTTTTACTGGTGTTGGTAACCTTGGCCGATTCGAGTAATGGTCACTTTGGCCCATTCGAGTAATGCTAACAGAAGGAAAAAGAAGAAGAAAAAGTTGACAGATACTGTCCTGGTTTGAATGTGAGTGATCTGAGCAGTTGTTTGTATCAGATCGATGTATTTTTTACCCTGCTGTGAGCTTAGTACAACAGATGCTGTGCCGTATTTAGTATAGCTGTACTTAGCATAGTGCGCTGTCCATGGGGCTGCAGAGGTGGGAACAGGGGGTATGCAGGAATTGTGGAACCTTTCTGTCACAGCCGTTTTCCTGCCTTCTTGTTTTTCTCTCTTATTTAGTGGGCGATGGTATGCACAGATTCATTTTTTGTTTGGTGGTATTATATGACTTGATTTGACTGTTTTTAGTCATTTGTTTACATTTGAATTGACAAATTGATTACATGTACGGCCAAACCTGCCTTTACTGACACCAAGTTTGGTAGGTCTTTCAGAGGCCACAACACCTTTAACAGCCGTACGCTTCGGTTGATGTTTATGGCCAGTCTCTCTCAGCTGAACATGGTACACACTTGAAGATGATACACATTTTGGCAGCAAATTTGGCTGGCTGTTCTTGGAATTTGACCTCCCTACCAGTCCTTAGTGCTGAAAATACTTCTTTCCATCTGAAACTGTTTGACAGAGAGGGTTTCTTTATTCTGTTTTTAAAGCAAAGTTGTGTTGGAATGCTTCTGCCATTTTGTGCGGCTGACTGAGACTGATGTTTGGCTTTCTAACTCACTAGCTTTCAGCATCAGGGCATGAGAGATAATGATCTGTTGATGGCCTTTAAAAAAAATTAAAAAAATCTCTGTTGATGAAGCGGTTATGCTGGGAAGACACAAGACCTGTTCTGTTGCCTAAAATGTGTCTTGTTATGTTTGAAAGCTTGGTGTCATGGTGAACCAGGTTTGGCTGCAAGAGGGAATTCACCATTCGCCATTGATTCCTCGCTGAAGGATGTCTCAGAGTTCCGGTTGACTGAACATAAATTGTGCTAACTCTGCCAACTGTTTTTCCCTCAGAAGCAGACTTGAGGTTTATTTGAATTGTAACCCCCTGGAAAGGTAGCTGACTTTGTTTAAAAGGGAAGGTAACTGATGTGGACCACATCCTTAACTCAACGCTTACCACCCCCATGTAACCGATCGGCTTAGGCCAGTTTGATCAAATCATGCTTATGGTGCGCCTGATCTGCACACATCAGTGGCGACGTGAGTGACTTTGCCAGCCTTCTTGCCACTTTTTTGGCCTTTGCTTACCATGGTGCACTGGAGCTTTCACCCACTAATTCACCACTTTCGACTGAAGTTTGAATTTTAAACCCGTGTCATTACCACCTACAACACAAAAACAAGCTGGATGAGAAGCTACAAGGCAGCCTGTGTACTGCATAGTTAACAGTGCAGAATTTAAACGTGATGAGGCGTTCCTCACAGTTAACTCAAATGAATGGGAGACAGTGGCTGCACACTCACGCAGCATTCCTTCCTTATCCAGTAAGTTTGTGCGTAACTGTAAGGACTCAACTTGACCATATCAAAAGTCAAAAAGAAGGAAGTGGAAACAAAAGAAAGTTGATGGAAAGAAAGAAAGAACAAACAAATAAACCAAAAAAAATTAGAACTATATAAAAAAAAGAAAAAAGAGAAGGGTGTTGCAGTGTAGGAACTATATGTACTTGCCGTATGTCAAACACTTAAAGTAAACATGGTGCTTAACGTCCACAGAAACCATAACGCTTATTAGGGACGGTCAAACACGGATTTCTTTGTTTAAAAAAAATACAAGCCTTTGCAAAAACTTGACCTTGAAAAATTGTCAGTGTGTGTGGAAGGGCCCCATTGACTCGTTTTGATGTTGAGAATGGACAGCACTTTCAGACACAGGGTGTGTGGAGACCAGAGTTCCACAGCCTGGAATGGCGGCCTTCGTTGAGCATGTTGTAGCAGCTGTGAAAACGTACACATTGTGAAGACAAGAGTGTAGTAACTAGACATCACTAAGCATTGAGAGAAGAGAGACGTCTGCATAGTGTGTCTTCTCTCACTTATCACACTAGATTTCATTCTCGTTTGTTACCATACCATGTCATCCTTGCGCTTTGCTTTGAAACCAAGAACAGCGGTTGCTTGCTTTTCTTTTTTTTCCACCACAAAGATTACGATAAAAGTAAATAATTTGTTTGTAATGCTTTGCTTTTTAAAGTCAGGGCTGTTTTGTAGCAGTCTTTATTTTGTCGCTGTACTGGCTGTTTTGCACACATTCTGCGTAATATGTTCACATGTAGTTATTGACAAACATTTTGGTTTCAAATATCTAGAATATAATTATAGCTGACATATATATCTGTATATCTATATATTAATGTATATCCTTGTGGTTTAAGAGGTGGGGTATATAGTGTTTTTTGTTTGTTTTTGTTTCTTTGTTTGATTGGTGTTGTTTTGTTGGGGGGGGGGGGGGGGGGGGGGGGGTAGCAGCTGTTTGATTGTTCAACTTGCAGATAATGGTGCATGTGGGTATGCCAGCAGACAGAAGTGTGGCAAATGTAACTGGAATTGAGTGTCTAAAATTTTAATGTAAATGCAGGAAGACGAATTGGAGAGAGAGAGAGAAGCTCAAGGGAGAGCAGCGAGACAGGGAGAAGTTAGAGTTGCCTAACTTTGTTCCTTGCAAAATGGGAAATGAGAAAGTCATATCTAATTTGTGGCCTGCCCTTGCTCAGTTGTGTGTCATGCTGGAGAAATCTACAGACGGTTCATGCAGTACCCATGTACATCTGTATGATGTGTTTCTGTCTGTCTTTACTTGTCCTGTCTTGTCTCATTATCATGTCTTGTGCTTATCTTGTTGAAATCCCCTGAAATACACCAGTAGACATTTAGATAATAAGTAAACACAAATAAATTGATATTGATTTATATACTAATACCCCCATCACCCCAATACATGGACAGAAAATAAATTGAGATGTATTTGTTTATGTACAAACCCCCCCACTCCCACCCCCAGTATATATACACAGACAACAATTTAAACAGTGTAAGGATTGAAGAACACCGCAGGAATCGCTGGATACTGACCATAAGATAACACGTGTTGCACTTGCCACTCCAATGACAGGGCGGATGCGCCAATCATGGCTCACATGTGGGAGTACTCCATCACTGATGAGGTGTTCCAGCTGGGGTAACTCGCTTTTCTTCCTCATCTTCACCCTCCTCCCTCTGTAACACATCTGAAACAGAACGAGGCCCAGAGCGCTCGTGCGGAATCAACACCCAAGGGAGTTAATTAGTGCTCAAAATACGTAACACAAGTATAACGAAGACCAGAGTTGCCTGCCGCCGGCATGCATGTACATACAAGGTATGTAAACTCCACCAGAGGTACATCCTCTGTTACATATTTTGAGCGCTAATTAACTCCCTGGTGAGTTGGTTCTCCTCCTTCTGTGTCTGTCTGTCCGTCTTTTGCCTTAATGGTTATGGTGCTGTTTCAATGAGTCTGTGAAAACTACACTTCTTTTCTTCTTTGTTTGCTTTGTGTGTCAGTGTTTTTGTTTCGTTTTGTTTGTTGTTTTTTTTTTTTACTCACTGATTGATTTGAACTAATTATTAGTTTGTGGTGTTGTTTTTGTTAGTTTTGGTTGACTTTGCTGAGGTTGTTTGCTAGACAATGAGTTTGTTTTCTCTTTGGCTCTTTTCTCTTTTGTTCACTTTCTTGAGAGCAGTTCACACCACTTTCTTCTTGCATGCTGTTATCATTGAGATTATGTAGAACTCGATGGTATGTAGTCTTTAGAGTTTGACACTATATATTACAGAGGTCTTACCACTACGCCCAGCTGTGGCGCTTTGTTCATTTGTATGAATGGCTCCAGCTCGCTGTCCTGGTGAATAGCCCAGCCTGCTGTGTGTTATCATTTCAGCGTATTGTTTTTAGACATTTTTGTTTTTTCATTGCCTCGGGAGAGAAATCAAACACACACACAAAACAAATGTTAAAAAACACCCCACCCAACCCCACCTTCAAAGAGAATGTTTCTGGCAAAAGCTGTCATTTGGGATATATATATGCTCCCCTCACCCACCCACTACATTTTTATATATATTTTTTAAAGCTTTAGTTTGGAACCTTTGTGTTTCTGTCCTCCCACAGCGATCAGATGTTGTGTGCACTTCATTTTGAGTACATGCAGTAGTAGTAAGGTCAGTTTGTTGAGTGTCGTAGTTTGGAGCTGTGTTGTTCCGAAAGTAGACAGTCCTGTGGCTGGACTAGTACTGCGCTTTATTTCTGGTTATGCTGTCTGTCTGTGGGAACAACCTTCAGGGTTCCCTGCCAATTGGGCGGTTCAGTGAAGCTGGTTTGCACGAGTGAATGCCCTTTGTAATCTTTCGCGCAAGAGGTCGCGGCCTCACTTCTGGGCCAATTTCTGAGTAGGCGTTGCTTCACGCTGTGTATAACAATGGAAGTTGAACCTAGAATTGCGAAGCGGTACAAATGCCACTACTGTTGCAGTTGCAAAAATTACCGGGGAAAGGGGATGGAGGGTGGGAAAAGTGTCGTTGCATCATTTTTTGACTGACCAGAAGATCGCGAGTTCATGGAAAAAATGGGTTTTGGGGCATCCTATAGCACGAGCAACAAGCTATTGCTTATTGCCAGACACATTCTGACTATGGGCCTCCAAAAATGTATTTAAAGTTGGCAGTGTAAAATTTGCAAATTCACTGTCACCGTCTTCCATTGTGAAGAAAGTACGAAGCAGCCAAGGGACTTAAGCGATGCCAGGCAAAAGTCAAGGGAGTTAACCCTGCCTGAACTGCCCAATACGTTTATGGTGCTGAACAATTTTTATTCCAGTTTAGCAAGATACACAGGGGTTCTGCTAGTTCTTGTTTTTGTCTGTCTCCCTGACAGGCAAAGGTAAAAACTGGCCATCAGTCTGGTACATCATCATCGTCTTGGTGCTAACGCACACAGTCTGGCACTGTTGGGGGAAGGGTGGGGTGGTTGTATCCAACCATAACCAGCCAGCCCAGTGACTGTTTATTTTGGAGTAGTGTAAACGTGTTGTAAGGTTAATGCGTTGCACATCTGCTGGCATCAGTGTTGAACTTCGAGCAGCCCCTGTGAAGTCTGTCACAATGCAGGGGGTTGGAGGTGAGCATTGCGTTGCAGAATCGTGGTATGCTGCAGTGCACAGTCATAAAAAGGTCAACTTCTCTTCCACCGCCCCCCACCCCCAACCACCACCATCACCAATTTCTGCCCATCATAGTGACAGCTTCCAAGATAATATTTCATCAGAACCGTCAGAGATGGAAAATATTTGGTCGACGGAACCACTAATTCATAAACACATGCATGTATATGATGAAAAACGTTAACATATCCTCTTTTTTTTCTCTTTTTTTGGGGGGATGGGGGGTGGGGGGGTTGTATTATTGAAACATTATATACAATACACAGTATTGCACAATAATGACTGACATAATGACAGTTTCTTTCTTGTAATATTTGATTTCTCCAAAGTTTACATTCACAAATGTGACGGTGAGGTTGAAAAGACCATTTTTGTCAGTGAGGCATTATAGAAAGTGAAATTAATGATTTAGTCATATAAATTAATCCACATTCTATCTCCTTTTTAACATTTGGACAAAGCATGCTTTCTTAAAGAAACACTCATTACCAAGCCATTGATGGAAAATCATTGTTTATTAATTATCTATAATTATTTTTCTACGCATGCCTTGTCTGACCAGCAAAATGTAAGTTGCTTTGTCTTTGAAAGCTGCACTTGCATTTTGAAATAGATGGCATCTTCAACTGCAGCTTTTTTCTCATGGCATCCCAAACAGCTTTACTAGTTTTTTGCCCATGTGCTGTGCGTGCCTATCTGCTTGCATGTGGATGACTTGTTCCCTTTGCTGGTGTTGCTGGTGGTGTTTGTCTTGCAGTGGCTGGCTTGGCTGTGGTCTCATGTCAGTAGGATTCCCACAAAGTCGTCCTTTTCAGGGGATTCCGAAGTAAATGGGCAAAGTGCGGATTCAGTTCTTCAGATCACCGGAGACAAAGAGGAGGAATTCAGTGGCAGAATGGATTTTGCCAGCATTTGTTATGTTTTGTATTAATACTAGCAACAGCATTGTGTTGTGTTGCTTTGTTTTTATCTCTTGTTTGTAATCCTGTTGTGTTGTTGTTGTTGTTGTGTTCTTATTCGATTTTGGCTTATAAATGCACGAAACCTCCCCCGCCCCCTCCCGTCCCTGTTCCATGTGGCTAATTTTTACATGCTGAATGCCCCCCCCATACCCCCCCCCCGCCCACCTTTTTTTGTTTGTTTGTTTGTTTTTCTTTAATGATCAAACCCTTTTCTCTTTCCTTCATTTTTGGACCTTTTTTCAAAATTATACAGTCTAAGCAAATGGCACCACGCTCCCCTCCACCCCAGCTCCTGAAAAAACACACAAGTTGAACAACCCTTGGCCGTTTTTGTCATGATGCTCTTTTTGATTGTGTAGTGCCATTCTGTCTTGTGGTGGCTGTCATGTGGTGTGGTCATGCGTTGTCGTGCTATGTGTTGTGGCCTTGTGGTGACTTGTCATGTGGTGTGGTCATGTGTTGTCCTGCTGTGCGTTGTGGCCTTGTGATTACATGTCATGTGGTGTGGTCATGTGTTGTTGTCATGCGATGCGTTGTGTACAGGGGCGATGCTCCTGTATGTGCACACTCATGGGAAGTCTCTCTTGAGAATGACCGCAGAGCTGGGTAACTATCTCACATCTTCTCCAACTGCTGTTGTAAACCCGTCCTCTGTTTGGAAGGTTTTAATCCAAGATCTGGACATAATATTGTGGGGTATCTGTTTTCAGTCCAAGATCTGGACATAATATTGTGGGGTATCTGTTTTCAGTCCAAGATCTGGACATAATATTGTGACATAATAGGGTATCTTTATCCAATACTTTGTGGGGTATCTGTTTTCAGCCCGAGATCGGGACATATTATTGTGGGGTATCTGTTTTCAGTCCAAGATCGGGACATATTATTGTGGGGTATCTGTTTTCAGTTCTAGATCGGGACATAATATTGTGGGGTATCTGTTTTCAGTCCAAGATCGGGACATATTATTGTGGGGTATCTGTTTTCAGTCCAAGATCGGGACATATTATTGTGGGGTATCTGTTTTCAGTCCAAGATCGGGACAAAATTATTGTGGGGTATCTGTTTTCAGTCCAAGATCGGGACATATTATTGTGGGGTATCTGTTTTCAGTCCAAGATCGGGACATATTATTGTGGGGTATCTGTTTTCAGTTCTAGATCGGGACATAATATTGTGGGGTATCTGTTTTCAGCCCAAGATCGGGACATATTATTGTGGGGTATCTGTTTTCAGTCCAAGATCGGGACATATTATTGTGGGGTATCTGTTCTCAGTTCTAGATCGGGACATAATATTGTGGGGTATCTGTTTTCAGCCCAAGATCTTCAGCCCAAGATCAGGACATAATATTGTGGGGTATCTGTTTTCAGTCCGAGATCGGGACATAATATTGTGGGGTATCTGTTTTCAGTCCAAGATCGGGACATAATATTGTACTGGGGCCTTATTTTTTTTCTCTCCTCCTTTTGTCTGACAAGTGGGACAAACTATTGTAGGACATCAGTATAATATTTTCAATCGAAGAAGGTGGGCAAAATATTGTAGGACATCAGTATAATATTTTCAATCGAAGAAGGTGGGCAAACTATTGTAGGACATCAGTATAATATTTTCAATCGAAGAAGGTGGGACAAACTATTGTAGGACATCAGTATAATATTTTCAATCGAAGAAGGTGGGACAAACTATTGTAGGACATCAGTATAATATTTTCAATCGAAGAAGGTGGGCAAACTATTGTAGGACATCAGTATAATATTTTCAATCGAAGAAGGTGGGACAAACTATTGTAGGACATCAGTATAATATTTTCAATCGAAGAAGGTGGGACAAACTATTGTAGGACATCAGTATAATATTTTCAATCGAAGAAGGTGGGCAAACTATTGTAGGACATCAGTATAATATTTTCAATCGAAGAAGGTGGGACAAACTATTGTAGGACATCAGTATAATATTTTCAATCGAAGAAGGTGGGACAAACTATTGTAGGACATCAGTATAATATTTTCAATCGAAGAAGGTGGGCAAACTATTGTAGACATCAGTATAATTTTCAATCAATGGGACAAACTATTGTAGCATCAGTATAATATTTTCAATCGAAGAAGGTGGGACAAACTATTGTAGGACATCAGTATAATATTTTCAATCGAAGAAGGTGGGACAAACTATTGTAGGACATCAGTATAATATTTTCAATTGAAGAAGGTGGGCAAAATATTGTAGATCTCACTGTAAGTTTTCAGTCCATGAGGTTCTCACCTACAAAATATGAACATCATTCATTTTGTCTGGATTGTTGCTTGTTAAGTTTCTGTGTAAATGTGTAGTTTGGTAAACATTTTGTGGAAGGGTATAGTGTGGTGAAGTTAATTTGTGGAAAACTTAGTTTAGTGCTCAAATCAACGTCCAGATCTGGGACAGATTCACAGAATCAACGGTGGGTATCAATGCATTTTGAAAAAAAAGAGCATTATCGTGGAAATGTCAAAGAGAAAGAGAAAAAAACAACAACATTATCATGGAAATGACAAAACAACAACAAAAAGAAGAAAGAAAGAACATTATCATGGAAATGTCTCCAAATACCAACATGTCCAGATTATCAGTTTCTCTATTAACAGTTCTACAGTTTGTGTGTTTATTTGATTGAAATGTACCTTTTATTTTATAAAACAAATAATCTGAAAAGCATAACTCTAGTCCCTGCCAAAGTGTTAGTTGTAGATCCCCCCCCCCCCCCCGCCATAGATGGACAGGCAACACCATAGAGGCAGACTGATGGGACAGGCAGCAGCCATAGAGAGGCAGACTAGATGGGACAGGCAGACACCATAGAGGCAGACTGATGGGAGGCAGACAGCCATAGAGGCAGACTAGATGGGACAGGCAGACAGCCATAGAGAGGCAGACTAGATGGGACAGGCAGACAACCATAGAGGCAGACTAGATGGGACAGGCAGACAGCCATAGGGAGGCAGACTGGATGGGACAGGCAGACAGCCATAGGCAGACTAGATGGGACAGGCAGACAACCATAGAGGCAGACTAGATGGGACAGGCCAAAGACAGGGCCAATAGAGAGGCAGACTAGATGGGACAGGCAGACAGCCATAGAGAGGCAGACTAGGTGGGACAGCCAGACAGCCATAGAGAGGCAGACTAGATGGGACAGGCAGACAGCCTTAGAGAGGCAGAGTGGATGGGGGCAGCTGCAGAGAGGCAGACTGGATGGGACAGGCAGACAGCCATAGAGAGGCAGACTGGATGGGACAGGCAGCAGCTAAAAGGCAGACTGGATGGGGCAGCTGTAGAGAGGCAGACTGGATGGGACAGGCAGACAGCCATAGAGAGGCAGACTGGATGGGGGCAGCTGTAGAGAGGCAGACTGGATGGGACAGGCAGACAGCCATAGAGAGGCAGACTGGATGGGGGCAGCTGTAGAGAGGCAGACTGGATGGGGGCAGCTGTAGAGAGGCAGACTGGATGGGGGCAGCTGTAGAGAGGGGCAGCTGTAGAGAGGCAGACTGGATGGGGGCAGCTGTAGAGAGGCAGACTGGATGGGGGCAGCTGTAGAGAGGCAGACATATGAACATGACAGCCTCGGGGAGATGAGCTGATACACATGCCAGGGCAGCGAGACAAGAAGACACAAGCAAGCAGTGACAGGTGGGCAGAGACAGGTGATGGGTGGACACAAGCAAACAGTGACAGACAGGTGGACAGAGGCAGGTGTTGGACAGACAGGTGGACAGAGGCAGATGTTAGACAGTCAGTGACAGACAGGTGGACAGAGGCAGGTGTTGGACAGACAGGTGGACAGAGGCAGGTGTTGGACAGACAGGTGGACAGAGGCAGGTGTTGGACAGACAGATGGACAGAGGCAGATGTTGGACACAGTCAGTGACAGACAGGTGAACAGAGGCAGATGTTGGACAGACACAAGCAGTGACTGTTGGACAGAGGCGGATGCAAACTGTTTAAGTGGACAGAAGCAGATGTCAGATGGACGCAGGCTTCTTCCTCCTCCCCCTCCCTCCCCACCCCTGGGGTTCAGTCCCTGGCAGGATTTTGCTGACCGGTGACGGCTTGGCATTAAACAGCTTCCCTGCTGCTAACCCAGAAAAATGTACACTTCCAAAGATACAGAATCTGCTGCACTTGCAAAAAGCAGATTTTTGGAATATGGGTTTTATGTTTATTGTACACATTTCAACACGGCATACTGTGGCCGTTAGAAAGCTGTTTTTGATTCAGAGTACATCCTTTTTTACCTCTTTTTGTGTGCGCTTCCAAGTCTAGCCCAGATTATTACTGTTCAATTTCTGCACTTCACGTGCAAGGTTATATAGTGCTCCGTTGAAGTGTATGCATGAGGACAACAAGCTAAGGTTAGCTTTTAGAGCTGCGCTTGTTTCTAACACAAAAAGCACCGTTTCTCAACGCTGTGGTTGTTACTGGTTTTTATTTTTATTTTTTTATTAATGAGTCGTTTCTTGATTATCTTTGTATTTATATGCTGTTCTGTTTATCTTTGTATTTATATGCTGTTCATTTTCTTATTTCTGTGTATATAACTATATATATATATTTATTTATTTATTTTATTTTTGGTTATTTTTTATCCAGCACAGCTTTGGGTGTAGCTTTTGCGCATGGTTGAGTGTGAACTGGAAAACAGCAGGCTGCAGGATGACATTGTAACATAGCTTTGGTCATCTTTGAAACTTTGCATTTGCATAGAACTGGATTTGCCCCAAGGCTTTTAACTGTGTACAGAGTTGTGGCAGAGTGCCTGACGTTTATGGCAGGGTGTGTGATTAGTGCTTTACGGTAATTTTGGCAGGGGGTGGGGTGTGACCTGAGCTTAAGTTGAGGGAGGGGGAGGGGGCAGCACCCCTTGAGGGAGTCAGCATAGCTGTCCGTCACTGACTGATCTGCATGCTGACAAGCCTTAGCATGCGCATCTCAGCTGTGTCAAATTGTGGACAGATTTGTTTTGTTTTGTTTTGGCGACTGGTATTTAACCATCATAAATTTTGCATGTAATTTGTAAAAGGTAGTGCTGTCCAGTTCAATAGTGCCCCAGAGCCAGACGGCAGTTATTTCTGTTGTATCAAGAGAATTGGAGGCTAAAGGAAAACAGACTTGAACCAGGCAAAATGTTCTGTTGTAAAAAATGTGAATGGAAAATAGTTTTCTGTTTTGGTTTTATGTAGTTGACGGTGCATTCATATGTTTCATCATCTCTTACCAAGGATCATTGGTCAAGAAGTCTTGAAATTACTTGATTGATTTTAACTTGCAGAAGAAGGGTACATCTACTTCTAGATTTATTTATTTATCCTTCAGAAGTGTTATCATGAAACATTACTTTTACTGTAAATTGCATCAGTCTACTGCTATCCTGGGGAAGACAAATTTGAGTTATTCACAACTGAAAGTACATGTCAATCTTAAAGCATTATGCTATTAGCTAAACTAATTTGGACCGTAACACCTAGTGAATTTATGCTATTAGCTAAACTAGTTCAGACCTTGACACCTAGAGAATTTACTTGTTTTGCTTGTTCGGACCTTGAAACCTAGAGAATTTACTTGTAGGCATCAATACTGCTGCAAAAGTGGTGTTGAGCTGTAGGTGGCTGGGTCTGTGTTGTATGCAAATTTTGCCTCTTATGGCGATCTTTGAACCTGTACTTAATCCAATGAAGTCTGCCGGTGACATTTAATGAAATCATCCCTGTAAGCAATTTCAAATTTTACTTTCAAATTTTAAAACAGTTATAATAATGGGACCCATAATTTGGTCCCAACATATCTGCATAACATGCTGAAGTATATATATATATATGCAGGTATGTTGGGACCAAATTATGGGTCCCATTATTATACTTTCAAAAAAAATGAACACTGCTGAGTGGCAACTTTTCCTTTAAAAAACAAAAAACAAAACTTTAAAAGTTATCAATTGTTTCCTCCGGCAAGAATATTTATTTTATTTTTATTATGAGTTTAATTCTCATCTGACTTAACAGTTGAAGATTTTTCTCTTCTCTCCTCTCTCTCTCTCTCTCTCTCTCTCTCTCTCTCTCTCTCTCTCTCTCTGTCTGTTGCTGCTGTTCCGAAGTCTGTCCAAAATTAATAACATTAACAAGCTGAACTGAGTCCTAGAATCAGTGCTGTCTGTTCCCATTTTCATTGCACACTGTGGGACAGTGATTTTTGTGTGCGCAGTTTGTATTCGTTCACATGCCATTCCATGTTTTTTTAAATGACGATTGAATATGGATGGCATAATTCCAATTAGAGCTTAGTTCCAGTTATTCTGGTCACTTTAGGATCAAGCTAATTACAACCACTTGTAAAAGACAATTGTAAAAGAAAGCAAACAAAAATTGGTTGCTTTTTGCCATTTTCTGACAAAGGACCCTTTCTTTGTCAATTTCATTTACTGTTTGTTTTTAATTACTATCTGGTGTATGCAAAAACTGAAGCAAGTACTCTTTGTTGGAATATTTCATCATGCACAGATGGTTTTAAGCCATTATAGTTGTTGTTGTTTTTGGGGGGAGCACCCACTGGAAACACTCCCGCTCACTGTGGAAATGCTACACCAGTCTGGCCAAGGCAGGCTTTCATTTGGATTAAGTACAGAATAGTGATGGATTAACCAGCATTGAGTCCCGCTTGCTATGGCCACAGTATAATTATGTATTAAATTGTTGAACCCTTATATGCGCATATTACTTAGTCCAGACAGCATGATGTTGATAGTGAAACTGATTGTGAGCTTTTTTCCCCCTGCGGCCAGATACCGTGATGACGGACGGTGCAACGGGACCATTGTCCACCAGCCACCCAACCCTATCCGTCTGGAGTGGGACTTCTCCAAGCCTGTGAGTGTGCTGTCTCTGGGGCTGCCCTCTGGGGCTTGTCCTGTACTGTCTGCAGGCTTGTTATGTATGTCTGCAGGCATGTTATGTACTGTCTGCAGGCATGTTATGTATGTCTGCAGGCATGTTATGTACTGTCTGCAGGCTATGTTATGTATGTCTGCAGGCATGTTATGTACTGTCTGCAGGCATGTTATGTACTGTCTGCAGGCATGTTATGTATGTCTGCAGGCATGTTATGTACTGTCTGCAGGCATGTTATGTACTGTCTGCAGGCATGTTATGTACTGTCTGCAGGCATGTTATGTACTGTCTGCAGGCATGTTATGTACTGTCTGCAGGCAATGTTATGTACTGTCTGCAGGCATGTTATGTATGTCTGCAGGCATGTTATGTAGTGTCTGCAGGCATGTTATGTATGTCTGCAGGCATGTTATGTATGTCTGCAGGCATGTTATGTACTGTCTGCAGGCATGTTATGTACTGTCTGCAGGCATGTTATGTACTGTCTGCAGGCATGTTATGTACTGTCTGCAGGCATGTTATGTACTGTCTGCAGGCATGTTATGTACTGTCTGCAGGCATGTTATGTACTGTCTGCAGGCATGTTATGTACTGTCTGCAGGCATGTTATGTATGTCTGCAGGCATGTTATGTACTGTCTGCAGGCATGTTAATTGTTATGTATGTCTGCAGGCATGTTATGTACTGTCTGCAGGCATGTTATGTACTGTCTGCAGGCATGTTATGTACTGTCTGCAGGCATGTTATGTACTGTCTGCAGGCATGTTATGTACTGTCTGCAGGCATGTATGTCTGCAGGCTTGTCCTGTATTGTCTGCGGGCCTGTGAGTGTGCTGTCTCCTGTGGCTGCCTTCTGGGGCTTGTCCTGTATTGTCTGCAGGCTTGTCCTGTATTGTCTTCAGGCCTGTCCTGTATTGTCTGCAGGCTTGTCCTGTATTGTCTGCAGGCTTGTCCTGTATTGTCTGCAGGCTTGTCCTGTATTGTCTTCAGGCCTGTCCTGTATTGTCTGCAGGCTTGTCCTGTATTGTCTTCAGGCCTGTCCTGTATTGTCTGCAGGCTTGTCCTGTATTGTCTGCAGGCCTGTCCTGTATTGTCTTCAGGCCTGTCCTGTATTGTCTGCAGGCTTGTCCTGTATTGTCTTCAGGCCTGTCCTGTATTGTCTGCAGGCTTGTCCTGTATTGTCTGAAGGCCTGTGAGTGTGCTGTCTCCTGTGGCTGCCTTCAGGGACTCTTGCCCTGGGGCTTGTATTAAAGCACTGTCTGGAGGCTGCTTTGGGCAAACATGATAGACTGCACCAGATGGACTGACATGGACTGCACAGGACTGACATGAACTGCACAGGACTGACAGTGGTCAAGGATGGGACTGGAGTGACATCAGGAACTGCACTGGACTGCAGGACTGGTTTGATCTTACAGACGTAGTACTAAAAGTAGTCAGTACTCTAAAAACCTTCATTTAAAAGTTTCATGAATCCCCCCCCCCCACCCGCCAGGTTCCTTTGGAGGTGGCTTTTTTTTTTCTTTTTCTTTTTTTTCTTTCTCATTTTGTTTTGCACCATTGAGCATGAAATCGTTTTGATTGTTGTTTACTGTTTTTGTTCAGTGCCTAGATCTGATTGAGTCGAGCTACATCATGGCTAGCCAGCTGTGCGAGGACGTGGACCTGCACATCATGATGCACAAAGCCTACGGCAAAGGCTTCATCAAGACCTGCAAGGTCTCCCCGGACGCCTACATCCAGCTGGCTCTTCAGCTGGCCTACTACAGGGTGAGTGGGGCACTGCGCTTTCCATGTTAGCATGACATCAGCACAGACTGCTCTTTTATGGAGGAAGAGGGGGTGGGTGGGAGAGGATGCGTGAGTTGCCTGTGCATGTCCTGGTTTGTGTGTCCTTGTGAGCTGGTTTGTGTGTCCTTGTGGCTGGTTGTGTCCTTGTGAGCTGGTTGTGTCCTGTTTGTGAGCTGGTTGTGTCCTGGTGAGCGTGTTGTGTCCTGGTTTGTGTGTCCTTGTGAGCTGGTTTGTGTGTCCTTGTGAGCTGGTTTGTGTGTCCTTGTGAGCTGGTTGTGTCCTGGTTTGTGTGTCCTTGTGAGCTGGTTGTGTCCTGGTTTGTGTGTCCTTGTGAGCTGGTTGTGTTCCGGTTTGTGTGTCCTGTAGGTTGTGTCCTTGGTGTTGTGTGTCCTGGTTTGTTGTCTTGTGAGGCTGGTTTGTGTGTCCTTGTGAGCTGGTTGTGTCCTGGTGTGTGTCCTGTGTGGCTGGTTGTGTGTCCTTGTGAGCGTGGTTGTGTCCTGGTTTGTGTGTCCTTGTGGCTGGTTGTGGTCCTTTAGCTGTTGTGTCCTGGTGTGCTGTGTTGTGTCCTGGTTTGTGTGTCCTTGTGAGCTGGTTTGTGTGTCCTTGTGAGCTGGTTTGTTGTGTCCTTGTGAGCTGGTTGTGTCCTGGTTTGTGTGTCCTTGTGTGCTGGTTGTGTCCTGGTTGTGTGTCCTTGTGAGCTGGTTGTGTCCTGGTTGTGTCCTGTGTTTGTGTGTCCTTGTGAGCTGGTTGTGTCCTGGTTTGCTGGAGCTGGTTGTGTCCTGGTTTGTGTGTCCTTGTGAGCTGGTGTGTGTCCCTGGTTTGTGTGTCCTTGTGAGCTGGTTGTGTCCTGGTTTGTGTGTCCTTGTGAGCTGGTTGTGTCCTGGTTTGTGTGTCCTTGTGAGCTGGTTGTGTCCTGGTTTGTGTGTCCTTGTGAGCTGGTTGTGTCCTGGTTTGTGTGTCCTTGTGAGCTGGTTGTGTCCTGGTTTGTGTGTCCTTGTGAGCTGGTTGTGTCCTGGTTTGTGTGTCCTTGTGAGCTGGTTGTGTCCTGGTTTGTGTGTCCTCGCTTAAGCTAGATGGAGGTTCACAACATTTTGTGTTGGTCGTTTCAGTCTGCTGGCAAGTTCTGCTTGACCTACGAATCGTCCATGACACGCCTGTTCCGCGAGGGTCGAACAGAGACTGTGAGGTCCTGCACCAAAGACACGTGTGCCTTTGTGAAGGCCATGGAAGCCAAAGCTGAAGTAAGTCTTTTGGGGAGCCACTTTTCAGTTTTTTTATTTGCCTGCATGCCGTTCACTGGATATTGAAATCCATTCATATATCCTACCTCCCCACTATCATCACGTAAGTTGACTGGCCTTAAAGAATCCAGCCTTCTCGGATTTAGCGAAAGAATTTAAAAAAACTTTAATGATTTTTTTGTTTGTTATTTTTGTTCTGATTTGTCTGTTGCATTCTTTTTTTTTCATCTGCCGGCTAATTTTACCAAAATATTACCAATCAGTATGAATTAAAATGACACTGGGGCCAAACCCAGCAGACCACACCTTTTCTCATGGACTTCCATTTTTTTTCTAGAGCATTGCAATGCTTCATCAAAAGTTCGCTACACAGAGATTGTCATCAGTGACAAAAATGATTGCAACCCACATGCATTTCTTCTGTGAACTGTACACAAAACTGAGAGCTTCCTGGTGTTCTGTCTGTGATGCCAGAGACACTTTCATGACGCCAGAATGAAGCGTGGGGAAAGCACACAATACAGTAACGAGCTGGTGAAATGAGCGCTAGTGATGGTGTCCAAAAAAAGTCACCTTATAAAGTCGATATAAAATCCACATCACGTTCAGTCTCAAAACTTTTGCTGCTGACCATGATCTTAAAACCTGCTGCAAGTTCGTGAGAAGTTTAGCCTGCAAAGGAGAGTTCCTTTAACTCACCGTGAGTTTTTGTTTAACCTTCTTGGGTGACTGGATGAGAGTAGAGTGTTTCTGCAGCCCTGTATTGCAAGTGTTTATTGGGTGTAGAAAGCGGGGCGCAGAGCAGCTATGTAACCCTGGCTGTTCTTTGTGATGGCAGCTTGTAAGAATAGACGATCTTCGGAAATCCAGAGGACTGCACTCGGTAAGTGCCTTCAGGCATGGACCTGTGTATACAGGTCCATGCCTGCGGGTGTAGCGCAGAGTAGGCACGCTTTTGTTGGGGGTACAGCGAGCACGTGGGCAAGATGACGGAGACCCGTAAACAAAAGGCAGAAAAGGCATCAGAAATGCCGATCAAACACTCCTGTTCGTGGGGAACATGCAGATCGGATAGTAGGTTCCCCCAGCTGGTAGTCTAGTATAAATTATAATAGGTCCATGCCTGAAGATCTAAAACTGTCGCAGATCAGCTCTTCTCTGCTGCCGCCTCCATTCAGGGGACTTCACTCTCCTGGAGTAAGAAAACACTGTCAAATTATCGTCGCCTGTTATTTCCAGAAATTGTCTATTGTGATGCAGAGGTGGAGTTGCTCAGCTACCACACCTTCATCTGCAGTGGTTATTAACTGCTCTGTGAGAAGTATTATTTTCTCGTTCGACCAAAAAACTCCCTTTATGTTTCTCTGCTTGCACTCTCATTCACGCCTGACTAGAACAGGAATTTGGAGAGCTTAAACGTTGCCCTCAGTGGACATTTGCAAACTGTTTACGTCTTGACTGTACTGTGATATTGTAGAGCGCATTACGTTTTGTAGACCAGGGAACGGCACCACACAAAAGTTACCTGTTGTTTATCACTGTTCTTGTGTAGAAAGAAGAGCTGACTCGTCTGCTGAAAGTGGCGGCAGAAACCCACCAGAAGCTGTACCGTGACGCCATGACTGGCAGCGGCATCGACCGACACCTGTTCTGCCTCTACGTGGTGTCCAAGTACGTGGGGCAGGACTCCCCGTTCCTGGCCGAGGTGCTCAGCGAACCGTGGCGTCTGTCCACCAGCCAGGTCAGTACCCATCCTATATAAACACCGGCACAGTTTATAATAGCCTTTGGTATTCTAATGGCTCAGCTGAGGATGTCCAGTATATAACAGCGGGACGAGTTTTAATCCTGCTTTGCAGTTTTTATGTTGTAATCTCTGGGCGACAGCATTCTGTGTGTATATCCATGGAATCAGCTTCGGCATGTTTTAATCTTATGTTAGCCTTTGGTATGTGCATCAGGCACCGGGGGCCTTGATAAACACCAGCATAGTTTATAATAGCCATTTGATATGCAATGGCATGGGTGACAGCATGTGTTCGGGGGGGGGGGGGGAGAGGGGCAAACAGAGAGAGAGAGAGATTTTAATTTGGCTTTTACGATCGTATTTATATTTGATAATTTAGGCACTCTTAGCTGAATGTGTTTCACAGGTGGGGGTATCCGTCTTGGGCGATGTTTTATCCTGATCTGTGTAGCAGTTTTCTTACTCATTGCTAATTCTTCTGTGCAGTCAGTAAGCAAATTTCTGTGTGTATTGTATCCATGGACCATGCAGTTTCTTATGTTGCATGTTTTAATCTTATGTCTCATGTCTTATTCATCTGTCTCATGTGTTATGTTTGTGCTGCAGACACCCCACCAGCAGACAGACAAGTTGGATCTGAACAAATACCCAGACAGGATCTGCGGCGGTGGTGGATTTGGTCCTGTGAGTTGCCCTACATGCTAAATCCTTGCAGAACAGGTCTGGCATGGCTATGGCCTGAGGCTGTTTACTCTGTACAGAGCTGAGGGAAATAATGCCAGAAAACTCCCTTCTCTCTTGAAAGTGATAGACTCTTACTGGAAAACCTGCTATGTAGAATCTTGCTGGAAAACCTGCCATGTAGACTCTTGCTGGAAAACCTGCCATGTAGACTAATACTGGAAAACGTGCCATGTAGACTTGCTGGAAAACATGCCATGTAGACTTGCTGGAAAACTGCCAGATCTGCAGTCATCCTGAGGTGACCCAGTGCAGTTGACTGGACATTACAGTCCAAGAACTAACTAATCTTCACATCTTCACAATGCTTTGGTCATCTTACTTCGGGGCAGTAGTCATTTGTCCTGTATTGTGAAGTTCGAAAACTAATGGGTCCAGGGATCCAGTAAACAAAGGAAAGGGGTTATCTCCCTTGGCCCAATGAGCACAGTAGTGTGGACAGGGACTTGAGTGAAGGGACTTGCTTTCATTCAGGCTGTAAAGCTTTCATTCAGGCTGTAAAGAAAGCTGCAAGGGGAGTTATCTTCTCTTGGCCCACTGAACACAGTAGTGTGGACAGGGACTTGAGTGAAGGGACTTGCTTTCATTCAGGCTGTAAAGAAAGCTGCAAGGGGAGTTATCTTCTCTTGGCCCACTGACAAGCTGAAGGGACATGAAGGATTCTTTCATTCAGCCTGTAAAGAAATAAGGGAAGAAAAAAGGGGGACAGGGACTTGAGTGAAGGGACTTGCTTTCATTCAGGCTGTAAAGAAAGCTTCAGGGAGTTACATTCTTTGGCCCATTAACACAGCAGTTTACAACTTGAGTGAAGGGACTTGCTTTCATTCAGGCTGTAAAGAAAGCTGCAAGGGGAGTTATCTTCTCTTGGCCCACTGAACACAGCAGTGTGGACAGGGACTTGAGTGAAGGGACTTGCTTTCATTCAGGCTGTAAAGAAAGCTGCAAGGGGAGTTATCTTCTCTTGGCCCACTGAACACAGCAGTGTGGACAGGGACTTGAGTGAAGGGCCTTGCTTTCATTCAGGCTGTAAAGCAAGCTGCAAGGGGAGTTATCTTCTCTTGGCCCACTGAACACAGTAGTGTGGACAGGGACTTGAGTGAAGGGACTTGCTTTCATTCAGGCTGTAAAGAAGGCTACCAGGGAAGAGTAAAATATAGCCTTGATGTTTCCCTCTTTCAAAGCTAAAACATGCAGCATTCTGTTGCATTCAGCACTTGTTACGACAGCAAAAAAGGAAAGAAAAAAGAAGACAGGAACTGATTTGAATGTGCCATCGTGGAAGCACATAGATTCAGATTCACATTCTTTATTCACCAAGTTTTACAACAAGGAAAGTGTCTCAGTTCAATTCACTTTAAAAAAGAAGAAGCGGTAAACATACAAACATAAGCAAACAACAACACTGACATACATCAATGAGCATAGTTAGAGGTATACACCCATCCGCACCACCAAAACAACACAAACCCCACATCCACACACCCGTGCGCACACATGCACATACACACACCTGTGCACATGCACGCACACACACACATACACACTATAAGTAATGTTCCAATGTAAAATATGGTCCTACGTCTAAGACTAAGACAGGCAAAGTAAAAGTTCCTACTTTTAAGACAAGCAGAGTCAAATTTCAATAACAACAAACACACACACACACACACACACACACACACACACACACACACACAGCAAAACAACACATACACACACACACACACACACACACACACACACACAGCAAAACAACACACACACACAAGAGATCAGCATAGCAGCAAGAGATCAGCGTTGATGAACATTCATCACGAAGGGTGATCAGCGGTGATGAACATTCATCACGAAGGGTGATCAGCGGTGATGAACGTTCATCACAAAGGGTGGAGGACAGGACTCCTGGACTGATAGCTGATCTTGTTTCAGGTTGCGGATGATGGTTATGGCGTGTCATACATCATTGCTGGGGAAAATACCATCTTCTTCCACATCTCCTGCAAGAAATCCTGCCCTACCACTGTGAGTGGACCTGCCTTTCACTTCACACTGAGGAGTCTGTGTGCCGGTCACACATCTCTTCAGCTTCTCTTTCTCATCTCTGTTCCTTTTTTCTCTTTGTTTTTGTGTTTTTGCTTAGTCTGTGTGTGGATGTGTATGCACACATTTGTGTGTGTGTGTGTGTGCGCGCGCACGTGCGTGTGTGTGTGCGTGCGTGTGTGCGTGCGTACGTGTGTGTGTGTGTGTGTATGTATGTGCATACATGTGTGTATGTTTGTGTGTGCTTGAGAGAGAGAATCATAAGAGAGAGTAAATGTGGCTGTGGACATGCAGCATCCGCTGGTTCAGAATCTGTTCAGTAAATTGACGTAGGTGCCTTTCTGGACAATACTGAAGGTTGGGGGTAAAGCTTGTCAACAGTTCTGTTTAGCTGTAATACAGTGTCATGACGTCTTGGGATGTATGAGGTGGTAAAGTGATGGAGGTTCCTGAGTGACATGGGCTGTCTTTGGCTGTCCATTTTCTCTTTTTTCATTAGGTGATAGGTAGTTCATCACAAACATCAAGTGATTTTGTTGTTGTTGTTTTTTTTTAATGATGTGGGCTCTCTCTGGCTGTGCATTTTCTCTCATTCATTAGGTGATAGGTAGTTCATCACAAGCATAAAGTGATGGGGGTTTCTGAATGGTGGGGGCTGTCTTTGGCTGTGCATTTTCTCTTTTTTCATTAGGTGATAGGTAGTTCATCACAAGCATAAAGTGATGGGGGTTTCTGAATGATGGGGGCTGTCTTTGGCTGTGCATTTTCTCTTTTTAATTAGGTGATGGTCTGTTCACTAATACTTGTGAAGTTTGAGGTACTTCTTCATATGACTTATAATGGGAAAAAACAGATACTGCTGACAGCGTGGACATTTTGAATGTCGGCACTTTGGCTGCACGTCACCTGCGTATCGTTGCACAGAAAAGCTCCCTCAGCAGCTGAGCTCCCAGAGTTGGACGCAGGTCTGGTGCAGCAACAGCACGTTGGGACCTGCATGTTGCTTTTGGTGCAAAACAGCCCGACCAAACGAAAAGAATCCAACAGAGAGAGTGAGGCCAAACAAAAAGAACCCAAAGAGAGAGAAAGAGAGAGACGAAGCAAAAAAAATAATCTAAGAAGAGACAGAAACCGTACTAGACAAATCCAGAGAATGCGCGAGTCCTGCTACCACAGCACTTGTGGTCCATGGGAAGCAACTCTTCTGAACTCTAAATACATTAAAATATATCGGGTGAAAACATTACCGACATCAACAGCAAAAACAGCCACAATTTTTCATCCTTGATGTTTTGTTGCAGGGAGCTCATAAGTTTGGGCGCCTGATCAAGCAGTCATTTGCAGACATGAGGGCCATCTTCGACAAGTGATGACGTGTTCGCTTAGCATCTGTCGTTTCATGGTCACTCAGTACTTGGGGCCATTACTTGCTGGAGAACAAGACTTGTGATGTCATAATAATTAACATGCCAGTTAAAAGTCACATCAACAGGACTTTTTGTTCTTTTCTTTTCTTCAAGCCCACAGATGTGACTTTTGTAGTGCAAGTTGTGTTTTTTTGTGATCGATGACATGTGTGGTGTGTATTTTGTTGTTGTTTTGCGGGTTTTGTGTTTGGTTTGTTTTTTTATTTGGGTAAAACATGCTTGGAGGGTTATATGACTGCATGTAGTGAAATCATCCATAAGACCTCAAGTACCACAGACTGAGAGTTTAATTCTCCATTTTTCTTCCAGGCGAAAACAAGGAAGTACATTGCTTTGAAAAAAAGTTGGTGATGTAAAAGACTTGCTGAATAAAAAAATAATAAAAAAAATAAGATAAAATAAATGAAAAGAGAAAATGCTGTTTACATTTTGTGAAGTGAATCTGAGACTAATGAAAGAAAACAGCTGAATATTAATTTTGCTCACCGTTGACTTTTTGAAATAGACCCAGTTTTGGGGACAGGAATCTTATGTTGCTTTTCATTTTATTCAGGCGCGAGTCTCTAGCATGGAGTCTGATTCACTGGTGTCATTACAAAGTGACACACTTCCTCACCCCCACCCCACCTCATCCCACCCCACCCCTCACCCCCACCCCCCTTTCTTGATAGCAGCACCAATGTTGAAAATCCCGATTGTCAACCCATTTTGGCCTGGTGCTGATGTGCCTTTGTGCAAGCAGATGGACCTGTGTTCGAGTCTGCTTTTTGTTCCTTTTTTCTTCGAGTAGTTTTTTTTGGGGGGTACATTGGAATCAGTGTGTCCATGTCCGTGTCCTGGCTTTGTCTGGGAAGTATCTTTTGAACCGCTCCATTTTTGTTGTTGTTTGTATTTTGGGGCTGGGGGGGTTGTAACCAAACTTGGTATTGTGGTGCATCATTATGAGCCAGAGTTTAATGCAAAAAAATGGGGTTGCTATCTTTGAGGTCTTAAGAGAGCGCTTATATAATCAAAATATGACTGTGCCAACTATATCTGCACAACTGCTGATCCTTTCACAACCAAACTTAATCTGAAGGCACACTATTATAAGCCAGAGTATCTGTGAAGAAATTTGATTGTTGTGTCGAAGGTCAAGGTCACAGTTAAGGTTGAAAACTTCATTGACTGTTTGCCAGTCCTATATTTTCTGTACCAATGATATCTTTGTAAGCAAGCTAGGTGTACTGATATACTAGCACTGATAACCAGACCACCCAGTGCAAACAAAGTGGACATGTAAAGTATACTGACAATGACAGTGACTTACAGTATTTAGACACACAACGGGGAGTATTTTGCCATGCAGGGCGACAAGCCTTGTTTACACCGTGTCGGTTTGTGACTTAGCCCACCCTACCCACCCAGTTAATGAAAGCCCACCCGACCTACCCAGTTAATAAACCGTAACATGGCTCACGCTTCTTTCCATGAATGAGCCGAGGGATGGAGGGGCAGAAAAGTGATTTGAAAATGGCTTTGATTTCCATGTTAGCTTTACAAAAGATTCTCAGATGTTTGATGTGCTTTGCTATCTTTTCCTCACAATTGATCTGTATGCATTCCATTGATCACCCCCTCCATCATTCTCGTGTGTTTGTGTGATAGTGTTAGCTTATGCGTGCGTGTGGCATGCATGGAAGCAATGCTGTTTGTAGAGCTAAGTTCTGATTTTGCTGTTCTAACTTATGATCGCCTGGTGGTGTGGCACTGTTGGACAGCTGCCCACTCTAACGCTGGCTTTGCATGGTAAGTCTACAATCGCTGTACGCAACTTTGTTGTTTACTGTGGAGGGAAAACATTTACTGCAGTTTCCGTTTTGTTGAGATTATGTCTCGGTGAGATTTTTGTGCATCTGGTGAGCCTCGTGCTGGCCAGGCAATGTCGTAAGTGCAAGGTGCCTGAAATGGCAAGCCAAATTCTGGTGTAAGGCAACCAGATGTATAAACGTAACGAAACCATGAGATACAGTTCAGTGTAACACAGTATAACGTGCCCTTAGCCTTTGTTTTTTTTCTCCTTCTGATGTCATGTGACAGCTTCTGTAAAGTGGTTTTCTTTTGCTGACTGGACTCTGGAAATGCCATGCATTGCTTTAAACACAGTTCCCAAAGTTGAATGTTTCCAGTGAGTCTCTTCACCCATGCACTGTCAGTTCGAGAAAAGCATTTCATTACGTTTTCTAAATTGATACTATTGTGACAGAATTCAGGTGAGAACTTGAGTATGTAACTTCAGTTCTGTCAGTTAAAGTAAATTATGCTCAGTTCAGAACTTTTCTACCAGCAGCTCAAAATCTGAGGCAAGCAGAGAGTTCAGCAGCAGTTCTTGTGTTGTAAAAGATGAGCTACTTATCGTCCTCAACTCTCGCGTTCGGACCTCCAAAAGGTCACCTCCAGAAATTGCAGTGTTACGAAATAGCACATATACAGCCATTGCCGATGTGTTTGTGAATGGTAGTATGCTTGATTTAAACCGTCGTTATTTCCATCCTGTTGCTGAGGTGAACACAAAGGCCCTCAGTCTCTTCGCCCATGTACTGTCAGTTCGAGAAAAGCATTTCATTACGTTTTCTAAATTGATACTATTGTGACAGAATTCAGGTGAGAACTTGAGTATGTAACTTCAATTCTGTCAGTTAAAGTAAATTATGAGCAGAGTTTATATATATATATATATATAGAGAGAGAGAGATATAGATATATATACACATTAACATTACAATATGTGATCTTTATAGATTAGCGGTGCAAAATTATGGGATATTGCTACAGCAGCCACAGGAGTAGCACCCCCCAAGCTCTGCCGTGTGTACTTTCTTCGGATAGTGTTTACATTTCACAGTATCATGGATAATAGGTACTATTTTTTTCCAGGGTTTACATGTCACAGTATCATGGATTATTAATAGGTACTAGTTTTTTCCAGGGTTTACATGTCACAGTATCATGGATAATAGGTACTCATTTTGCTAGGGTTTACATGTCCCAGTATCACGGATAATAGGTACAAATTTTCCTAGGGTTTACATGTCACAGTATGATGGATAATGGGTACTCATTTTGCTAGGGTTTACATGTCACAGTATCACTGATAATAGGTACTCATTTTGCTAGGGTTTACATGTCCCGGTATCATGAATAATGGGTACTCATTTTGCTAGGGTAACCAGGGACTCGTAACCTTCTGGCCGACACTCCCTTGATGTTGAGCTGCGCGACACAGCCCAGCACCAGCCAGATCGAAACACACCATGGGTTTCAGTTCAACACTTTCTAGTCAGACTTGGCTGGATGGAATGGGATGCAAATAGTCACAATTCATCTACCCGTTTCAAATCACAGACGGACAGAAACTGTTAATTTTACATGGAAACCATTAGAAAATGAGGCAGCATTGGCCATTGCGAGGTCTAGCCAAGGTGGAGCACAAGAAAACTGTGTGTATCTGGAGCATCTGTCACATTACACTGAGGGTTGTGCTGCATTGTTGTCTTTGAAATCAGTGTAATCATAACCGCGGTTCCTGTTACCTGTTAAATCAATGTAAACATAACTTAAATTCATGCTATGTTGTTTATGAAATTGGTATAAACGTAACTGAAGTTCATGCTGCACTGTTGTTTATGAACTCGACAGGAACATGACTGAAGTTCGCTGTATTGTTGCCTGTGAAATTGATATGCACGTAACTGAAGTTAATGCTGCGTTGTTGTCTATGAAATAACATGAATGTGACTGGAGTTCATGCTGCATTGTTGTTATGAAATTGACGTGAATGTAACTGAAGTTCATGTGGCTTTGTCATCTGTGAAACCTTCCACTTGAGTTTTTTCACTTTCTGGGATTTCTTTGTCTTACAAAACTGTCTGTGGAGTGAAATGTGTGAGGAACGACCACCCTACAAGTCAACAAAAAGCTGCCACAGGTCTTTGATGGGGGGAATCTCTGTTAATCTAAAGAACATTTCCACAAATAGGGCCTTGAGAGGGATAGACTCCCAGGAGGTTGGTCTTTATGCAAAAATAGTAATAATAATGGCTAGCTCTCGTAGAGTGCAAATCTTCTTGCAAAGCAAAAACTCCACGTGCTTGCACGTATCCTTCACACAGACATAGACACGAAGATGTACACGTAATGTGTGGACACAGGAATGGTCTGCCAAGGTTTGTGGAAAGGCCTGTCTGTCTGAAGAGGAGAGCCATGCGCTGGGTTTTGAACTCCGACAGTGGGGGGAGATTTTGCAGACTGGCAGGTAGTGAATTCCGGACAGACGGAGTGATGAAACTGAACGAGTGCTTGCCAGGAGATTTCAAATTATGTTTTGGAATTTTGAAAAGCGGCTCATTGGGGGATTGGTGGGCGCATGATGTTGAACGTGCGCGGAGTGAAGCTGAAAGGTTAGAGAGGAGCGCACGCTGTCTTGTACTTGAAGCAGAATTATGTGGGGTGCTCTGTATCTTTCTTCTTTACTTTATGTTGATATCTTTTTTTCTTTTTCTTTTTTATATTTTCTTTCTTTCTTTCTTTCTTTCTTTCTTTCTTTCTTTCTTTCTTTCTTTCTTTCTTTCTTTCTTTTTTCTTTTTTTTTTTTTTTTTTTAAACAGTGACATTTTTTTAAGTTATATGGTTGGTTGTTCTCCGTCTCATGTTTTTGAACTTCCATTTTGTTCATGTTGATTCACTTTGTTGTTTTTGCATTGTATTATGATCAATTATGACATAGCTTTGTGATTTTTAAAAGTTTTGGCATTGTTGTTTTTAAATTTTATTTTTTCAATTTTTATCCTAGTGGTTACTAATTGAAGATACATTGTACTACATGAGCGCACGTTATTTTTTTAGAATTTCTTGATCTGTTTTAGGTGAAACGGGTGTGTGAGTTTTCAGTGACAAAATACAAAGGCATTCATTTTTAACTTGAATGGAACAGAATTTCAGAAACCACTGAGGTGCATGGTACTGTGCTGAACGTGTACTTGGAAAGTGCTCAGATGGAAAGCCCAAACTTTTATTATGTGTTCCACTAGACTCATTACCTGACCTTTTGATGCGATATCTTTTGGGAGTAACTGACTCGGGAAGAAAACAACAACAGTGAGTCTATGCAATGGTGAGTGCGTGATATTATCGCAGGAAAAAAGAAGAAATTGCTTGGGGGGGGGGGTTCTGTGACTCTTGTCAAGGCAAAATGATGTGTAGAAAAACAACATGACTTTTGTAAAAGGTGTGATGTTGAGCAATCATTTTTACATCTGTATTTCTTATTCAGTAGCGGTTTACTCATGTTGTAAGAGAGTCATTAGCGTGAAGAGAAACCCTATTACAGGTCGCCTAAGAGAGAGGACGTGCTCAAGACATGCAAGTCTTCAAACATGGAAGAAACAAATTGGTCTCTGTAAATTATGCTCATGAGAAAGGTAAAGCTTATGGCTGTGATTTTTTACAATAATGTCATATCTGATTTACTCAAAACTTTCCCCGATGTCTGCTACATGCAAGGTTTATGTTAGGTACAGCATACTTTGAGTGACTGCAGTGGGTACTCCAGTAAGGGACACTGTGACGCATGACTTAGCCAAGCCTACCCTGCAGGGAGGACGGGGATGTCTGATGCCCTCGTCCTGTCTGGAATCTCAGGGCTGCCATTTGATTCCCTTTTCCTGACACTGCTCTTGTTTTTTGCCAGTTTTTATGCTAATGGTCCGTTGCCAGGCTTTTTCTTCCAGAAAATTCTTCACTAATTTATATTGTCATTTGTATGGCTCATGGATGCTGGGTTGTATGTGCAGCTTGCTGCCATATAGAGTGTGGTATAATTTGCAGTTCTGCATTTGTTACATTTTTGTTGTTGTTTCTGTCCCGATTTTCTTTTTTCTTTCTTTCTTTTTTTTGTATACCTTTCTTTAGTTTGGTATTGATAAACTGAACAAAATGGTCAATGACACCAGCATGTCCTAGCCTTTTTAACAAGGGCAGCATTGAAGGGACTAAAACTCAAAACAAAACCCAAAAAAATTGATGTATGTGTTTGTATGTATGCTATATTTTATTTTATATCTCGTGTATGGATTGAGTTTGAATATTTTACTTCAGAAATGGTTTCCATATATATGAGAAGAGTTTTGAAGTGTGAATTTGCTTATGGTGGAGTTTAACTGCCCTGAGGTGACTGCAGTTGGTAGGACATTAGAATCCAGTAACATACTAACTAGCAAGGCATAAATATTGCTTTGCACACCGTTTGTAACTTTTCACATTTGATAACCTCAGTATTATGAGGCTTTGATTGCTCATATCAGTTTTGTTAACTTCCATTGCATCATAAACCGCAGCTGGGCTTTGCAGTTTTCACACAAATTTCGTTAACATTACATCATAAACCGCAGCTGGGCTTTGCAGTTTTCACACAAGTTTTGTTAACATTACATCATAAACCGCAGCTGGGCATTGCCGTTTCACACAGGTTTTGTTACTTCAGCTGGGTTTATTCACACAAGTTTTGATGACATAGCAGCATAAACCTCAGGAGGGTTTTGCAATTTCACACAAGTTTTGATGACAGCATCATAAACCTCATCTGGGCTTTGCTTTTATTCACACGAGTTTTGATGACATAACGTCACAAACCTCAGGTTTGAAAAATGGGCTTACCACAAAAATGTGCACCCGTGTTGTAAGGTCCCTTTAAAATTAGCGTTCTTTTTAACCGTTGGTGTGTTTGGATTTAGTCTTGACGACTTTGGCCTTTGTAAAAGAAGTGTTACTGTGTTATGAATGTGAGTCTGCTGAGCAGTTGCTCTTGAGGATTTTGCGTTAGCTTGCCTGCGCTGTGTGTGGATCGTGCTAGGTGTGTAGTGGTACCGGTAGTCAGGTACTTGTCCATGGTGGTTGCTGGAGAGACCCACCCCCGAGTGTGGCAGGAACATTGCCCCGTGTGCTGCACGTCGGGAACATTGCCCCGTGTGCTGCACGTCGGGAACATTGCCCCGTGTGCTGCACGTCGGGAACATTGCCCCGTGTGCTGCACGTCGGGAACATTGCCCCGTGTGCTGCACGTCGGAACATTGCCCCGTGTGCTGCACGTCAGGGGAAAATTGCCCCGTGTGCTGCACGTCAGGAACATTGCCCCGTGTGCTGCACGTCGGGAACATTGCCCCGTGTGCTGCACGTCGGGAACATTGCCCCGTGTGCTGCACGTCGGGAACATTGCCCCGTGTGCTGCACGTCAGGAACATTGCCCCGTGTGCTGCACGGCTGGAACATTGCCCCGTGTGCTGCACGTCAGGAACATTGCCCCGTGTGCTGCACGTCACTGTGCCGTGTGTTTTCGTCGCGCTACAGCTTAGGGCTACGCTGTGAATACCTGTATTTATTAATGGGCTCGTCACGCTACAGCTTAGGGCTACGCTGTGAATACCTGTATTTATTAATGGGCCCGTCACGCTACAGCTTAGGGCTACGCTGTGAATACCTTTAGCTTAGGATTACTCTGTGAATACCTGTATTAATTAAAGGGCCCGTCATGCTACAGCTTAGGGCTACGCTGTGAATACGGTGAATACCTGTATTTATCAGTGGGCCCGTCACGCTACAGCTTAGGGCTACGCTGTGAATACCTGTATTAAAGGGCCCGTCACGCTACAGCTTAGGATTACTCTGTGAATACCTGTATTAATTAAAGGGCCCGTCACGCTACAGCTTAGGATTACTCTGTGAATACCTGTATTAATTAAAGGGCCCGTCACGCTACAGCTTAGGGCTACGCTGTGAATACGGTGAATACCTGTATTTATCAATGGGCCCGTCACGCTACAGCTTAGGGCTACGCTGTGAATACGGTGAATACCAGTATTTATCAGTGGGCCCGTCACGCTACAGCTTAGGGCTACGCTGTGAATACCTTTATTTATCAGTGGGCTTGTCACGCTACAGCTTAGGGCTACGCTGTGAATACCTGTATTTATCAGTGGGCCCATCACGCTACAGCTTAGGACTACGCTGTGAATACCTGTATTAATGGGCCCGTCACGCTACACCTTAGGGCTACGCAGTGAATACCTGTATTTATCAGTGGGCCCGTCACGCTACAGCTTAGGGCAACGCTGTGAATACCTGTATTTATCAGTGGGCCCGAACACGGACGGCCGACACGACTTCCTGGCTACACCCGCTTGTTGCCTGGTGTGCGGGTGGCGGGGCAGCTGGTTGCTGTTCCTGTTGGTGGTGGTGGTGGGTCTGGCCGCCCTCTAGGCTTGTGCTGTACAGCGCTCTGCTTGTTTCCCGACTCCTAATAAAGGATGAATAAAGTGAAGGAACTTGGCGCTGGGTTGTGTGTGTGACTCTGTGTGTGTGTGTGTGTGTGTGGCTGCTGCTTTTCTGTATGCGACAAACGTCTTACAGAAATAAGTTCACACGGAGGAGGTAAGGGGGTGTAATCGGAGAATCGATGAGATGAAGTGAGTTTAAATAAATGAATGGAATAATGTGTGTGCACACACACGCACTACACAAATAGGAGAGCAGAGGAGAATATTTTTTTATTTTTTTTACGTGTTCCGGGTTTGGGCACCAATGACCGCTGGGTAACATGGCGTCGTCCAAGGTGACGTTTATAACCGCTTTTGTTCCGCGAAAATGTTAGAACATCGTAACAGTGCAATATTTGACTGAAAATGTTCTTTTGACCTCGGTCAGGAAAAAAGAGAGGAGTTTTCCGAGTTAGTGAAAAGTTATTTAAATTTTATTAATAATAAAGGTATTTCTAATATCCCGAACCCTTCTGTGGCTGTGCATGTGTAGGCCTCAAAGCGCTGTACATGAAACATTACAACAATACACAACCTTATGTAATTATGCGTTACATATCTCCTCGAAACCTCTCTCTCCCGCACCAAAACACACAACACACACACACACTCACACTCCACACCACACACACACACAACCACTCACACCCTCACACTACATAGCCGTCAACATATCCTCCTCTATCCGTCTCCCCCCCCCCCACCCCCCCCCCCCCCCCCCCCCCCCACCCCCGCCCCCCCCCTCCCCCCCCCCCCCCCCCCTCACCAGTCAGCCAGTGAAAACGTCAGCAGCAAAATCAGGTACAGCATCTAATGCCCGCGAGAGTGTCAGAGGAGCTCAGAGTAGGCCGAAGTGAGTAGTTTTGAACTGTGAGAGAGACCTGCAGTGTGGGATGTGAGCAGGAAGGTTGTTCCAGACAAGGGAAGCCTGAACAGAGAAGGACCAGTAACCAAAGCCCTCACGTTTCCATCTTGCACAAGAAAGGTTTTTTTTCATCTGAACCGGAACGTAGTGTGTGAGAAGGAGTAATGACAGATACGGTGGCAAGGTACCATCAAAGAAACGGAAAACAAAGGTGGATTTCTTGCAAAAATTATCCTTTCTTTGACTGGCAGCCAGTAAAGTGCTTTGAGCAGTGGTCTGACGTGTTCAACAGGGTCTGCTCTTGCGAACAAACACTTTTGCTGCGTGGTTCAGAACTTTTTGCAGCCTGTTCATCTGATCTCAGTTGACGTCGGTGAGCAAAGAGTTGCAGCGTCCAGCCGACCACTTTCAGTTCCTATGTTCTTTGTCCACGACCAAGGAGCGAAAACAGCATAGCAGGGTTGCTATCATGGCCTGAAGTAAACATCATGTAATGATAAATCAGATCCGTAGTTATAGTCTTTATGTAAACACCCCTTCCACAGACGGACTGAGAATTGAGTGTGACGGCTGGAAATATAATACGGACCTTAGTGAGACCCGATCTGCGCTTTCACCTTTTTTAAAGAAAAGGGTCATCTGTTCTCCGTCTGCCAGCCTTCTTCGCTGGTCACCTAATCCTAACAAGATTGGTTAAGCGATTTCTGTGAGCTCCGCTTGACAGCGATAGAATAAGCACAGGTGGAAGGCACACACTCACAAAACGACGAGCCCAGTGTCTGTGTGCTGACTTTGAAAGCTTTTCTCAAGCCACGACGAGAGTCAATATTGAAATGGGACTGACACCCAACCCTGTCACTGTTTGATCGAACTGCTCACGGCTGTGCCGCCGTCTGCGTCTTACCGCAGGTGACTATAGGTAGAAAGCGGTAAATAAGAAATTTGAAATGCCGGCAAGACAGTTCATTTCGACCGCAAATACCGACTTCTGACGTTCCTAAGCCTACATAATCACTTTATGACCTCTACGAACTTCGCTTTTCATGGCGTGGTTTAGTGCAGGGGAGATCAATCCTATAAACTGAAATTCGGTACAAAGAGGGAATAACTCTGATCGGGACAACAACACTGTCTTTATTTGACAAAATCTAATATCTTTCTTCACCGACTTTCGGAGATCTTGTCTTGAAAAAAGAAGAGAACAAAATTCATACCCCCCCACCCCTTGAAAATGTCACACCTACCGCGTCACATGAATTTTAAGCGAAGATTGCTTGGGCCCATTTTCTACTCGTCAGTCGGTTCATCAATAACTTGTTGACGGTTGGATCCTTCGTGCCATTTCTAGAACCGACTGCAAAATGAAAACAATGCGTTCATATCAAGCGGAATTTCCTTAAAGTGTATGGATCTGTATAGCCATTATTGTTACTGCCACGGCGGCGATCGAAAAGAAGTTACTGACACACTACAAACACAGAACTTTACAAGCGGCTAAACACGCTTACGTCTCTACCCTGTCCCGATTAAGGCGTGGACAATAGCGGCTATAGTGTGTACATTGATCATTTATTCCCATGAACTGGAGAGAGAGAGAGAGAGAGAGAGAGAGAGAGAGAGAGAGAGAGAGAGAGAGAGAGAGAGAGAGAGAGATGCAATATTATTTAGATCGTAGATGGTTTCAGTGTTGTCGCCTATGTCACAAAACTAACGAATACTGCGGTGTTGCCAAAATTAATGTTACAATTTAGAAGGCAACATTTGGCGAGGTCCATTTTTGTGGATGGTATTTAACACTAACATACTTTTGCAGCACATAGCCGTGGCAGAGAAAGCAATTCGCCATCCCCCCCACCCCCACCCATTCCCCCAACCCCACCCCCACCCCAGCCCCTCCCCCTCCACCCCCCCTCAAGAAGAGAGAGAGAGGGGGGGAGAGAGAGAGAGGGAGAGAGAGAGAGAGAGAGAGAGAGAGAGAGAGAGAGAGAGAGAGAGAGAATAGTTGGTAGTTTTTTTAAATTTATTTTTACGATGTTAACCAGGACGGTTAGGTCAGGGTGAACAAAATGTGTACTATGGTTTGGCACTCCTTGTGTGTGTGTGTGTGTGTTTCCTTCCTTATGGCCCTGAGATAGCCTTATGCCGTTGGCGGGACGTTAAAACCCAAGAACTAACATTCTCTCATTCCCCCTCCCCCCCCCCCCCCCCCCCCCCCCCCCCCCCCCCCCCCACCCCCCACCACCACCACTTCTTCCTCCAACTGATACTCACAAAGGTATGCTGCGTGTGTTTAGAAGAGAGCGGGCATAGTGCGAGACTGCCAAGAGGACAGGTGTCGGTGCCGCCACCAGTGTCCCAGGCACGCACTTTGACCTTGCCGGAGAAGCTCCACGGGAGTCCACGGCCGAGACACTGCTTCACTTGTTCACTGACATCGCAGCTTTGCGGTGCTGGCTGAATTCTTCACGGCGTGTTCCTGTCGCACCCCACGGTAAGAGGTTCTGGCTGGTTTACGGCTGTGCCTCATGTCAGCCAGTCATTACTGGGTCTGTCAGGACCATGGCTCACCAAGCAAGTAAATCTCCCACAACTGATGACTCGTCCACAGTCACACCGAGAGTTGTCTGCCCTCACGGGGAGAAATCTCTCCTCCTCTCTCTCTCTCTCTCTCTCTCTCTCTCTCTCTCTCCTCTCTCTCTCTCTCTCTCTCTCTCTCTCTCTCTCTCTCTCTCTCTCTCTCTCCCCCCCCTCTCTCTCTCTCTCTCTCTCTCTCCCCCTCTCTCTCTCTCTCTCTCTCTCTCTCTCTCTCTCTCTCTCTCTCTCTCTCTCTCGTTTGTCGCTACTTGTTTGTAGAGCGCAGCGAAATTAACTCTCCTCAGACAATAGAACGACGAATTACGTAATATGATTATCATTATTATTATTATTGCGAGTTCGAAAGGTTGGTTTTTAACAACAACAACAACAACACAAAGAAAACAGAGCACCACTGGTGACTGAAAGACTAACGGTGAGGTCGGTGGTCGGTGGAGTCTTCTGTGACTCGATCTTCACCATTTTCTCCTGTCTATCCCACAAGGCCGCCATGGCCAGTCTCACGGGCAGCCGCCCACCTTCGCCCAGGGTCCAGTGGTAACTAAACATGGTGCTCAACGTCCACAGAAACCATAAGGCTTATTAGGGACGGGGAGAAAGGGGGGGGGGAAGGGGTATGGAGGTGGGGGAAGAGGGAGACTATATACCTATCGCTACACTGTCACCACCCGAATGACATCTGCATTAAGGTGGGCAGCGATGAGAGCCATTTTAATGTTTCATAATTGTGAGGGACAAAGTCACGAGACAGTGTCCACAGACCACAACTTTTGAAGTGAAAGGAGAGCCGAAGCAGATTCGAACCGAGGTCCCTCTGCTTACCAGCCTAACGCCTTACCGCTAGGCCAAATCGGGTCTAGTGGGTTTAGCTACAGGTAGTAATAACTATAGTGAAATACCCGCTTCGGCACGCTTTTCCACCGCACCATAGTTCGGGAGCTGCGTGAGAGTCGAGGTGGCCGTCCTGGGCTGTCCGTCCTAACGAGCCTTCTGGTTTCGTGGACGTAAAGCTATATTGAACCATGCTTCGGCATTGGTCTCAGCTTGTCCCTAATATGTCAACCGACATCCGAGGACATTAAGCAACACCTGAAGGAAGGAAGTTCCTCCACGGCAACAGGCAGTAATAACTAGCCAAATACCCGCTTCGGCACGCTCTCCCAGGCAACAGGTAGTAATAACTAGCCAAATACCCGCTTCGGCACGCTCTTCCACAGCAACAGCTACAGGCAGTAATAACTAGCCAAATGCCCGCTTCGGCACGCTCTCCCAGGCAACAGGCAGTAATAACTAGCCAAATACCCGTTTCGGAACGCTCTCCCAGGCAACAGGCAGTAATAACTAGCCAAATACCCGCTTCGGCACGTTCTCCCAGGCAACAGGCAGTAATAACTAGCCAAATACCCGTTTCGGCACGTTCTCCCAGGCAACAGGCAGTAATAACTAGCCAAATACCCGTTTCGGAACGCTCTCCCAGGCAACAGGCAGTAATAACTAGCCAAATACCCGCTTCGGCACGCTCTCCCAGGCAACAGGCAGTAATAACTAGCCAAATACCCGTTTCGGCACGTTCTCCCAGGCAACAGGCAGTAATAACTAGCCAAATACCCGTTTCGGCACGCTCTCCCAGGCAACAGGTAGTAATAACTAGCCAAATACCCGCTTCGGCACGCTCTTTACGGAAACAGGTAGTAATAACTAGCCAAATGCCCGCTTCGGCACGCTCTTCCACAGCAACAGCTACAGGCAGTAACAACTAGCCAAATACCCGCTTCGGCACGCTCTCCCACGGCGCAGAAGTTATTTTCCATGATGGGGTGTTGAGACAGACACATGATATAATATGTTATATGATATATGATATTGTGATCAGATTTACGTAGGCTAAACGCCTTTAATCTGCTCTCTGCCAGTCTAATCTGTTCTAGCCTAATTTTCAACACTGAGGTCACCGCGTGGGTAGGGACAACTCGATGAAGAAATGTCCTGTCTCGCCCAGTGGAGTCCAGCCTGCTCTTGAAAGCCAGCAGGGGTGGAGCGTCGACAACCCGTCCAGCTGTCCACGACTGTCTCTGAAGAAGAACGTTCTTTGACGCAGGCTGTTACATCACAGCTTTTTCAGCTCGTATTATGTGCCCCCTTGTTGTTGTTTCAGTATCCATTTTCTACAGACTGTTGTTGAACTACGCAGAGAGAAAATTGCCCTCCCTAATAAGCTTCATGGTTTCTGTGGACGTGAAGCACCATATTTACTTACCTACACAAAGAAAAGATTGCAGCAGCTGAACAGAAGGGGGGAGAAGGGGGAGAAGATTTATAAAATAAAATAAAAAGTCCCACCGAGATCGCTGGCGTGAGGGTCCAGAGTGATAACCACTACACCACGAAGCTACCTGACGAACGGGGACAGCAGTTAATCTTATTACCCTCCCTTTACTTCACCCAGAGGCTCGTTCGTTCGCTTCATTGGTCTTGATCGTCATTGCGTTAACTAGCGCAAGATCTGTTGCCCATTCCACAGCCGCACACCACTCCCGGAATGTTCACACCAAGTTTCATCTCAACACCTTCAGCCGGCCGTGCGCCGAATCAGGACACAGCGTTGACACAGGCACACACACACACACACACACTCTTCTTTATTTACAAGATAGTAGTAGTAATAATAATAATAACAATAATATTAATGGTAAGGAAAAGCCGGTGTGTGGCGGAGCGAGAAGAAGGCCGTGCGCTGAAAGAGCACGTAAGCAGAAATCACAAGGGTCCTTGTCAGACCTCGTGGCCAACGCCCGCTATCTTAAACACGAACAAAGACAGCGGGCCCCGCACCACCACGGCCGCTACCTTTGTTATGACAGATTCGATCAGGCCTGTGTTTGGTTATGATAGGCGGAGGAGTCACTTCAGAGGGGGTCGGGGGTAGGAGGAACACGAGCATAAGTGGTGGTGGTGGTGGTGGTGGTTGGGGAGGGGGGGGGTCGGTGTCGTTGAAACGGTGTTCCAGGATCGCAGGCTGTATGTAAAAC
>JABMCL010002217.1:85000-92500 GCA_018857735.1 Alviniconcha marisindica
CGACCCAGACAGAACTGTACAATCGCTCTGTGTCCCCAGAACAACTACCGACCCAGACAGAACTGCACAGTCGCCCTGTGTCCCCAGAACAACTATCGACCCACACTGAACTGCACAATCGCTCTGTGTCCCCTGCCGACCCACACAGAACTGTGCAATCGCTCTGTGTCCCCTACCGACCCACACAGAACTGTACAATCGCTCTGTGTCCCCTACCGACCCACACAGAACTGCACAGTCGCTCTGTGTCCCCTACCGACCCACACAGAACTGTACAATCGCTCTGTGTCCCCTACCGACCCACACAGAACTGCACAGTCGCTCTGTGTCCCCTACCGACCCACACAGAACTGCACAGTCGCTCTGTGTCCCCTACCGACCCACACTGAACTGCACAGTCGCTCTTTGTCCCCAGAACAACTACCGATCCACACTGAACTGTACAATCGCTCTGTGTCCCCTACCGACCCACACTGAACTGTACAATCGCTCTGTGTCCCCTACCGACCCAGACAGAACTGTACAGTCGCTCTGTGTCCCCGGAACAAGAAACTTTCCTTGTTCGTTCTTCTGCAGCGCCCGTCGGCATCTCTTTGAAGAGGGGGTGATCGATAAGAGAGCAGGGTCACCTGGAAAACAGCCGCCGTACCAGTCACAGAAACTGCCGATCGATAGCATCGCCAATCGCGCAGCGGCGGCCCTAATGTACTTAAACTTCTTATTATGTCTGTTTCACCATGGTTCAGGAGCTGTGTGAGAGTCGAGGTGGACGTCCTGGACTGTCCGTCCTAACGAGCCTTCTGGTTTCCGTGGACGTAAAGATTTATTGCACCGTGCTTCGGCATTGGTCACAACTTGTCCCTAATATGTCAACTGACATCTGAGGACATAAAGCATCACTTCATCATCTGTTTCACACTGTGAGCCGGCTTGGCCTAGCGGTAAGGCGTTAGGCTGGTAAGCGGAAGGACCTCGGTTCGATACCGCTTCGGCTCTCCTTTCTCTTCAGAAAGGTTGTGGTTTGTGGACACCGTCTTGTGACTTTGTCCATCACTTCCTACTGAAACATTAAAATGGCTCTCATCGCTGCCCATCTTGATGCAGGAATCATTCTGGTGGTGACAGTGTAGCGATAGGTATATAATCTCCGTGTCCCCCCCACCTCTATACTCCCTCCCCCTCCCCCCTTCTCCCCTCCCTTCTCCCCGTCCCTAATAAGCCGTACGGTTTCTGTGGACGTTAAGCACCATGTTTACTTACTGTTTCACACTGCTCTTTATTTCTCCCACGATGACCACAGTTATGGCCGGGTTTTTTGGGGTTTTTTTTTGGTGACAGCGCTGCGCCAACAAGCGTGCCATGCAATATTCGCACTGAGCCGGTTTGTGGCATTCGTGCCTTTTATCGTTATGTGGTTGTGGCGGGAAAGAGGACCGCTCCAAAAAAAAAAAAAAAAAAAAATGAAATAATCATAATACGTTGCATGAAAAGGCACTTTTGTGACATTTACCCCAAAAATGGTTTATTCCGGGTGGGGATCGATAGGGCGCGCCAAGCAAAACATGAAATAATAATCAGTCATACGTTGTATGAAAGGTGATATGTGTGCGTGCAGCCATTTTTCGTTTTTATAGTTATGGGGTGACGGGGGGATGGGGGGGTGGGGGTGAAGGGGATGGGGGGAGGGAGTGACGGGGGGTGGACTGGGGGGAGGGGGGGGTGGAGGACGGGAGGGGAGGTTGGACGTGCGCGGAGGGGGGGGTTCACCCAGCGAAGCATCAAATACTAATCACACAGCGTATGAAAAGTGACTTATACAACGTGACTAACGCTTTTATCCGTCCCCTTCCCTCGCCGCCAACTGATCCCAACGGCGGGGTCCTGTTACTGGGGGTCATTTTTCTGCAGGTGACGTCAGGCCCGCTGCGACGTGTCGACGTCATTCATCAGGAGACGGAGAAGGAGACGGAGACATCCGTTTCTCTTCCAGTCCATTCCTTCGGGAATGATGTCGACACTTTTGGTAATCACGTCCCCGGCACGGTACAATCAACCCGAAGCACAGAACAGAGTGGAAACTAATACTGGGGCCAACAACAAGGCTTCGTGTCAACAGCATTTATTGTCCCCGGCTTCATGGGGGGTTGGGGGAGGAGGGAGGGAGGGGGGCTGGGGGCTGGGGTTGGGGGGGGGGGGGGGGGGTAAAAGCGTGTCCCGTGTCTACCACGTAAAAGCAGTGATCTGTGTACAACCTCCTCTGTACTTCCATGCAGCTTGAGAGAGCTGAGGCCACGAGCTGTAAGGCGGGGCGAGACTGAGCAGGAAAGGCAGACAGTGTTTGCCAGTGCCAGACAAGTGCCAAGCCACGGGCCGGCAGACCCCGGATCGCTCTGCGGGTGCAACATTGGCGACGAGGTCGACCGGCTTAGTACTAGCGGCCACACACGTACAGCAAAATGATTGTTTAGTTGTGTTGCTACCCTGCCGAAACCCGCCACCTCGGGTGAGTGGGGGAAAAACACAGGGTGTGGATTAGTGGCAAAGCAAACTCGTTCCGCTCCCTCAGCGGGTCGTGCTGGCTATGACGTTTATTGTGTGTGTGGATCATATTGACTGGTCTAGGTATAACACAAACACCCCCGCGAGTCTCTGCGTGTGTTCGTGACTCCCAGCGAAGCACACGACCTTTCGTGAAGCACATGACACTCAGTGAAGCACACGACACTCAGTGAAGCACACGACACTCAGTGAAGCACACGACACTCAGTGAAGGGCATGCCTTTCAGTGAAACACACTAATCACAGTGAAGTACCTGACTCTCATTAAAGCACACGACTCACAGTGAAGCGCACGACTCTCAGTGAAGCACACGACTCTCAGTGAAGCACACGACACTCAGTGAAGGACATGCCTTTCAGTGAAACACACTAATCACAGTGAAGTACCTGACTCTCATTAAAGCACACGACTGACAGTGAAGCGCACGACTCTCAGTGAAGCGCACGACTCTCAGTGAAGCGCACGACTCTCAGTAAACCTGATGACTCTTAGTGAAGCACACGACTCACAGTGAAGCACACGAGTCACAGTGAAGCACACGACTCACAGTGAAGCACACGACTCACGGTGAAGCACACGACTCTCAGTAAAGCTGATGACTCTTAGTGAAGCACACGACTCACAGTGAAGCACACGACTCACAGTGAAGCAGTGAAGCACACGACTCACAGTGAAGCACACGACTCTTAGTGAAGCACACGACTCTCAGTGAAGCTCACGACTATCAGTGAAGCACACGACTCTCAGTAAAGCTGATGACTCTTAGTGAAGCACACGACTCACAGTGAAGCACACGACTCACAGTGAAGCACACGACTCACAATGAAGCACACGACTCTCAGTGAAGCTGATGACTCTTAGTGAAGCACACAACTCACAGTGAAGCACACGACTCTCAGTAAAGCTGATGACTCTTAGTGAAGCACACGACTCACAGTGAAGCACACGACTCACAATGAAGCACACGACTCCCAGTGAAACACACGAGTCTCACTCAGTGAAGCAGCTGAAAATGCCTACAGAGGGAAACGAGAACAACACAGCACTAGAGAGGCAATTCGACCTTCTCTTGTCACTGCAAATCAAGTCACCGACGCTTCTTTTAAAAACAGCCTGGTCTCTTGTTTCTGGCTCCCGACAGCGACCTTGTGTGGGGAGGTCGTCTGAAATGTTTTGGTTTGTCGCTGGAGAGTCGACAATTTTGTTTAAATTCAAACGGCGACCCGATGGCGACCTTGTCTGGGGAGGTCGTTTGAAACGTTTTGGTTTGTCGCTGGAGAGTCGACAATTTTGTTTAAATTCAAACGGCGACCCGACAGCGACCTTGTTTGGGGAGGTCGTTTAAAACGTTTTAGTTTTCGCTGGAGAGTCGATGGTTTTGGTGAAAGTCACGAGTTTCCAAGATGACTTTCGTAGAAATTGTATAAAAAAAACTATAGTCAAAGATTTCCGTTTGCGCTAGCAGAATAAGCACGAAGAATGGCTTCGCACTGTCACTCCGGAGAAACGTTAACGTCCCCATGCTAGCAGACAACCATCATCGCCAGTACACTGAACTGACTCAGCGGTAGCGCGGGGTCTCCTTCAGATGGTAGCCTGTCCTGGTAACCATACAGGCTTTCTGTCCTATGCCACAAGCAGCAGAGACGCGCCACAGGACGGAGACAGACAGACAGACAGACGGTGCCGCAACGCCAGTCAGTGAAGCAACCACAGGGTGGCTCCAGTGGTCATTTGCCTCTTTAGCGACCTGTAACATTTTTACTGAAATACCGGTCACCTTATAAATCGGGACAAAATACAGCTGCCGTACGGGACATGGGGAACGGGGGAGGGGGGGGGGGGGGGTAATGGTGGAGTTCTGAAATCATCAAAACACGTCAGTGAAGATGATTAAGTAAGCACGGTACCGCCCCCACCCCTGGACTTTCAGGTGACCTACATCCACCCCCACTCCCGAGTAAGGATAGATAAGTAAATGAAATAATAATAAATCTCTAGTTAATTTTGTTTTTGTTTTTAGTCTTGTGATTATTATATACTGACGCTTGAAAAGAGCATGCAGTTGTGTCGAAAATGTTTGTTTGCTTCGCAAAGTTCTCAACTTCGTAAAAATCATTACCTTTCTAACCGCCAGTGTCAATTTTCACACGCAGCCATTACATCATTCATAATTATAACACACACTGACTCAGACCAGTGCCAGGTGGACTTAACTGACACATCGGTCCCAAGTGACACTCCTAACCAATGTGCCACCCCCCTCAGCGGGAAGAGGTGAGTGCTGACGAAGCCCACAGGTAAGCAGGTAAAGCAGGCAGGCAGGCAGGCAGGCAGGCAAGCGGCAATGGGATTACCGAGACCAGGGTCGGTCGGTCTCTACGGGCAATGCAGCGATCTGGCCTGGCGTCGCCCTGCGCTGGTTCCTGTCTGAGACTGTCTGAGACTCTCGCCTTGTGTCCGCCGCTTCACTGTCCTCAGTAGCCTCCCCACGGTCCTCGCACTCACTGTCGTCTGCGTCTCTCGCGAGATCAAGCAGACGACACAAGGACTGCTATTGCTATGGCGCTGACAGGAGAGAGAGAGAGAAGGGCGATAATCTGAAAGAGTGGGTGTAACAATGCTACGGATTAGGCGTCGGTTGTGGTTGTTATGTGTGTGACGTAGGCCGGTAAGCCTGGGAAGTCTCTTCATGTTGGAACAAGAGGAGGATATCGTACCGTGAGTACAGGGATTCCAGCTTCAGTCAATACAGATTACTTGTAAATCTTTGGCGGAGAGCTGAAATTGAGCCTTGGAGCTGGTTTTATTTTCATGCTTCAGTGACTCGTTCTGTGTTTTCAGCGACTGTGAGTGTCTTCCGTGCAAAGGACCACAAATGAACAATTTCTCTGACGCAATTTGAATATATTGTCCGCTCTTCCTTGTTCCGTTCGTGTGGAAAAGGAACAGTTGAACTTACCTGGCTTTTTCAGTCAAACACACTTACAAATCTCACGTGAATAAACCCACTTTGCGCTGAAGTACTTTATCGTGACAGGAAATTGTGGCTGAAGTCTGGAGTTTTATTAGCGAGCATTCAAAGCGTTTTTTGTACCACTTTGAGCCACACTAAAATTTACCATCGAACGCAAGAGATACTCCGTGGATATCGTACAGAAGAGACGACACACAAACTAATCCAGGCAAGGCTATCCACGGGACAACGGCGGTCGGGAACAGGATAGAAATCAGCTGAACTTCAACAAGGAGACGCGTTACGGGTAAAGACCGCTATCACCTTTATCCAGTCTAACACCCGCGGAGAGATAAAAGCTCGCTGTCGCAAATCGCTCCATAACAACAACGCCTGACAATGAACTGTGTGATCGTGGTCACTTCAGCTGATCGCCCCTCGGCCATAAATGACCGGTCACTTGCCCTTACCGCAGGGCCGGTGTGAGAGACAAATCGTCCCCAGGCTTAGCTCGCATTGTTAGAGACCAGCGACGGACACTGCTAGGCACGGTTCGGTGATGAGGGTGACTCTTGTTTAGTGGAACGTGCACTTGCTTGTATAACGGAGTCACGTGTGTGCGGTACAGTTGTCAAATTAGGAGGGAGACGTGTGAAGCAGTTGTTTAGGGTGTAAGGGGCAGTCGTGTTGGGCTGTGATATTTGTGTGGCACAGCTGCCTGTCAGTGTGATATCTGCAGAATAGCCTATGGCCGGTACAACTGTTTAGGACAGATGTTTACTGGTGTGACGTTTGTGCGTTACAATTTGAGAGTGACAGATGGGTCAATTGCTTATTGGTGTGGCAATGGTGGAGGACAGTTGTTTATGGGTATGACATTTTCGTGGTGGATGCTGACCAGGAAGCAAGCGGCCACGTTTGCCCAGCGTTACGTGTCGACAGACCGACTGCGCTTCGCGTGAACAGGTTGTGCCTCAAGAGGACCAGGTACACTCAGTGAACTGTTCAGTAGCACATGCTTCGCACTTCAAGGAGGACATCGACAGACGGGTTTTCCTGTCATCGCATCAAGGACGTGTCTGTGTTGCGATCAATCGGTTAAACAATACCAGCGGTAACTCATTTCGGTGTTAAAAAAACAAAAAACAATAACTTCATTTCGGATCGTCGAGTGACAGCTCATTATTCGTTCCTCGCTGACAGGGTGTACAGGTTGACCGGTGCCTGGCCCTGTCTCTGTCTCTGTGGGGACTGTGTCGGGCCCTGCAGCTAGGACGTGGAGGGGCAGCTGTCACTTCGAGTGGTGCCAGCGCCGGGAGGAGGATTTGGGTTGCGCGGCGACCAGGCAGTGTCGTCTGCAGCAAGGACCAACGCGGCAGGTCTGCGTCGGACGGCGCACGTCGACAGGCAGACCTCCTGCGGTACCTTGACGTCTGCAGCCGTTTACCGATTTCTTTGACCTGTTTGGACTTTGCTGCGCTTTTTAGAAATTGCAGCGCCACTATAGGCTACTTCCTGCGGAGTTGGTGCGGAAAGGTATTATGGGTGTCAGACAGGTGCGACTGGACGACCTGCTTCACTGTTGTGACGTCAGAGTGATGCCTTTGAAGCTGCGGCATATAACAGCAGCACCACCACCAACGGTAGCGATAACACCGACGACAACGACTGAGACAACAGCGACGACGACGACAACTTCTTCTCAGTAACAATGTGAACTGCAATTGTTTGCTAGCACAGGACATGGACTTCAGCTTGGATCAGTTGTGGGTGATACATTTCTCGTTACACTGAGCCAGAACACGTTTGTTCCCCACACGCAAACAAGAGAAGAAGAAGAACAACAACAGCAATAACAACAACAAAAGGAGAAATTCTTCTGTGTGTGGGTGTGTGTGTGTGTGCATTGGAAGCGATACCAGGCGAAGAGATGGACCCGGCTCCTACGGAGGGGTGAACAACCACGACGACGTCGCTCCCCACA